>JAEMWC010000225.1:22500-112500 GCA_016490735.1 Pachyseris speciosa
AATGAAACTATGGAAAAATAACAAATAAACCGATAAACCGGAATATTTTTTAAATCGCGGGGAGGGGGGGGGGGGGGGGGCACTCAACCTAAGTTTGGGTAGAGGGTGCCGCCAAGCTCATGACCCTGTTTATGCCTAAAAATGTGCTGGAAAAAATTAAAATATGATACCCTGTTTATATGATTATAAGGTAGGTTTTTGCTCGAATTTATGCCGACTTTTCTGTTACCCTGTTTACGAGCCAAAGGTCCAAAAACCCTACCCGGAAGGGCGGCACGTCCCGTATAGCTTTTATATGGGATTTCCCCCCCCCCGGGGGGCCTAATCCTGTACAAAATAAAACACATACTTACCTTATTTTCTACAGGAACTAGCCTGTTATGAAGCATGTAGTTCTCCAATGCATCAATAACATCTTCAACCTTATCAACTCTTAAATGCTTCCCCAAACACTGGTAAAAGCACCGATTTCTTTCACCACTTGGATCATAATCCAGGATGAGACCTAGTTTGGATGCCTCCAGAAGACATAGTGTGCGTCTACTTGCCATCTAAAAGGATGGAAGGGAATTTTCAACATTACCATAACGTAATGTAATACTAATAGCTGACACTCAAACTCGAACAAAAAACGAAGACAACGAATACCGATAAATACACTTTACTTCGCTTTCAAATATTGCATATTTTAATCTAATAAGGTTTCGTGATTTAGTAGGAGTCAACTTAGCGTGTGCAATTTTCAAGGTGAAATAAGTCAAGAACATATTGTTTTTTTTTCCGAGGTCAGAACAGTCAATTGACCGCCTTATGTCACCATGCGAACTGGGGATTATTATTTATGTTGTTGTGTTAACCACAACAATCAGGCCACGCGAATGGCCTCGCTACTCTGCTGCTCGCAAGCACACTTCATGAATAAAACATTTGCGAAAGTTATAAATAATTCATCACACTAACAATGAAAATAATATTATAAAAGCAGAAGATTACTTACCCAAGATACAGTAAAAATAATGCTACTTGAAAAATTGTCCAAATTATCCAAGGATTGAAGACGATTAGAAAAAGATTTAGCAAGTCCGTAGAGAGATTCAGAAGAGCGACACAGAGTCATTCAACCTCGACCCAGACTCAAGAGAGAAGCATTCAAAGAGCAGAGACTGACGCGAGTTAGATGATTTCAAAAACAAGATGGCGCCTATGATCAATCGATCGAGCGAGGGAAAACAGAGATAAACAGTGAGTAGAAACCGATTTTAATTGTGCTCCCTAGTATGAATTACATTTTTTTTTCCAATTTTCAAAATTTTTGATGGTTCGCACATATGGCTCGTATCACTCGCATGGCTCGCTGGCTCACAGATTGTCATCACCCGATTATTTACAGCTACTGTGAAATGATGGCCGACGTAACGTACCATGCCTTTGAGTCCATAACTTTCACCTAACACATCCAGGGGAAACGGGAAAGTATATATGACTGATACTGTTCGATGAGAGTTGTACATGTAAGAATTTCGGCAGTGTAACAAAATCATAACTAAGTGAAGCACGATCGTCCGGGTGAGTGTAGTCCTGAGAAGGACGGTTTGTGGTGACATTGACTGACGTTTCGACAACCTGAGCGGAAGTCATCATCAGAGTCAAGTGATTGGAGTAACGTCAGGAGATGGTATAAGTACTCTGGTCGTTGATGTGATTGGTCAACGAAGTCGTGATGTTATTGGTTGTCTGTCAGTTAAGCCGTGATGTTATTGGCTGTGAAGACTAAACCGTGATTGGTGCATTTCGATCCGTCTTTTGTTAGTCAAATGTTCGTACGTGTATTGTTAGTCAAATTAGTTGGTGTGTCTATTGTTTGTCTGTTGTTGATATCGTCAATAAGTCGTTTTTAAGGTGCGGGAAGCTGTTGGCAATGGTTCAGTGGTGTCTGTTCTAAGCTAGTAAACCAACTTTCCAGTGCGATCCATTGGTTGTAGTTAGTACAGTAGGTAATCCATTTAGCAGAGTCCCAATCGATTGTGTGGTTTGTCAGTAAATGGTGCTCAGCAATGTTATTGTTGATGTCACCATTTCTCGTCGCTCGTTTGTGTTCAGTCAGTCTTACGTTCAAATTTCTGCCAGTCTCACTGATATAAGAAGCCTGACAGTCGCAACATTCGATCTTGTAAACTGCTCCCTGTCTGTCCTCACCGACTTCAGCGTCAAGTCCAAGAGCGATTGGACTGGGAGTCTTCCCAAGACAGGCTTCTGTCACCAACGCAACTTACGCAAGTGCAATCGATTGTCCAAGGATCACTGAATGAAGCGATTGAAAAGGCCGCCTCTGCAGCCACTCAAGCTGCTGTTAGCACTTTCCATAACGGCTCGGTTTCACCAGCTCCTGCATCTGCTACCCAAGTATCATCTGCAAACGAAAGGTCTGAGACAACAGGACCAATCCTTCCACCCGCGATCAATGACGCCATCGTGTCACAGATCCCTAATACTTCAGCCCAGTCCGCTGACACATCGATGGATTCTGTCCACGAACTCCCAGCCAAGCTTGTCAAGGAAATTCTCACTGGTGAGTTTATGGAACTTGCTAAACTTCTTCCAAAGAACTTAAACTCTTTCAACGCATCACACGATGAGCCACTTACCCTCACCGTAGATAACTCAGTGATTAAAGTAAACAAGGCGAAAGTTACATCCATCACTGACATAGCAGGGTGGACGACAGTCTTCACTGCTTACATGGGTGTCTTAATTAGCCAGTTTCCACATCGTGCTTCAGAATTATTAGAATATATGTCCTTGATTTGTTACGCAGCTAAATACCATAAGGGGTTAGGGTTGTGTGTCTATGATATTAAGTTCCGGCAGAAGGCCGCTGTAAATAAGTCCTTAAAATGGTCCACCATAGACAGCTAGTTGTGGCTTAAAACTTTCACTGTTGCACCTTCTCTTCTGAAGGAGGACATTGGAGTTTTTCCAACAAGGATCCTCACCAGCAAGTGCTTCAAGAGGGACCGACAACCGCACTTGCCACAACTTCAACAGGGGGCTCCCTGTGCCAGAACCCCCTGCCTGTATTCCCACAAATGCAACCGGTCTGGGTGCGGGAAAGACCATCCTGGGATCAAGTGCCCCTTTTTCTCTGAACCAGGAAAAGAACCCCTCCCCAGGGCACGAAAGGCCCTGTCCCAGCCCCACAGTTCCCGCCACCGGAAAAAATAGCTTTGGGGGTGTAGTTACCCCTGTAAATGTTTTATTTTTATATCAGGCATTATCCAATTATCCTGATAAAGAATTTGTCAACAAGTTATGCTCTGAATTACAGGAGGGGGCTCGGGTTGGGTATTCGGGTCCTAGATATCCTCGTTTTTCTAACTTAGTTGACGAGGTTTTTAAAGGGCGTACCATGGGTCCTTTTACCTCTCCCCACTTTAAAAATTTTCAAGTTTCCCCTATTGGTCTTGTTCCCAAAAATCATTCCGACAAATTTCGAACCATTTTTCATTTATCCTTCCCAAAGTCAGGGAGCTCCAGCATTAATTATTTTATTAAAAAGGATGATTTTTCCCTTCAATATATTACCATTGATAATGCCATTGTTGCTATCCAGAACTTTGGCCCAGGCTGCTACTTAGCAAAAACAGACATTGAGTCTGCATTTCGGCTCTATCCTGTTCACCCTGATGACTGGGAGCTTCTGGGGATGTTTTGGGAGGGGCAATATTATTTTGACAAAGTTCTTCCCTTCGGACTTCGATCTGTCCCTTACCTTTTCAATCAGCTGTCAGATGCCATTGAGTGGATCTTGCTAAACAAATGTTCCATTTCATTTGTGTGCCACATCTTAGATGACTTCGTTTTAGTAGAACCCCCATGTCCCATCTCACCCCCAGATTCCCTTTGTCAGGCAAGCCTGTCCAGTATGATCATGACCTTTAAAATGCCAATGAAGCGAAATTTCTTTCTTGCTAATTTTAAAGTTTACCCCTAAAAATGCAAGAATCTCAAAATTTGAGGTGCTTGTGATTAAAATTGTTGATTTTACCAGCGTTTGAAGTTGGACTATTTTGCCTTTAAAAATAGTCAGGGGTCTGGGTCGTGTTTATTCGCGATGTGACGTCATTTTGGGTACAAAAATGTGTTTGCGCTTATGAATTATAGTGAAATAGTTGGAATACTTGTCCCCAAAATTACGTCAAAATTACGTCACAGCTATTGTCACGTGTCCTTTTGGCCGCGCGATTCAAATGCCATTTTTGAGGGCAAAATAGCCCAATTTCAAACGCTTGTATAATCGCCGATTTTAATCAAGAGCACCTCAAATTTTGGAATGTTGAGTTTTATGGATTAAACTTTAAAATTAGCGAGAAACAAATTTCGCTTCATAGGCACTTTAAAAATTTGAATATCCCCATCTCAAAAGCCAAAACTGAGGGGCCATCTCAAATTATTCAGTTCATGGGTATTATCCTTGACTCTGGGAGAATGGAGGCCAGGTTACCTGAGGATAAAGTAGAGAGGATCCAAACTGCTCTTTCAACTTTTCAATCCCAGAAATCAGCAACACTTCAAGAACTTCAATCATTAATAGGTACCCTGAACTTTCCTTGCAAGGTCATTCCCCCTGGGCGCCCCTGCTTGCAACAAATAATTCATCTAACCAGAGGTGTCAAGAAACCCCACCATCACATTAAGAGCGGATGTCTGTAAATATAGACCAGAGGTAGGAATTATAAAAATTTCGGAAAATCGGAAAAAAAATTCTGTGGACTACCCTAGGTATTCTATTAATGAAAATATAAATTTTATTTTCATCGGATGAATATTTTGGTCATACGGATGGCGTCAAGTTCGGGCGCTTTATAACCTCTGCCAGATCGCTTTTTCGAGGCCCTAGACCGGGCTACGGAAAGAGTTCGACTTGAATCTAACTGAAATATTATTCAAGCTACAAAGCTTCTTGTCACGTTCAATAGGTTTGAACACGCATTTTGAGTGGCTGTGCCCTTGAATTGATTGCGACTAGAATATTTTACAGATTTTTATATGTTTACAAAATTTTGAGGATTTTGAGGGAGGAAAATTCGAAATTCGAAAGCCAAAAATCACACCCGGTACCTAATTTCAAACAACAAAAACCATTCTACATTACAGAGCAATCTCAAAGCTTTCAAAATATGTTTTTGAAACTTTGGGTAACATATGAAATGAATTTTTGGGAACGCGAAAGTAACGTAGCACTTGAGTGAAATTTGACCCTTCTGACTTGACAGTTTTGAAGTTTGGCACGACACAAATCAATACTTAATCAAATATTTCAGCAAAAATAAGTGTAATTTAGGTAATCTCAAGTCTACATACATGCTTCATAGACATTGAATACAAAATTTCAAAAAATTTTCAGCCGAAAAGTACTCCGGCATATCCCAGCTTTTAAGTACTAAACATATGTGAACATGCTCTGGGTCATGTTCTTATCACTCAAAGCCAATAGTTGACAATCTACACCAAATATCTATTCTGCTTAGTATATAATCAGGTGCACAATATGTTTGTTTGTACCTTTTGTCCTTGTTCGTCTTCATTTTTGCAAAAAGATCCAAAAACTACAGCGAAATCCCCACAAGCTCACGAACGTGTCACGCGTCTTGTGAAACAGCTGTTGCATGAGTCGAGATTGTGCTGTCCGTAACATGAAACGCAAGGAGATCCGGCTACTTCAGTTTTATTTCCGGGTTGTGAAAAAAATTCGATTACAGATCTACATGTTGTAGTTGCGCCAATGGAGTGATCTTAAGCTCAAATTTTCATACGTTAGCGTTGTACCATGATTACAGATTCCTGGTCCTCGAACGTGTCAAACAATCCACAATACAATAATTTGTTCTTTTTGTTTGTTTGTTTTAGTGAAGCACTTTTTTATTTGTCCTGATTGTCTATCGGATGAGGAGATAACATGACACGTGCAATACTTTTTTAACACCTCATTAATATAAAGCATGTGTACAAATAACAACGTCCCAATACAGTCTAATCTTGTGCATGCGGCATGTATATATAACTGTAAGACTTGAAACTTATTTTGGCTGAAATATTTGTTTGAGTATTGATTTGTGTTGCGCCGAACCTCAAAACTGTCAAGTCAGAAGGGTCAAATTTCACTCAAGTGCTCCGTGAATTTCGCGCTCCCAAAGATTGCAGATTGTACCAGGCTACACAGTAGCTGCTGAAAAATCAGAATTCTATTAAGGTTGCACGAAGAATCCACTAATTGGTCTGGCCACGATATTAATATAAAACAAAGCGATTTTAAAAGCACTTCCTAAAAAGGAAAGTGTCTGATCCAAATAAGGAGTACGATCCCATAAGGCCATACGGCAATCTAAGCACGTCGGCCATATTGAGCGCTACATAATCAAAAACCATAACAGCAACCAAACAAATAAAGGAATAAACATGATTTAATGAACTATTTCCAAGAAGATAACAGTGAATACGTCCTCTCATGATTAACAAACGTCTGTGACATGAAACAGAAAAGTATCAGCGTCCATCTCCTGAATTGCCTGAAAGGGAAAACAGGACAGGAAGGTCAGGGTAAAGCAGTCTTCCTAGAGAGGAGGGAGAGGTGGGAATTAGTGAATTCTTCGTGCAACCTTAATAGAATTCTGATTGTTCAGCAGCTACTATATAGCCTGGTACAATCTGCAATTCTATTGCAGGTTGCACTCCGAATTCACTAATTGGTCCGTTTAAAGGATGCTCTCACCATTAAGGGCTGCTTTGCCAAAAGAATTAGAATATTTGGGGCGGTAGTAGAAACGATTGAATGTTGTTTCCCTTGTCCAATCAGCTGTTTGTAAGATGTCCTGGACAGAGACAACTCTGTCCCTGGCAGCTGAGCTGGCTGCCCCTCGAGTTGAATGAGCTTTGAAAGTGTCAACATCAATACCCGCCTCTTTCATTATGTCCTTCAACCACCTCCCAATGGTAGCTGAAGACACAGCTTTATGGGGGGCTTGAATGGCTAAAAATAATGGTTGGGGCCCATTTCCAACCACTCGCCAGGCTGAAGTTCTTTCGACATAAGAATCCAGGCATGTTACGGGGCACAACTTTTTATTGTGTGGGAACGAAGGGAAAAAGAACTCCATAGATTTAGTGGCAGTTCTAGTCTTTGTCAAGGCTGCCAACTGAAAAGAAACCCCTTCAGGGATACATTTCTTAAATCTGAGGTCAATAGCCCGAAGGTCAGATTGTCTCTTGGAAGCTGAGAGAGCTAAAAGCATCGCACATTTCTTTGTATGAACACTGACTGTGAGATCGCTATCTGAGGGAAGACCCTCCAAATACTTGGTGACTAAACCAACATCCCAAGTCCCAGAGTACTTGGGTTGAGGAGGGCGTGAGTTGAAAACCCCTTTCATAAACTTGCATACTAAAGGATGTTGGCCTACTGGGCACCCCTCCACTTGAGGTATGGTAGAACTTATTGCAGATCTATAAGTATTCAGGGTTGAATACTGAAGACCTGTTTGAAAAAGGTCAGATAGAAAATCTACAACCTTTGCAATACTTGACTGAATGGGATTAATTTGTTGTTTATCACACCAGCCCACCCACTTTGACCAGCATGTCTTGTACTGATTCTGAATTGAAGTTCTCTGGGCAGCGAGGACAATGTTTGAAGCCTGTCCTGATAAGCCTTTTGCAAGAAGGTCTTGCCTGATACCCTCCAACCGGCAAGCAAAAGGGTTTTGTTGGTCACCAGTGGGTGTTCCTGACCCAGTGGGCCTATTAAGAGACCTGTGGTCGTGGGGAGGAGAATGGGGGTGGCTACTACCAGTTGGAGGAGTTGGGCATACCATGGCTGTGTTGGCCAAACTGGGCATACTAGAGTTATTGTTGCGGCCTCGTGGATTACTTTCCGTAGGCATTTGGCTACTAAGTTGAATGGGGGGAAGGCACACCTTATCTCCCCTGCCCATGGTTGTATTAGGGCATCGATTGCCTCCGCCTCTGGGTCGGGTTTGTAACTGTAGAACCTGGGAAGCTGGTGATTGGTTCTGCTTGCAAAAAGGTCGATCGTTCATCGACCTAGATCCCACATTAGCATCTTAAAGGATTTTTGGTTCAGGTGCCAATCGGAAGAATCGGGTTTGGCGCATGACTCCCTGTCTGTTATTGTGTTGAGGCGACCCGGAATGTTTTCGGCCCTCAGAGTGATTCGCCTTTGTAGACACCAACCCCAGAGGTGTCTTGCATAATGATCGAGGAGACACCGTTTGGCACCCCCCATTTTGTTGATATAGGCAATGGTTGTTGTATTGTCTATTTGAATCAATAGATGGACATTTTGCAGTACCTTGGTGAATGCTTTCACTGCAAATGATGCTGCTAGTAGCTCTTTGCAGCTGATATGAAGACTGGATTCCTCCCTTGTCCATGTTCCCCTCGTGTCTACCCCATCGCACACAGCTCCCCACCCCGAATTGGAGGCATCCGATTGAATCATTAGATGCGGAAGGGAATCCCGAATGGGGCGTCCATTTGCAAGGTGAAGATTGTCTACCCACCACCTGAGGTCCTCTAGGGCATGAGGATCCAAAGGTATTTCTAATGAAGTGAAGAATGATCCTCGCAGTTGTGAACGCAATTTATGCAATTGCGAAAAGAAGCCTGAAAAAATTCAGGACTTCAACGGGGTTTGAACCCCTGTTGACTACCTGGGGGGGTGTGTTGCTGTTATTCAAATGTTGGATCCCCCGATACTGAAGGGGGGCTTGAAGAACTGCAGTTTTGCAGGAAGTTAACTTTCCTATTATATGAGATAGTTGACTTAGAGAGGCGACTTGACTGCTTACCAAGTGGCGACACTCTTTCTGAATAACAGCAACTTTCTCGTCAGGGAGGAGAAACCTCATGGTTGTGGAGTCCACGATGATTCCCAGGAACTCGATGATCTGTACAGGAACAAATATCGATTTCTCCATTTTGATCAGAAATCCTAAATGCTCTAGAATTGATTTCAGAATCATGATGTCTTTTCTGGCACCCTCTAAGGTGCTGTTCATAACGAGCATATAGTCCAGATAAACTATTATCCGGATGCCCATATTTCTTAGAATCCCTGTTACTGGTTTGAGTATTTTGGTGAAGATGCGTGAGGCCGATGTCAGCCCGAATGGAAGACAAGTAAATTGGTACGTCCTGCCTTGGAACTGAAAGCGGATGACTTTCTGAGACCTCCTGTGAAGGGGGACCGAGAAATAAGCGTCCTTCAGGTTGAGTTTGCACATGAAATCCCCTGGTCTCAATAGCTCCGCAACTGCTTTCAAGTCTTCCATCTTGAAGTGGCAGTATTCCACATAGTTGTTGAATCTGGAAAGGTTGATTACTGGGTGTTGCCCTGACCCTCCCTTCTTCTCCACAAGAAAAAGGTTGCTGTAGAATCCCACCCAAGGATTGAAAGCAACTTCTATGATCGCCCCTTTTTGTAGGAGGCTTATTATTTCTTCCTGCACTAGGGAAGTCTGTGGTGGAGACAGTACAGGGGGGGAAAGGGAGGTTGGTTTGGCGAGGATGGCTTAACAGTTCTATTTCGTAACCCTGTATGGTCTGTAGAACCCATGGGTCTTGTATAATTATCTGCCAGTTCTGGACAAAAAACTGCAACCTCCCTGCCACCTTTTGAGGGTGAAGTACCTTTGGTGGGGCATGAAAATGGAAAATCATATCTACAGCGCTTACCTTGTAACCTGAGCTGGTTTGTTGGGGGCCGTTTGCGTTGAAGTTTTCTTCCTGAAATTCTTGTAACGGGATTGATCCGGATAATCCCTTGCTGGTTCCCGTTTTCCCCGGAAGGGAGCCTTCCGAAAAGGCTGGTGCTCATGGGAAGAAAGGTTCCTGGACTTGGTAGAGCCAGACGACGATTTGAATGAATTCGTTCTGGCCTGTTTGTATGGAGGCTTGGATTTTTTGGGGTTTGAGTTCTTTTTGGACTGGACTGCCTTAGATACCTTTTCTGCCAGGTCGCCTACAAAGTTAAGCTCAGACGCTTTACTTTCCCCAAAAAGGTATGTCTGCATGGGATCAGATTGTTTTGCTAACTGAGTGACATCAATAATATTGCAATGTTTCACAATCTCTTGCCTGCGTTGCTTGTTGACTGAAGCTATTCCATGACCCAATAGTCGAAGGCTCTTAAGAACAAGGTCTATTGCCGACCGCTCGGTTACAGAGGTAGGGTCAGATTGAAGGTGCTGGAGTAAAATGCATAAGGGTCCAGCAGCATCCATGTAATTACGCATGGTCAGCTGGAGGTTCTGCTCCCATCGCAACTGGCCAAGAGTTTCTTTTCCCCCAAACAAGACCAGCCAATGGTCAAGTTCTGGAACCACAAGCGCTGGTACATCCGGCTTTGGGAATTGCTTACATATTTCCGAGTGGCTCTTGTCTTCCAACGGAGTTCTGAAGTAAATATCAAGAATGTCCTTAAGTTGTTTACCACATGTCCACAAGGAGTACTTCGAGTTGGAAGAACCTGACAAAGGAGGAACATCGGTTGAAACTGGTACTTTACCAGCGTGTGCAGATTCCTTTTTAGCGTCCAGAAGAGCTGACTGAAAGGGATCTGCATGATCCTCGACCGGATCGGACTGGTGGCAAGTCGTTCGTTTGGTAGAAAATTCACTGGGAGCGTGAACACTCAAGGCCACATTCGCGGGATTCTGCGAACGCGAGACTGGAAAGCCTCCCAACCTGAGACGAACAGAGCCCAAATCTTCCGGCTCTTTCGCTCCGGTGTCAGTGGGACTGTCGTTAGGCTCAAGAGATTCATGTCGAGAACCTTTTCTAGCCTTCTTTGGCGAGGATGATTCCGCATTAACAGGATTATCTCCACCATGAGCTGAACTATGCCGTTTTCGCGCCAAATTAGGAGTCCCGTTGTCCGAGCTGTTTTCACAAACAGCTTCTTCCTGAACTGAACCCGTAGGTTTGTTGAGCGGACTAACGCTCTCAGGTTCTGAATATTCTGAACCTGACATATCTTGGAAGACTCTTCCTATCCAAATGAGAGGTGAACGATAAAAACGGTCCTGCTGTCGCTTTACAAAGCGAAATATGGCCGACGTGCTTAGATTGCCATATGGCCTTATGTGATCGTACTCCTTATTTGGTTCAGACACTTTCCTTTTTAGGAAGTGCTTTTAAAATCGCTTTGTTTTATATTAATATCGTGGCCAGACCAATTAGTGAATTCGGAGTGCAACCTGCAATAGAATTCATTTCATATGTTGCCCAAAGTTTCAAAAACATATTTTGAAAGCTTTGAGATTGCTCTGTAATGTAGAATGGTTTTTGTTGTTTGAAATTAGGTACCGGGTGTGATTTTTGGCCTTCGAATTTCAACAAAATTTTCCTCTCGTGAAATCCTCAAAATTTTGTAAACATATAAAAATCTGTCAAATATTCTAGTCGCAATCAATTCAAAGGCACGACCACTTAAAATGCGTGATCAAACCTCTTGAATGTGATAAGAGCTTTGTGGCTTGAATGATATTTCAATTAGATTCAAATCGAGCTCTTTCCGTAGCCGAGTCTAGGGCCTCGAAAAAGCGATCTGGCAGAGGTTATAAAGCGCCCGAACTTGACACCATCCATATGACCACAATATTCATCCGATGAAAGTATAATTTAGATTTTCATTAATAGAATACCTAGGGTAGTCCACAGAATTTTTTTCGGATTTTCCGAAATTTTTATAATTCCTACCTCTGGTCGATATTTACAGACATCCGCTCTTAAGCTTTCCATGGGTTTTTACAAAGATCTCAAAATGTGGGGAACGTTTATTACCAACTGGAATGGTATCGGGCTATTCCTATCTCCTCTCTGGGACACATCTGATACCCTCTGCTTATTTACCGATGCCTCTGGTTCCCTGGGTTACGGGGGAATCTTCCAAAAAAGATGGTTTCAAGGAAAGTGGCTTCCCTCTCAACAACTGGGCCAGCCAGGCATCACCATTCTCTGGCAAGAATTATATGCCATAAATATTGCATGCCATTTATGGGGGCCCCATTGGACATCCAAGCGTATTCAGTTGCATTGTGACAATCAAGGTGTTGTTGAGGTTATCAATTCCCGGCGATCCAAAGTTCTCCGGGTTATGGACTTAGTAAGGGACCTTACACTCTGCACATTGCAACATAACTTTTATTTCCGAGATGTACATGTCCCTGGGATCAGTAACAACATCGCCGACTCTCTTTCTCGATTCCAGATGGAGCGCTTCCACCAGCTTGCACCCCATGCCAACCCAAACCCAGATCCCATCCAGCTTATCTATACAGTCTCTAACCAAGCAAGCAGAGCACTACCTGGGAATGGCCCTTGCCCAGAGCACTAAGAGGGACAGACCATAGTTATTGGGAAGACAGATTCACCTCTTTGTCCCTTTTCTGCCATGGTAGCATACCTGAACTCTAGGCCCTTCTGTTCAGACTTTAGCCCCCTTTTCTCCTACGAATCTGGTGCATTCCTGACCCGGGAAAAGTTCACGAAGGCAACAAGGCAATCAGTAAGGGTGGTCTGGATTCGAGCGAATTTGCTGGGCACAGTTTTCGCATAGGGGCAGCCACAACAGCTGCATCAGCAAACTTACCCCCTTGGCTAATTAAAGTTTTGGGTCGTTGGTCATCTGACTGTTTTGAGAGATACATTAGAACTCCCCCTTCTGTTCTGGCACAGGTTCCCCAAAAGCTCGTCAGCCTTTTATAACTCACTAATCTAAATTATGCCTTTTATTTTGGGAGGTTTGGGATTCTGGCATGCCACCAAGTTTATTCAGGCTTTTTATTCCCCAACCTTGTGGCTCGTCGATGGGGGGAATGCTTTGCATTTTGTGGGGATGAAGTGCTCCTCTCGTCACACTCCTGCCCCCATAGACTCGATTTCCGGAGGTCCAACTCCCTCCGTCTCTACCCCCTGGAGTTAGGTTAGTGGAGGCCCACTCCCTCCAATCAGAGAGGAAGCCCATTACTCCCTCCTCTCTACCCAGGTATGCTCACAGTGGCCCTGAGAGAAGGCCCACTCCCTCCTCTTTATCCACTGTGTGCATCCCCTTGGGCTGTAGGTTTTGTTTTTCTTCACACTCCAGGGGTTCATGGGGCTAAATCATTAATTGAGCACTTTGTCACCCACTTCCCCATTTTCAGCCACACAAAGTTGTCGTTGTCCTTGTTTTAAGAGGAAACAAGGGAAAGTTGATTAATTATTATAATGTAAAAATTAAAGCTTCCATTTGAAGCATGGGGAATTCTCCGTTGTAAATATTTTCCCCTACACATCGTAGTATATGCAAGCTTCAGCTAAGACAAACTTGAGTAACTGGATAACTTCATATCACCCCCACTATTCACATTGTTATTACATAAGGTCAGTGAAAATAATATGTATAACGAACACAGCATAATGCTTGAGAACTGTTCATGTGAATTGAACCGTGAGATAAACACACTCACACGCTTTCGCCAGCCACTACTGCAATTGGCTCAAACCAAAGTCTCAGGGGAATCTACATTACATCAGGTTACACTGTTTGAAGCTCGATCGAGAATTTTTCTGCCTATTGCCACTTCTTGCATGGCTCTATTCTGCTGCCGCCTCACCATCCGAGTATCTTCGCTCTGCTGTGGAATCCAAAAAATAAGATATAACTAGTATACCTAAATGGTAACAGTGCTGCCGAAGGGGAGGAGGATATATAGCAAGTATGCTAACAGTAACGTTATGAACTCTACTATGTCGTCTGGTTGGAACGGTGAAGAGTTCATTTTTCAAAGAAGCTATACTTGAATCGTTATGAAGGGAAATCGATTGTAATTTTTATGGGGTAGGGTGCTTGTTGTTATTTGATGGATAGTGTGTGTAAAATACAAGAGCCCTGTCCCTTCTGTTGAATTTTTCCGTGGTTGTCTTGGCGTTCATTAATATTTGATATTACCCCCTCTCCAAAAGAAAATGGCAATTTCAAAACATACATCAAGCTGAGGTACATAAGGGAGGGGAATATGTTAGTAATCCTCCCCCCTCCCATTACACTGCAAATGTTCT
Source organism: Pachyseris speciosa (assembly GCA_016490735.1). Classification (NCBI taxonomy): domain Eukaryota; kingdom Metazoa; phylum Cnidaria; class Anthozoa; order Scleractinia; family Pachyseridae; genus Pachyseris; species Pachyseris speciosa. The sequence goes on from JAEMWC010000225.1 coordinate 36,619, forward strand.
CTGAGCATCAACATTGTTTAATGGACACTTCTGAAAAACTCTTTAATAAAACTATAAAATAAATATTTTTTAAAAAACTATAAACTTTGTAACATCAACATTTCGCTGTTGAAAAATCAGATGCCTCCTGAACAGCAACGAACAATTATAAACTAACATTATGAACTTGACTTTACAGTGACATTATGCACCTTGCCAAACAGTTAATTGTTTTTATCAGATGGTTTTTCAACAGCAACTATAACATAATTGTAACATGAACTATAAACTTTCATTACGAATTTCACATTGCAGTAACATGTACCCTGCTAAATAGTTCGTTTTTATCACAAATTTATGACTTGTTCTAACAGGGAAATAATAGAGTATAAAAATCAGATGCATCTTCAACAGCAACTTTTAAATATGTTGTAAATTTAACTATAAACTCTGAAATGAATTTGAATAATATAGATTAAAATATCAAATTCTTCTTCGACAGCAATTATAAAACATGTTAAGTACAATATTGTGCAGTACAGGGTACGGTATATAAAATGAATCATATTTGTTGTGTTGGTAAACAATGTTCATGATTAGTCTTTTTGTTTTATTGAAGTTATGTTAAATTTCTTGCTGTAGAACACTGTTGCTTCTACAGATAACAGCAGTTCAGTTACGTTTTCTTCATTGAAATGACCGGAATCTTCAACTTTGGCATTTGGTTTGTTAATGTTGTACAGTGTAACAAGTTTATCGTCGAAAATTGTCAAGGAGACGTGCTTTTCACTTTTGATGAACAGTGCTTTTGAACACTTGTCTGAGCTGTGCACAACCACAATTTGCACAGTGCAGAATCTTCTTGTCAACATTTAATGGGAAGGCTGCATTGCACTTCTTACAGGACAGGTAAGTCGTCACCTTTTCCACCCCATCAACTGGGCATGAAACTGTGTTAAGCTGGTTATCGATCAGCTGTTCGTCAGTTCGCTTTGTTGTGATCTGTGCTTGCGTTATCAAAGACTGGTGGTTCAGCGTGATGTATTTGTTGCTGTTGAAGTTCTTTACCAGTGCTTTGGTGAGATTGTAAGTTAGACCATTCTGCACACGGTTGACATCGTTTTCCCAAAGAACCAGTCTTATGGAGCCAGTTTCATCTGTGAGGATTGTTTCAAGTTTTTGGAGTGTCTTATTATCGACTTGAATGGTTTCTGCACTTCCCTGAAAGGACACACGACCTGAAATGTTTACTTTGCTACTCTTTGTGTTGTGCTCAATGTTGTCAAGTCTTCATCAGATTTTATTTGTTTAATGTCAAAATCAAGTTCGCTGGCAACTGGATCGGTGAGCTTTGTTGTTTTGTTGATGTGAATCTGTTTCTTTTTATGGCATAACTGGTTAGCTTTATGGGTGATGATGACTCATTTCTGGATTTCATGATTTCCATCTTTTCAAGTGAAAAGCTTATCCCTCTCAAGGTTGTCCTTTGTTTGTAACGTCACATCAAAATAGTCGTTGTTTGCCTGACTGACTTTCATATTCGACAGATTGTGTAGATAACAAACGAGTGGTTTCTCTGAAATAAATCAATGAGAGATGAGTGAGGGTATGTACTGTTATCACTGTTATTTGCATTTACTTCTTAACTAATGAAATGCTATTAAGGGTTTTCTCTTTCACTGTATTCAAGTATAATTAGTAAAGAATTGTTGGGCTCTTATTTTCATATTGTTGCAATAGAGAATATGATAAGTAAAAAATAAACTTGAACAATCTTGATCTGTTGAAATTTTAGAGCAAACAAGATGAAAAATGTTTACCTGTTACCGAGTAAAGAGAGGAAGCAGTTTAATTTGACAATACTTTTCTGAGCCACAATACACTATTATTAGGGGAGCACGGTTAATTTCAAGTTTCTTTTACCTAGACAGTGCAAGTCAAATACTTACCGCTTTGTTGATCAGCTGAAGTCCTCTGCGTTTTTGTGTGCAAATGTATTAAGTTTATGCCAGTTAAACTTGTAACATTTGTCATAGGTGTTCAGTTTTCTCCCAGGATTTTGAAAGATTAGAAGGTATTCTAATTCAGTCTGTTTGCCAGAGTTTCTCTTGCCACTTCCAGAGTGAGAGAAGAGGGAGCAGGGAGAAAGCTACTGTGGGAACGAGGTTGACTGATATTGATTTTCAATTATGGTCGAATTAAAATTAATAAAGGTTTCTAAACTTACTACTTATTTGTACATGTTTAGCAAGTAAGTGTTATTCTTCTGTTTTTGTTATTCCCCAAAATCAAACTCTTCTAACTCATTGATAGGATAATCCTTATTCCAAATCTCAAATTAAGCTGTCATTGGGTAATATCTTGTAGCAGTGACTGGTGGTTTAAAACTTTGTATGGTTTTAGACTACTATAATGATCGTTTGTCACAGTACTCACCTTACCTATATCTATCCAGGCTCTTTCTAAGGTCATTCCCTGACTTTTATGGATTGTTAATGCCTAAGCTAGAGTTAAGGGAAGTTGTTGCCTTTCGTGTACAGTATTGGCAATGTTCACAGTAGCTGTTATTGGTGGAATAGGAACACAGCATGGCATGTTTGTCATTGATGGCCCAGAATATTTATCAAACTTAACAATCACTGCAATAGGCAATAAGGGCGGTTGATGATCAGTTTCATAAATAATATCTACGACTGTTCCCGTGGAACCTTTACAGAGACCAGCTGATGGCCAGAGATTCTTAGTAAGCATGACACGGGCATCTCTTGCAATAAGCAGTTTTGGCTGCAAATTAAACATTTCTTTAGCACTAATTCTTTTTGTCTGGTCACTTGAATGTTTTGCGTGAATCTCTGCTATAGGTTGGTTTAGTTTAACCAAACAGTCATGGTTGTATGCTGCTACTTCTGCATTGGTGTAGTATAAACGAACAACATCTTGAAAGTGGTCTATATTTGGTACTTTGGAAGGTTGTCTAGCTAACAATTGTTTCCAGTCATCTTGTGTTGTTTCTCCGTTGCACAGTCTTAATAACAATTCTCTACACAAAATGTGATCATGATCAGAGCCAGTTACTCTTTGATTGACTGAAAGAATTACAATATGAACAAACATTTGGTAGGCACAATAACCCGGTTCTTCAGTAATTGTTGAAGGCTCTGAGTGATATAAAGGCTTATCACCAACTGGAGGAAGTTGAGCAGGATCCCCAATAAGAATAACTGACATCCCACCAAATAAGATTTCTTGCAATCCTGTTGCTTGTCTGCAACGTCTGTCGATCCAACCCATTGTAGTTTGTCCAAGCATGGAATATTCGTCAATTAACAAATAATCTACATTCAGTAGCTTTTCTTGTATTTTAGAAAGTGATTGACGTGACAAATCTTTTTGAGTAGCTGAAGTGATGGGTAATCTTAATAAAGAATGGATTGTTACTCCATTGATGTTGTAAGATGCTTTTCCTGTTGTTGCAGTGACAATGCATTTATCCTTTAGGTGGTTGTATGCTCCATTTATCAAATAACTTTTCCCAGTCCCTGCAACACCATTTATAATCAGCCGCAGTGGTCGTTTTGGTTTTATTTTGTTCGAGTGAGTTGTTATAATATCATAGGCAAGTCTTTGTTCATCACTGATTAAATCTATGTCCACAGCTTGAAAAAGCTGCTCTTGTTCTTGAAAAGAATCCTTTTCGGCATTTATCCAGTTTTGCCTTTCTGACATCTCCTTTTGGGTATAGTTATCACTTTGCAACTGCCACTATTTAACAAATAAAGAAGCCTCGATTGTGCTCTGTTCTGTTGTAAAGCACGAAGGAAGCGGCTAGAGCACGAAAGAAGTAGGGGAAAACCGTGAAAACCGGCCGAATTATGGCCCATGAAAACTTGGACGTTGTTTACATGACAATTGGAAAACAAACTGCTTAAAGATTGTGGCTGGTACTTTACAAAATGCTGTGCCGTGTTTCGCGAATCGTTCACAACCATTGGAGTCAAGGAAGGAAGATTCCTTGGTCTTGAAAGAGTCGGCTGCTGTGATTGCTGTGGCCTTGCACCCATTGCACTGGAAAGGATATCAGAGCAGGCTCTCAGTTGTTCACTGGAAGGACGGGCGTTGTAATGTTTGAGGCTTGCTTCACTGCGATGGCCCGAGATCGCCATAATGTGCCGTGATGGAACCTGCGCGTCGGACAGCAGCGTGATCGTAGTCGCTCTTACACTATGGTTTGTGTACACTTTCGACAAAGATGCAAGTTGAGAAGTTTCTTTCATCATTCCAGCGAGTCTGTGAACGCCGAGAGGTCTGTTTTCGTACCAGACTTGCTTGTCCTGCATCGTAGCTCGGTTTGGGTATTGAAAGAGTGCTTCACATTTTGGATTGAGTTTCTGCAGATACATCTTGAGGCAGTTGAGGCCGTCAAAAAGTGGGTCATCTCATGTTGTATACATTCTTGCCTCCTTCTCCACACTGTTCACGTCGTCAATTCCACCAGGGTGGTTTTTAGTGGCTTCACCGTGGGTCATGGAAACGTACTCGCGTCCGCTCTCGTCCATCAAGAACTGGAAACTGTGCTTTGTAAGTTCCCGTTGACCTTCACGTCCGCGGCGACAACAGTACAGGTTAATGTGAAACCAGACATTCCGCAGAAGACCCCAAGGATTATCTCCCCGAATTGCATTGGAGGTTTTTAGCTTCTGGAGGTCTGCTTCTGGAATGGCAGGTTTGTGCTTGGTGCTTTCTTTGTTTTCGCGCTTGTTTAATTTTATTTGACTCTGCAGCAGCTTGTTTGAGGCTTGAAATTCAACTCCTTTTGTAATTGAAATTCCTCGGTTTAGAGGAGGGTTGTTAAGGTATCTCTCTACAGCGTTTCGAAATCCAAGAAGCGATGACCTTGAATAAAGTTCACCATCTTTTGTTCGAGCTTCGGCGTAGAAATGACGGAGGTTGCCATCCAGTTCTTTGTTTGTCATTTCGTGAATGCCTTTCGTGATTTTTCGTTCACGACACCAAGCTGTTTTGAAAACGACAGAAAAAAAAATTACATAGTCTGTAATGTATAATTTTTGAGAAATACTTTAAATTCTTGCAGTTGTGTGTGTATTTGTTATCTACTAAAGTTTCGTCTTTTTTAATTGTTTTTTCTTTAAAAACTAAAATGTAGCTGTGCTGGTAGCGTGTTTTAGTTGTTAAACGGCGATGCGACATTTTTGTACAGGGAAACTGACCTTCAAAAACTCGGATAGCCCATTTTGTATTCTCCTTGGTGTTTTTCGTCTCTGCTCTCGTTATAATTTCGTCAATTTCGGCGCTTGACTTGTTTACAAACCTTTGGTTGCTTGTTTCTGTTGTGTTGGTGCTACTTGCCGGCTCGATGTTTACATCGATAACTTGTTGCAAAATTTCACTTTCTGTCGCTGTGTAATTTATGGCGTTACTGACAGGACTTTCTAAATCAACTGAAGCTAAGAGCTCGTTTTCATTTTCGTTCTCTAGGTCACAGAAGATGTCCGGTTCAAAACAAAACCCAAGAGAGAAGTTGGGGAATTGGTCAGCCATTTTTTTTTTTGGTCGATGGCGTGACATAATTCCTTCGTACATCTGTACTCTAATAAAGTATGCTGTTTCAGCCAACCAGGGCGCACGTAATATAAAATCTTAATTATAATGTAAAGTATAAGCAAAGTCCGTAATTGTATCAGACAAATGGGCACTGGTTGTATGAAAATCTGAGAGAATCATCCCTCTTCTTGAATCTTTTCCTCTTCAAAGTCGCTGTGTTCATTGTCTGTTTCTAGTTCAGTGTTTTGCATAACATTTTGTAGCTTCTGTTCCCAATTTGGAACTTGTAACTGAGCTGATGGGGAACACAGGAAATCATGCCATGCTTTGATGTAAATATCAGCATTTGGTTCTTTACTGTTCCAAACATTGTTTTGGCAAGTGTGCCATGGTTTGTACTTCAGTAACTGGTATTTGCAATACAAACTGCAATTTTCCCCTTTAGAATTTGGTGAGTAATTTGGAAATATTTTTGGAACTATGTTTTGTGACTGATGAACAAGCTTGCCTTTCACTAGTTTTAATTTTGCAACAAATTCGGCAAAATTTAGATTGTGTATGTCAGGAAAATCATTTTAAAATTTACCACGCTTTGCATATATGTCTAATAAAGAATCATCAGTACAGGGAAGTGAAGTGTTGGAAACATTTGATTTTATTCTTCGAGAACCATTAAGACTAACAGGTAGAACAGTGAATGTGGTACTACAAAGTTTTAATGACAACAACAAATGCATAGTTTCCTGTGCACTGAAGTCTCTTTGACCAACTGTTTTCATTATCACCTTTTTCATAGCTTTTTGTGGATCTAACTTGCAATCTGCATTGTTTATAACAGAGTTGAAAGTATTGGTTAGCATAGATGATCTTGGTTCACCTTTTGCTGCATATTTTGAAAGATATTCAACACATTTATGATGATCGATTATTACTTGAATATCGCAATTTGCTCTCCATCCTTGCAACTGAATTATGTGATGGTTATTCACTCTTGAATCATTCCGTTTTGTAATTATCTTTGCTTTGAATTGTGGTGTTTTATCTTTAGTATGCACAGGCTCAAACACCAATGTTGTTTTCTCACACAAATCAAATGGATACTTAAAGCGGCACTGAAGATCGTCCTTCACTGGGTCTTGTCTTAAACAATATTTTGTACTACAGTGTGTATGTCGCTGGACAGTGTTTAGAAGGTCTACATAGTCACTATCAAAATCATCAATATCTGCATGTTGTCTCTTGCAAGGATGAATGTTAGGTTTAATCCAGAGTTCACTATCAGGAGGGCAAAGATTGTATGTTGACATTAATGAGTCTACATACTGGCAAACTTGGCTTGAAGCATTTTAATACTTCCACGTGCTTGAAACTCATACCTATACCAATGCCATTGTGCACCAAGGCAATTGTACAACCAGTGCTTAACAAAACGTTCCAAACGTTTGGTGAAAAACCAATCGGTTAAATGAGGATTATCAATTACATGTTTCCTTCTGTCCTGAGGCGTAAGATCTTCAACATGTGAACAGAAACGTTTGTGTAATTCTGGCCAGTGCATTTCTGCTGAAGAGAATGTGAAAAATATTGTTGGTGCTCCTTTATATGATATTATGGTTTTTAAATCTTGTTGCACCTTGTGCCAGTGTGCTGAGCTTCCAGTAATGTTTCCCACATATCTTGACAATTTTGTCATAAATGATTTTGATGTGTTATTTTTTGCCATATTTTGCAGTTCTTCGAATGTCAGGTGTGCCTCACCAAGATTTTGTTTCAAGAAAACACTTGATTGCTGTAAAGTTCGTTTCCTTTGTATTGAGTTTGGAGCCCAATAAGAAAACCTACGATGTGATGCAAACCTATAATTGAATTTGTCATTTATACATTCTGCAAATTTAAAAAATGTTGAATTCTGCTAACAAAAGAAACATCTCTATTCAAAGATGGATTTGTTGGGTCACATTTACCATCTGAGAATAAAGTTGGAAAAGCTAAAGTCGCAAGGAATGGGGTGGTATATTCATTTAGTGGATTATCTTCAACAGTGGGCCAATTAAGTTTCTCCGGTGCAATTTTATTTTGAATTGCACCATTTTCAAGTGGACCATTTTCATTTTGAGGTAGAAAACTACTGGTTTCAGTTTTTTTTATCAAACAGCTCCTCATCGTCAAAGTCACTGTCATTTGACACATGCTGACTACATTCGTCTCCAGCAAAGGTCTCTATTGCTTGCAAATCATCAGGAATGCCATTGGTTGGTAAAGAATTCAATGCATCTGAATCAAACATAATTTTTTTCATAATGAGGATTGTTTTTCATTAACCAGGATAGGGCTTGTTCAACTTTACTTCTTCTAACAATAACATCTTTGAAGTTGTTATTCTTTCCATTCATAGTTACCATAATAAGTGCGATATTCTTGGGAATCTTGGCAGTGACTGGGCTAACTCAGAAACTTTTTGAGGTAAATTTATACAGTGTCCTGAGTAGCCATGCTGACCTCCTGGCTTTACATGGACTTTCATTATTGGAAGGGCACGGGAAATCAGCATCTCTTCTATTTGCGTTAAACCTTGCAGTTCCTTAGTATAGCTGTTGGAATCATGTCATTACCAGCAGAAACTTTTTTTGGAGTTCCCTTATCAGCTTTACATCTTTGACAAACATATGTGGCTGGTGATTTTAGTTTGAATTTCAATTGACATGTTTGGCATTGATACACAGTAAACTTGACAGAATTTCGGAAGTTTGTCATTTGTCTTTTCACATTGATATCAACAGTGGGAGTACCATTCAATTTGTTGTTGTTCTTTACTTTGGAACTTTGATTTGATTTGCATGAATTATCTGTACTTTCTGGACTTTCCATAAATTTTTTTGAGCTTGCAGATACATGATTTCTTTTATCATCTTTATCTTTTATATGGACATTACCATTAACATTCTCTGCTTGATTAAGTGTTTTCAAATCATTCAGTAATTTAGAATCTTGTTCATCACAGATAGAAGAATGTTTCTGTTTATCTTTATTGGAATTGATAGCTGACTTGATAGTGGAGTTTTCACAGCAGGTGTAAGAAATGTTTGCTGCATCGCTACAAACTTGAAGAACAACATCGTAATGTACACCAGCTGTATTTCGCAAATGTAGGGCACCTTTAACTTTAAGAAGATATTCACCTAGCATTGATCTTGAAAACTTTTGCCACTTATAACCTGAACCTACCTTAGTGTACACATAAATATATGTTTGCAACAGTGAAGAAGCTGTCAGAATTTCTATGTCTGTTCCCCAAACATTCTGCTGTTTCATCCTACTGCGAGCTAAATAGTTAACTAAAGAGCTGTTTATGTGGGGTCGCAATGCACTCTCAATAGCTGTCATATGTCAGACTATCTTGTTCCTAACAACATGGTGATACACTTGCCGGCCAGAAATTGAATATGAAATTGCACGAAATAAACAATTACCATCACCTTGTGTTTTGTAAAGTTTTGACGGTTTGCCTAGTTGCCGTGGTATTTGAGAAACATTAATGGGGTTAATAAATGATGGCAAATTAAGCAGTGAACAACATACTGATTGCTCTTTTGCACTGCAGGGTGTGAAGAGTAAAGAACAATATGATTGTCTTGTTGGGTTTTCACAGTTCAGGTTTTTATGTTGCAGCACCTAAACTTTCTGTATACTGGCGTTTTCAGAATAGTTGTGGCTGGTATTTGAAACATCAACTACATCAGTATTTACATTATCTGTATTTTCTGGACTATTCTTAAATCTTTTTGAGCTTGCAGGTACAAGATTTCTTTGATAATTTTTCTTTTTTATGCACATTATCATTAAAATTCTCTGCTTGAATTTGTGTTTTTGAGTCATTCAGTAATTTAGACTTTTGTTCAACACAGGTAGAAGTATGTTTCTGCTTATCTTCATTGGAATTGATAGCTGACTTGACAGTGGAGTTTTCACAGCAGGTGTAAGAAATGTCTGCTACATCGCTACAAACTTGAAGAACAACATCGTAATGTACACCAGCTGTATTTTGCAAATATAGGGCACCTTTATCTTTAGGAAAATCTTCACCTAGCATTGATCTTGAAAACTTTTGCCACTTACAACCTGAACCTACTTTAGTGTACACATAAATATCTGTTTGCAACAGTGAAGAAGCTGTCAGAATTTCTATGTCTGTTCCCCAAACATTCTGCTGTTTCATCCTGCTGTGAGCTAAATAGTTATCTAAAGAGCTGTTTATGTGAGGTCGCAATGCACTCTCAATGGCCGTCATATGTTGCACTATCTTGTTCCTAACAACGTGGTGAATACACTTGCCGGCCAGAAATTGAATATGAAATTGCACGAAATAAACAATTACCATCACCTTGTGTTTTGTAAAGTTTTGAAGGTTTGCCTAGTCGCTGTGGTATTCGAGAAACGTTGAGGGGGTTAACAAGCAAACAACATCGTGATCGCTCTTTTGCATTGCAAGGGACAAAAAGGAATGCGTTGACATTTGACCGAGAGCTTTCATTAGCCAATACATTATTGTGTATAAATTGAGTGTTTTTCACTGTATTGACAGAAATTATTTGTCTCTGTAACCTTTTATTTCTTTACAACAGCTGATTGAATTCCACTGTCAAGTTTTCTTTTCACTCCATGTTCTGTTTTGTTGGGATGAATGTTTGAAACAGTTGGCCCTAGCTTTTCCTCTACATCATTTGCTAGACGTATCAAATCAGGGATGTAAAACTGATAAAGGTATATTTGTGTCAGCCACAGACGATTCATTTGCATGACATCATATTTGTGAAGAGCAGCCTTTATAACTGGCAAGTTAAAAGCTTTCATATAAAAAAGCAAAACCATTGTACACCAAAATTTACTTTTAAAACAATTTTTACATTTCATAGAGTTTAGAAACGCAAAATGCGAACCTACAGTTGCTCTGTACTGTTCTATGCTATCTCCCATATTTAAAGCTTACCTTCAACAAAACTACAGGATAATCAAAATTAATGACTGGCTTTTTGTCACTCTGTTGACAGTAAACAGAAACATACTTCTTTAGTTTGACTAAACCATAACTTTAAAACTGTTAAACACAACGTCAAAAACGAGGCGTATATCACACACCATATCATCCAATGCCAATTATGAGGTGTGATAAAAACACCTAAAACGAGGCGTATGTCATACACCATGTAAACAAATGTTTTGAATGAGATGTCGTGAAGACACCAGAAGCGAAGCCTAGTTTGTGGACATGTTGCAATGCGGACGAAAAAAGGATGCTTCTAATTCTTAAAATGATGCCGCTACAAGAACACAACAGTGGCCAGTCGAAGTGGCGGGGTATTCGCAGTTACTCCAGATGCTTTACTTACTTTGGTACAATCTCTCAATCGGAATCTGAAATAAGATAAAAAAGAATTATTTCCCTTGTACAAATCCTCCCAAAAAAACAACTTTCAGTGAAATAAATGCTATATATGCAACCTAGAGCAACAGTGTTTGTATCATGTTTCAAAGGTGCGTCAGTAAATGAGAACTCGCCACCAAATTAAGCGAAACCAAAAACAACCACTTAAAACATCAAAGGATGGCTTAAATAACTCATTGAATAAAAAAGAAAGTAAGGATGGGCAAAATTGAAGAAGATTTAAGGCGAGACACCGAAGAACTCACCTTGGTTTGATCGTAATACAATGTCCCTCGAACTTTAATAGACCTTCTGCAAGCAGCAATTTGGTCCGGAAATAAACAAAAGGCAAATTTTATATAAGTAAAGTTAAATAGGATCTAAGGATAAAAGAAGCGTAAAAAAAACAGCAAGAAGCAAAACAAAAAAGAGTAATTTACACACCGAAGAACTCACCTTCTTCTCTTTCCAAACACAGTGCTAAGAAAGCACATGGAAGTCCAATGCGCATGCTAAATTGTCCATTCGCGCATAACCACAATTCCTTTCAACATACCACTGCACATCCTAAATCTTCCATTCACGCATAACCACAATTCCTTACGTTTAGTGAGAAAAAGTGATTACAAGCCCCTAAAATGTGACCTTGTGCTGATTAGAGAGCAATAAACCATGAAATGTGTGTCCATTTGCGTTTAATATGTTATAATCTTAAAGGGAAGGCACAAGCCAGGAGGGACATTCGGTAAAAGACATTACCATTCCTGCTCTTGTGTGCCGATCTCCCCAAAAAGCTGTGTGCACAGCAACTTCCTCCATTTGATACTCATCAGATGTGGCGGTATCGTTATGGTAAACCTTCAGGTATGTAAAGCAGCATTCAGAAAATGGGAACTTTCTACCTCTATGAGGAAAGTTGATTTTCAAAGAGAGCTTTTTACAACTTGATACCTTCGTTTTTTCCACCTCTAATTCTGCAAGTTTTGCTAGAGCCATGCTGATTTCATTCTCATCAGATTTGCCTTCCCAGTCTTCATTCTCCACCTAATACAGTAGAAATTGGGGATTGATTGAGCGAAATTGACAGCCTTGGAGGCGGTGTGTCTTTAAATGCATAGTCAAAGACGTAAAACCTTTAGTTACCTCGTAATCATCACTCTCCAAATTGTGCGCATCCATTATTAAAACAAATCCTTGAAAACAGAAAGATCCTCCTTTTGACTCTTGTCTGAAACGTTTGAAATATGAAATACCCCAAATTGAATATCTCTGCCTTAAATATTAGTCCATCAAACCCGATTTAAACCTGTCTTTACCTGTTTTGGAACATTTGTCCTTGACGGTGAAAGAAGGCCGCAATGATTGGCAGAATGACTGTTGGCTCAGAGTCGTTAATAGAGAGCAAGCCAGTAGAATGTCATTCACCACTAACATTGGAGCTAGAAGAGACGTGGGACAATCCCGATTTTGAGCTGAAAGATGAAACGCCTGAACCACTTTGCAAAAAGCCAAAAACAAAAAGGCACAAAGTGGGTGACCTGTCTGGCTGGCAAATGGCAAAAAGAAAACTAAATGAAGAAGGGGACAACTCGGCACTATGGAATTGCCGCATACTACCACCTTTTTTTCCGCGTTGAGTAAAATGCAACGTGTCCTCATGGATTTTGCTCGGAGTCCAGCAAACATAAACTCTGAAACAGCTTCAGTCATGTGGATCTACTGCACCAGAAACTTAGGCTTTGACACCTCGTTAAGCTCATTATAAGTGTAATTAGAGACATACATCAAGTAAATTTGTTGAATCTTCGTCTTTCCTTCAATTTTTTAAATTTTTTTTCACTGGCTGGTGGGGACGCTTTGTCAGGGGAGGTATCGAGCCCCAAGTCTTCCAGAAGGGTATCCAACGTATGCAAAGCGGCAGCTGACTTCTCCAGGTTTTCTGCGCCACCGAAGTGATCGATGTATTTTATAGAGTGGTAGCCTAACTCTCGGAACATGAAGGTATTGGCGTTAGTAGCTAAAGAGTTGGCACATCATGGCAGAAGAGCGAAGACTGAAGGGAGGGGCAATATCGAAATACAAGAAGTCGCTATGGCAAAAATCAAGAAGATGGTAGTCTCGTGGGGCTATACGTAGTTGTCTATAAGCTCGGCTGAGGTCCATTTTGAACAAGTGGCAATGGCGACCTTTAACCCTTTGACTTCCAAAGACGCATATAGGCGTAAAATATACCGCTTTTGCTTTTATGATTTATTTCTTGTTAAAATTTTGTCACAAAGACATAATAATGTGTAAATAGCACTAAATGGTGCTTTTAGCAATTATCAAATCAAAAAAACCGACAACACTACCCGAATTCCGCTGCATAGCACAGTTTGTTTGGCAGCAAAGCCCAAAATGCCAGTCTTTTGGCCAAAGAACAACACCAAAAATTACACATTTTCGTAGTCAACTTTTTAATAAAAAAACATTGCCCAAAAATCGAAATTCTACATTTACAGCAAACCTTAAAGCCAGACCTTGGCATCTGGTGGGAAATTTTCCTCTCACTTTTTCCGCAAGCCACACTTTAGCCATTTTATTGGAGCCAATCTCGCGTATCTCAAGTTGTCTTGTTCACGCCCCAAAAGAATTCTGGGAAAGTCAGCTATTCCAGGAACATAGAACCCTTCCATTTCCTATTTCCAAGTTTCTTTTGTAAGTGTCGGGCCACCCAGTACTACCAGGAAAATATGACGTCGATTGAACTTTTTACAAGTCAAAACTAGCCCAAATTGCCCTGGTAGGCCCTGGAATCCTTCCACAACTTTAGCAGAGAGACAGCTTCAGCCATCCACCGCCATATTGGCTACGAAGCAGATTTAGCGTCTCATTCAGCAAGAAACCGTCTCTCACCTCTGGCTTCTTTCAAAGGCTTGCCTTTACCCACATTCCAGCTTAAGGATGCCAGCCTGGGGGCCTTTGTGGAGGAAAATGGCTCGAAAAAACCTCATAAAGCGGCAAATTTACCACAATCAAGCTTGTTGACTCGGTAAACGAACAACAGCCGCTAATGTGGGTGACGTCACACCTTTAGAGTGATCCCACAGTGACACAAGACCGCTGTTATTTCCATCGCAACTCCTTAAATGGAGAAGATTAGTCCTCCAGACTAATTATCACTAAAAATTTACCAAAAAAAATGCAATAAACTGATAGTCAAAGGGTTAAAGGAACATTTTGCATCACGTGACCTGGGTATTTGACACCACCAGCAAAAGGCAATGGCCATCCTTAACTCAAACCTAGGGTTATTGTTAAGATTGTGTTTACGCTTAGGATTAGGGTTAGGTTTAGGGGTATGGTTAGGGCTAGGTTACGGCTATTGTTAGGGTTGGAGTTTGGACTTCAACAAGTCATGTGACAAACATTCCAACCTCACTGCAACATCCTAGGGTAGCTAGCAATTACAGTGCTGCGTTTGTTAAGTCAAAAATATTTTGTCCTGAAACGATAATTTCAAAACTGACCACCCCCCTTACTTGCACTTTGCACTTAGGTTTGACATTGAGCTCTTGAGGGTTTGTATCAACTACCCTCCAACTCTAAATCCTTATCTTTTGCTTAGATTAAGAGCAAACGTTCTAGTGTTACTATTACTAAAACGTATTATTAGTTTGCTGAGTTTGTGATATGAAAATGTCAAACGACGGGCAAATACAAAATTTGATTAACCCTTTGACTCCCAAAGACGCATATAGGCGTAAAATATACCGCTTTTGCTTTTATGATTTATTTCTTGTTAAAATTTTGTCACAAAGACATAATAATGTGTAAATAGCACTAAATGGTGCTTTTTGCAATTATCAAATCAAAAAAACCGACAACACTACCCGAATTCCGCTGCATAGCACAGTTTGTTTGGCAGCAAAGCCCAAAATGCCAGTCTTTTGGCCAAAGAACAACACCAAAAATTACACATTTTCGTAGTCAACTTTTTAATAAAAAAACATTGCCCAAAAATCGAAATTCTACATTTACAGCAAACCTTAAAGCCAGACCTTGGCATCTGGTGGGAAATTTTCCTCTCACTTTTTCCGCAAGCCACACTTTAGCCATTTTATTGGAGCCAATCTCGCGTATCTCAAGTTGTCTTGTTCACGCCCCAAAAGAATTCTGGGAAAGTCAGCTATTCCAGGAACATAGAACC
This sequence comes from Pachyseris speciosa, assembly GCA_016490735.1. Classification (NCBI taxonomy): domain Eukaryota; kingdom Metazoa; phylum Cnidaria; class Anthozoa; order Scleractinia; family Pachyseridae; genus Pachyseris; species Pachyseris speciosa. The sequence goes on from JAEMWC010000225.1 coordinate 51,771, forward strand.
CTTCCATTTCCTATTTCCAAGTTTCTTTTGTAAGTGTCGGGTCACCCAGTACTACCAGGAAAATATGACGTCGATTGAACTTTTTACAAGTCAAAACTAGCCCAAATTGCCCTGGTAGGCCCTGGAATCCTTCCACAACGTTAGCAGAGAGACAGCTTCAGCCATCCACCGCCATATTGGCTACAAAGCAGATTTAGCGTCTCATTCAGCAAGAAACCGTCTCTCACCTCTGGCTTCTTTCAAAGGCTTGCCCTTACCCACATTCCAGCTTAAGGATGTCAGCCTGGGGGCCTTTGTGGAAGAAAATGGCTCGAAAAAACCTCATAAAGCGGCAAAATTTACCACAATCAAGCTTGTTGACTCGGTAAACGAACAACAGCCGCTAATGTGGGTGACGTCACACCTTTAGAGTGAGCCCACAGTGACACAAGACCGCTGTTATTTCCATCGCAACTCCTTAAATGGAGAAGATTAGTCCTCCAGACTAATTATCACTAAAAATTTACTAAAAAAAAATGCAATTATCTGGTAGTCAGAGGGTTAAGACGAATTATGTTGTTTTTTCTAAAGGTGTACCCCAGGGATTAGTTTTAGGGCCCCTAAGGAAAGTTGTGAGAACGTTCAAGAGTGGATTCGACAAGAAAGGTCTGAAAGTTGCACCAAGTTTGCACTCGCAGGCAAGGTAAGGGTAGATAACATCTTGTCGGGATAGCGCAGAGCCATGATTTCTTGTCGAGGAAATAGGAGTTTTGTCGCTAGAGTAGCCAGGAAAAAAAACTGCTAGGGGCCTAATCAGCTGTAGGGGTAAACTGCTAGGGGCCTAATCAGCCTAATCAACCCGAGTTGAAATAAAGTTACCTACCTACCAAGATAAGTAGCGGCGGGAATTCCAGTGTTGACTGAATATCCCCGAGGGAAACTGAGTTAAACTAGCACACGTGGTTTGCTCGTTCAACTGTAGGCAATTGAAGAAGGGAAGTTGTGAGAACGTTCAAGAGTGGATTCGATGAGAAAGGTCTGAAAGTTGCACCAAGTTTGCACTCGCAGGCGAGGTAAGGGTGGATAACATCTGGTCGGGATAGTGCGGAGCCATGATTTCTTGTCGAGGAAATAGGAGTTTTGTCGCTAGAGTAGCCAACTAGCCAGCCAAATTCTACATGATTACGCCATACGGGAGGTCACCGGAAGATGTAAGGTAAAGGCATTGGGACCAGATGCTTTTTGCAGTTGAGCGTTGGGAGTAATTAGATGCGAAGTTATAAAACATTTCAAGGGAAGCTGTTGTACAGGATTAGATAGACAGGAGCCAGTTAAATAAGAGACAGGAGAGTCTTGAGGTTGATCAGAGGTCATGCTTGTGGAACTAGAGAATTCAGCTAGGGAGGCGTCTAGTCATTCCTTCGAAACTGTTTCGCTGCGGCGAGGAGGAACCAGAAACTTTTGTTTTGGACAGCTTGATACATATGCTTACAGACAAGGCAGATGTATGATTTGGAACAATCTGATGTTGAGCAGTCATTGTAACAGCTCCCTGTGCCACAAATTTGGTGGCATGCGACAACAGACTGACAAACCACAAGAATAGTGAGTGGTTTGGAAGCAGGTTTGGCTGCCTTGTGTTGAGCTTCAGTCAGAAGACAGGTAGAGAGAAAAGACTCGAAGCTGTGTCCTCATTTCACTAAGCCTAGCTCAATAGAGCGGAGAACTTTGTAGTGGTACGACCTAAATGCAGACCATTGATAAGTCGACGGACGTACCATCAGCTCATGGAAATGAGTGGTAATGGCTTCTCGAAGAGGCTGATCCGCAAGCTGCTTAATTATAACAAGGTAGCCCGTGGCCATTGTTGCGGGTTTACAATCTTCTGAGGGGCTTCATGTCGCCCAGAGATTTGTAGGAATTGAGGCGATAGTCTTGTTCTCGAATTGTACCAACTGGAGATGCAACTCCAATTTGCAAATTTCCCAGCCGTGATTGTCTTTGACGAGTTGAAAACGAATAATTTCGTAGATCTAGCTCAGTAGCAGGCAAACCAGAAGGAAATTCCAGAAAAGACGTAGACATAGGATCAGGAGGCCAAGTTTCTCACTTTAGCCTCTCCGATACCATAAGCTCTTTTGACGAAATTTTATCTATTTTTCGCACAAGAGAATCGAAAGAAAACAAATTGTATTTCATCAAAAGAACAAGTGTTGTGTCGATAACGAGCAACTGCGCTTTCCACGTGGATCCTTGCCTCTCGTGCATGGAAATATAAGTTTCCGTTTATCCACAAAGATTGTTGACAAATGACTTTGAATCAGATTAGCGAGGCTGGTGTTAAGAACATTGTGACAGCAGAACTCAAGGAAATTGAAAACTTCCAGTATGCACCAACACAGACAAGACGTGAAGAAAAGAGGTGAGTGCAATTTTGTGAATAAACGATCCTCAGTGCCCAGACACTGAATCTGAGGGTCATGTTTCCAATTAATTAAGTTAAATGACTCGTCCACGATATAATTTGAATTAAGCGATGAGTTGGTTCATCGAACGAGGAAAACCTTCTCAAGGCGTAAGTAGGGACCTTAAGCAACCACGACATCGACCGAAGGTCTGGAACAAGAACTCTGTTCTGGGCGTGAAGAATTGAACTTAAGCAAGCAGCCAGCCGATGACCGATTGATTGGTGAGTAATTGAATAACTGGAATTTTTGATCATATTACGTTCTTTGCCTTGTTTAGAGGGGAAGAAACATGATGCTGGCATGCTGGCAGATTCTGGTCTTGTACAAGACTTACAGAGATTTACAGTTGCTCCAACTGGCCAACTTTAATGCGTGCATGGTGACCCCGCCTACCCCTTAAGGGTGCAGCTTCAAGGTCCATTCAAGAATGCTGTCCTTACTCCCCAGATGCAGGCCTACAATACCGCTATGAGTAGAGTCAATGTCAGTAGTATGGCTCTTTGGTGACATTACGAGTTACTTTAAGTTCATTGATTTTAATAAGGATATAAAGCTGTATCTTGGTAAAATGTATGTGGTCAGCGCTATTTTAAGAAATGCACTGACATGCCTTTATGGAAATCAACCGTCCTTTTTCTTTGATTTGGATCCCCCAATAATGCAAGAGTACTTTGTGTAAAATGACAACATTTTAAAGATACAAATATATAAAAAAACATTAAATTGCTAAAGACATTTGAAGGTTTTAATCAGTTGCATTTATAGGAGCACCTTTCAGATCAAGGATATTGCATGGTGCAGTTTACAACATGGGTTTGGGTGAGTTAAGTTCAGGCGGGTGGAGGCCAGCTAAACCTTGTCCAAAAAAAACAATGTTATGTTGATAGGAAAAAAGAGTTGCTGTCAGTACTTTTTAAAATGCCCTTACTTAAGCAGGAGAGAAGGCTATTGGCTCTTGTATCGTAATCAAATACTTTTAATCTAGTTAAAGGACTTGAAGGGAATGCATGTAATAAAACCTTTGTTGTTTAATTATGTCACAGCAATAAATCTTTCTTTTTGTCATTTGCTAGGATAAAAGAGTTGCTGTCAGCTTACTTAAGCAGGAGAGTAGGCTATTGGCTCTTGTATCGTAATAGACTGCGAGCAGTCTCCCTTTTTCTTCAGATTTAGTGAAGTGCACACAACGCGAGCATCAACGTGAGAAACAAGGGCGGCAGCCAGAGAGGAAAAAAGAGAGACTGCCCGCATAGCCAGAGCCAATGAATATGCATTGGCCTCACAACGCAAAAATACGATTGGCGGATGCGTGAAGCGTTCACCACAAATTGTCAACAACTGAAACCATGGACAAGTTGATGATGGCTGAAGCACTGCAGGAATGTTTGTCACGTTTCCCAAAAACTGAAACTCTAAAAGCAGAGCAAAGGGAAGTATTGGAAGCTCTTATCTCCGGTCGTGGCGTTATCGCAACTTTCGAGAAAGCCTGATAAGGCTCGCGTCGAGCCTCAACACGTGCATCTTAATAGTGGTTGCCCCGCTAAACATCGTGCAAGATCAGATCGATGAACTGACTGAACTTGGATTCACTGCCGTCCATTTAAAAAGAAATGATCCAGAATGGATGAAAGATATTGCCGGAGGAAAGTTCAACTTCATTTTCTGCTGCGCTGAGCGATGCTTGTCGGACGAATTTCAAAGTTTGTGGAAGTCGAGTGACAAAAGGGTCAGTCATTGAATTGCTGGTCATGGATGAATGGTTATACGGTAGAAAAATGGTTACAACAAATTTCGTTTTCACTTAGATTTTTTAAAATCGTAAGTTTATTAAGCGGTTTGTTCTATTTAAACCTTGGAATACTCGGCCTTTTTCTTCCACATTATTGTATATTTATGTAAATTAGTTTCTTTTGTTTTAATGTAAGCCTCAAGTTTGCTGTGATTCGTGTTATGCAGTTATTCCATGGAGTTATTGCGTTGTTACTCAATTAAAATTAGAATGTGTCTAGTGAAGTAAACTGTTCCAGCTAACAGTAATTATTCTCTACCGGAAAGCTTTTTCTTTGGTGTTTCGCTCATCACAATAAACCTTCTTCGAATGTTTTCTATTTGGGGTGATTTATCACATTTCCAGAATGAATCGGCTGCCGTTGCGATGACAGGGTAAAATGACAGGATGTCAGGAGACGGAATTTAATCAGATACGGCTAAATAGGTTTTAGTATTCGCGCCAAAAAAAATCACTAGACCATGAATGACCATTCTCTCTGGCTGTGTGGGTAGTCTCTCTTTTTTGTGCCTTTCTTGTCTCGCACCTTCAGTCACGCGCATGGTCATTTGCATGTCTCGCGCGTTTGTTTGACGGAATAAGACAAAAGAGAGACTGCTCGTAGTCTACTATCATAATCAAGTTAAAGGACTTGAAGGGAATGCGTGTAATAAAACCTTTGTTGCTTAATGTCACAGCAATAAATCTTTTTGTCATTTGCTACCCATGTTATTGTAGGAAAAATGGTTCAAAAGGGAGAAAAGTGGTTTTATTAAAGGTACAATAAAATTTCCTTTAACATGCCTGTGTACAGTCTCTAATCTTGAATTAACAGTAATGCACTTACATGTAAGAGATTCCAATAATCAAAAGAAACTTTTGCAAAATTCAATTGCACAAAGTTATTTTCATGAATTTTATGAATTACTAAAGGATTATTGTAGAATTCAGTCTCAATAACTTTTATGCGTTCCTCCTTTATTATCAAACAGTGGGATTAACAGAAAAATAACCACCGAAATGAACGGCGAAGGGAACGATTCACTGAAAGAAATACAGGCGAAACGTGTAAACCTAGGCGCTAGACCCGGATAACAGCAACAGGCAACAAAAATACTTACAAGTTATTGTACATATTCCTCTACAAGCAAACACTACTCTCTTCAGCTGCTTCGATAACATGGCGATCTAACATAGAGGGAAATCCACATGGCGTGACAATAAGAGCCGACTAGAAAAAACTGTTCAGCGGACTAACCGCCTTCATGTAAATGTCACGAATTGAACCTTACACGCTCCCCCCAAAGACGATCAGGGAGTCTTTCTACGGAGATAAACTAGTACTCATGCTAAGTGTTCTTAAACCTTAACTCTCACTGACAGTTCCAGGTCTGATGGTTTCTTTAAACAAAAACTCTTCTGTGACTGAATCAAGGATGTCTCTGACAGAACTTTCTATGCTAACAACGACCTCGACGGACACTTTCCTCTTGAGACGCAACTCATAAGGATTTCTTCCTTTCTTCAAAGCAACTAAACAACTGCTCTTCCATCATACACAGCTTTCGAATGTCACGGCGGTAGACTCAATCTGCTGTTCGAACGACAACTTGATGTACCATGCCTTCACTGTCAGGAAATACTTGCTCGACCAATGCTTTTGGCCACTGCCCAAGGGGAGCATTCTTGTCTGCCATTAGGACCAAATCTCCTACTTTGAAGTTAGGTCTAGGATGCAACCATTTCTGGCGTTCCTGCAGTGTGGGCAAATATTCTTTCATCCACCTCTGCCAGAACCTGTTCAACAGTACTTGAACGTGCTTCCATCTGGCCATCTGATTCTTCGTATACGTCTGGAGGTAAGGACGAATTCTGACAGAGGAGAAGAATGTGGTTCAGTGTGAGTGCCTCTAAATCTCGTGGGTTGCTCGAGACGGGTGTAATGGGTCTGTCGTTCAAAATCTTCTCTACCTCAACTAAGAATGTTCTAAGTTGTTTATCATTAATAAGACGCTCTCCCACTAACGAGTGTAAGATTCTTCTGATGGAATGGATGAGGCGTTCCCATACGCCCCCTTGGTGGCTCGCTGCCGGCGGGTTGAACTTCCAGTCAATACCTCTTTGAGTCAATGAAGCCTGGATCTTCTCTTGATCCCACACCTTCAAGGCCTTAACGACATCTAACTCAGCTCCTCTAAAATTAGTGCCATTATCGCTGTAGATAACGGTAGGGGGGCCTCGTCTCCCAACAAAGCGCAAAACTGCATTGTTGAAACTGTCTGTGGAGAGGTCTTCCGTGACTTCTATGTGCACCGCCCGATACCTCAAGCAAGTAAAGATGCATCCTGCTTGTTCAGGGTGGGCTTTCTCTTCGACCTTGTGTCAGGTCCCATCTTCACGTAGAGCAGCCCGAAATAATCCAATCCTACTGCTGCAAAGGGGTAGATGATTCTGTGACCATCGGATGACACATGAACTACTGGCAAAGGTGCAGTTATCTGCTCTCCCAAGTTAGCATTCTGTCGTCTGCACACGTGACACTTACTGAGGATGCGCTTCACTGCGGAAACTCCTTTAATAACCCAAAACCGTTGTCGCATCTCAGCCAGAACTTGGTAACTTCCTGCATGTCCATCCAAATGATGATAATGGCGAATTATTTAACTCTGACACAGGATGTTTCCCTGGCATTATCATTGGATGTTTGGCACTGTACAGCAAATTTGAGTGCTTTAGTCGTCCTCCCACACGCAAAATTCCATCGTCGTCAAATGGTTTAAGTCGAGTGAGTCTTCCTTTCAACAATGACTCATCACTGGAGGATGCCTGCCTCTGTACAGCCTTTACAATCATCTTATCTTCTTTGTCTAAATCGAGGACTGATAGACACGTGGGATCACACTTTAATCTCCTCTCTGGGGCACCGTCCGATTCATATTGGGACTGAGGACGAGTCCGTGCCTGGAAGGCTTTGATTAGCCAAGCGACCACTCTTCTTAGACGATTCCAAGTTGAATACCTCAGAAACATAGTGTTCCAGAAATCAGTCTGCACTGTGGCTGCTCCAACTGTCGTTTTCTCTTTCTTCACTCCTTCATCACTTTCTAGAAGATCCTTGAATACTTCTGCTGGCTGTGGAGGCCACTCCTCAACACTCTGCCATAAGAATTCGGGCCCATGTCGCCATTTCTCCAGCTTCCCAGTCTCCGAAGGCATGATTCCTCGAGAAGCATAATCAGCGGGGTTAGTTTCGGACTGAACATAGCGCCACTGCTTCGGTTCTGATTCTTGCCGTATTGCGGCAACTTGATTTGCCACAAAGGTTACAAATCTCTGAGCCTCATTGGCGATGTACCTTAAAACTATCATGGAATCAGTCCAGTACGTGACACTGTCAATCTTCAATCTTCCTTTTAACTCTTTCATCACGACTTTGTTTATCTTGGTTGCTAAGTTAGCTGCAGTCAATTCTAACTTTGGCACAGTCACTGCACTCTTCAGGGGTTTAACACGTGATTTCCCCATGAGAAAACTTCAATGTATCTGTCCCTTATCGTTCACAAGGCGCAAGTAGGAGGCTGTCCCGTAACCATGCTCTTGGGAAGCATCAGCGAAATGATGCAGCTCTATTCGTTGTACTCTGCCGAAATCTCTTGGCTTATAACAGTGTTGTATGCTAAAACCTTGTAAACTCGCCAGGCCTTCCTTCCATTTTCTCCAACGACTACACAACTCATCTGGGAGTTTCTCGCTCCAGTCAAGCTTGAGGCTACACAGTTCTTGGTTAATTTCTCTACCAGGTAGGATTAGTGGGCTAGCGAATCCAAGTGGGTCATACACGGTTGCGATAGAGGATAAGACACCTTTCCGATTATCAGGCTGCTCATTGCCACCGATAACAAAATCAATCATATCACGTTCTACATTCCAGTGGATCCCCAGCGTTCTATCCATGGGCAAACATTCTGACTTCAAATCTAAATGCTTGGTGTGAGGTGCTCTCTCCTCAACAGGAAATGCCGACAACACACTTCGGGAGTTCGAGATCCATTTAGTGAGTTCGAACCCTCCTCTGGCGAGCAATTCTTGCAACTGCTTACCAACAACTATAGCTTGTTCTGAGTCAGAAAACGACTTCAGCAAGTCGTCTACATAGAAATCTCTGAATACAGCATCAATGACTTCTTGACAGAAATTTGTTTGTTATCCTGAGCTGCTCTTTGAAGAGCATAACCCGCTACGCTTGGAGAAGACTTGGCTCCAAAGATGTGTACTAGCATCTGGTGGGTTTTGGGGTCCTTTGAAATGTCACCATTTGGCCACCACAAATAACACAGGGCACCACGATCTTCTGGCGCAACATAAACCTGGTGAGACATTCTCTTTATATCCGCCATGACTGCGACATCTTCCACTCTAAATCTGAGGATGACTCCTATCAGGGTGCTGGTATTTTCTGGACCTCTCAGTAACTGTTCATTCAATGATGTTCCACCACTCTTAGAAGCACAATCAAAAACCACTCTCGGTTCTTCTGGTTTCCTGGGATGCCACACAGCGTGGTGTGGAAGGTACCAGATAGGTCTAAGGTTAGCAAGTTCATCATCAGGTACCTGTCGTGAAGCTCCTTCAGCATGGTACTTTTCTATGACAGCGCTGTACTTGCTATGGAAAACTTGATCTTTCTGCATCTTCCTTTTCAGCCACTTTAATCTACTTTCTGCTGTCGGGAGGCTGTCTGGTAGGTCTGGGTCGTCTCGACGAAATGGAAGTCTAAGCTGATAGTATCCATCCAACAGGGTTGCTGAACGGTCCATGATTTCTTGGGCTTTACGGTCCTCAATTGACAGACCCTCTTCAACATCAGCCTTAGAATCACTAAATTCTTCGTACATGCGTTCCAGCTGGGTGTTCAGTCTTTCTTGCTCTGTATGGGTGAAGTTTACATGGACACTACTTTCAGAAACTTCTCCAATGGGGCCATGGACGATCCATCCAAGGGGTGTTTTTACTGCTATGGGTTCACCATGCTTTCCTTCTCTCTTGTCTAACTGCACATCGATGATGTGTGGATGGTCACCGCCGATCAGGATTGTTACTCTCCTGTCTCCAGCATCAGGCAGACTGACGTCCTGAAGGTGGGACCACTTCTTCAAATCTTGTTCGGTGGCTACGTGCCGTCGGGTAACAGGAAGGTTGGGTGTCGTCAAAACATTAGAAAGTTGAAACTTTGCATCTCCTTCAAGTGATTTTATGGTCAACTGAACTTCGTAACCAGATCGTTCCTCCTCGAGATTGGCAGTCGTCATTGTAAAGTTGGTGGGTCTCATGTCCTTTAAGCTCAACTCTTGGACTAGACTTTCTACACAGAACGTTGCATCGGAACCACCATCCAAGAACGCGCAAGTGGTAACCTCTTTGGTACCTCCTTCACAGCTAATCTTAACGGGAACAACTTTGAAGCACGCTCTTGGTCGACTAGCTTTAACAGAACAAACTGCGACAGGAATGCTGGAACTTGTCTTCCTGGACTTGTCGACCGCTGAGGAAGTGCTTTGATTTACTGCATCCACCATTGTCCGTGCTTGGTTACTGTGATGCTCAGTGACAGGCTGTTGTGCTTTACTGGTACTTGCACCACTCTCAAGTGTGTTATGACTTGTACTCTCCACACTGTTTTCATCAACATTCTCTCCTGATGGATGTATCAGATAGTGGTGATCCTTCCCACATCCCGATATTCTACAGGTGAAACCTCTGTTACATTGTTTCGTGCTATGGCCTTCCCCAAGACACTCTACAAAGCTTGTGCTGTCTTACGGTCTTAAGGCGGTCACTCAGTGGCACACTTCTGAAGGCTCGGCACCTCCAAATTCCGTGAAGTCCGGAGCATTGAGCACACTTTGAAACAGCTCTGGGTTGAGGGTCTAAGCTCCGTTGACTCCGAACGCTTCCAGTGGCTAACGTTGTCACCCTGGACCGAGAATCTGACTTTACTTTGCTGGACTCCCTTCTGTCCCTTTCAGTAGAGGGAAACACCTTCAGCTCATGTCCATACCTGTTATTGATACGTTCAGCTGCCCTGCGAATAAATTCGACAAAATCTGCATATTCGGCTCGGCCTTTGCGGACAATAAGGTCTCCTGCTTTGTCAACCCACTTCTTCAAACTTTCCTCAGACAGCTTCCTCATCAGCATGACCAACACATCCTCATTGTCCAGGCAGTTCGTGTAGTTACAGCCCATACTTGCCAGGACCCTTCTGGCGTCTTCCAATCTCCTCACAAACTCCATAAGGGAAGACGCGTCAGCCTTTCGCACTTGAATTTCTCTTAATCTCTTCATGTGGGCTTCTATTATCATATGGGCCTGCCCAAAGTTCTCTTGGAGGGTTCTGCATGCCTCTGTATACCTTTGACCAACTGGCAAGTTTACGCAACTTCTGATTGCTTCTTTAGCTTTTCCGGTACACTGTGCAAGTAAGCGTGTAAGCCTTTGGGATTCATCAGACACTTGACTTTCGATGTTGTCTCTAAAGTTTGTCTTAAACTCGGTATACTCTAGAGGATCTCCGCTGAATTTCATCAACTCTACCTTTGGTAAAGACGGACCTTGCTTAATTGCCTGTGCTATGGTTGTCCAAGCATCGAACTGTTGTGACTGTAAGCTGCTCTGTGCTTCTAGTGATGGGGATGGGTAGTTCATCATCAGAGGCGTGGCCTGTTGTGATGCCATTACTGGGTAAAACTCTGCCGCAGCAGCATTAAAAGCAACATTTCGTGAACCCTGAAGCTGCTCAGCTCTTGGCATTGACTGACTTTTTACTGGTGATAAACCAGCAAAGGTGTACAAAGGATTTGAGGTGGCGCTATAAATGCAGGTTGTTGTCAGAAGGGAAAGGTCAACCATAGAACTGAGGATTGCTTTACGCTCTGTACCATGAGACATTATCACTGCACCAACTTCCTTTGAACTTGTTATAATACCAGCCTTTGAAACCACTTGAGGTGTTGAGGAAAGGGTGACTATTGGTTCTGTTTCTGGTTTTGATGACACTGCGAGCTGAGACTGAGCAAAGCTGGGTTCTGCTAATGACGTTATCCCCTTCTCGCTAATAATTGGCTGTGGCTTTGAGGTGGGTGTGGTACCATTAACACTGGCAGGTGACAAAGACTCATTGCAAACTGGATTTTTGAATAATGTTCCTTTAAATATTCATTCATCCCGTCTTCTACGTTTTGTTCCAATAATAGATCAATTTCAGCTTGTTTCACTTTGGTTCTGACATCTAACAACTCCAATTTTCTACTCAATTCAGCCTTGCCCTTCTCGACCTCTTCTAATTCACGTTGCAGCTCCTACCTTTCTTGGAGAGCATGCATTTGTAATTTTGCCTCCTCTACTACTCTCATCCTTTCTTGAACACTGTTCCTACTGGAAGCATTACTCTTTCCACTCTTGCCAGATCTCAAACTAAAACAAGATTCAGATGGGGGACTTGCCCTCTGTCGCTTGACCCTCCATTTACGCACCAGAATATCTAACTGTAATTTCAAGTCTCTTTGGTTCTCATAACTGTCAATCATTAAATCTCTTTTCTACGCGTCATCTTCAAAGAGGAGATAATTATCATGACTGTCAACAAAATTATGAAATGCTTCCTCATACCTTGCGAGGGCATCTTCTAATTCAGCTTGCTGTACTCTGGAACCCTCAATCAAATCTTGCACAATGTTCCGTCGCTTTCGCAGCTCTCCCAGATGACCGCTTCTCTGGTGTTTTGCTTGCAATGCTTTCTCTACTCGCACTTCTTCATTCACTGTTTTGTTAGGTGCTTTTAACCTGATAGGCCTTCCAGTATCGCTAATTTCTCGCGAATTCTCGTCACAGAAACCAATGTCAACGTTTTTGATTGCTAATGATGGCCGTCCTTTCATAATTCCACCATTCTCATCGCTTTGAAACGTGTTGACCTGAGGCGATTTCTCCACTGACGACAAATCCGTACTTTCTTTCATGTGCTCAGACTTCGCTTGATCGGGTTTCGTTGAAGAACAACTCTTGTGTTTCTTCTGTCTTTTACCGGTCATCTTGGGTGCTTCTAAACAGAACTTGACTTGAAATAACTTCGAATGATGTAGAATTCAATCTCAATAACTTTTATGCGTTCCTCCTTTATTATCAAACAGCGGGATTAACAGAAAAATAACCACCGAAATGAACGGCGAAGGGAACGATTCGCTGACAGAAATACAAGCGAAACGTGTAAACCTAGGCGCTAGACCCGGATAACAGCAACAGGCAACAAAAATATGTACAATAACAAAAACACAACGCATATCTCTTGTAGATGAAAACTCGTGATTTATGGCACAAAACCGCTAAGCGAACAAGTGATCGCCTCCACTGGAATGCCTACAGATTCTTTAGGCAGGAAGTGAAGCGTGAAATTAGACTCGCTGAGAAAGCGTACGTTCGCACCGAGCTTCAAAACAGCAAAGGAAATTCGAATGCAATTTGGAAAGTGATCAACCGTTGTTTACCAAGGAAGGGAGCGCCTTTGAAAACCGAGAACCCTTTGAGCCTATCCAAAACGTTCAACGAGTTCTATACTTCAGTTGGTAAAGCTACAGCGGATAAAGCAAGATTGATTGCTCGGGAATTTGGCTTTTCTCCAAGCGGTCATGGCTTGTTACACAACTATGCAAATGATGTCCACGAAAATGACCATCGAGAACTTTTTATGCTTTCTGCAGTAACTGAATCTCTAGTTGAAAATATCGTTAATGGTCTGCCTTCGAATAAAGCTCCTGGTGCCGACAAAATTACATCTAGAGTTCTTAAGGATAGCGTTCCTGCAATACTCCCGATAATCACGCATTTGTTTAACAAGTCGTTTGCCACTGGTACTTTTGCACGATCGTGGAAAATGGCTGAAGTCATACCTGTTCCCAAGTCTGGCGATTTCAACGAACCAGTAAATACGCGCCCTATTTCCTTACTTCCGATATTATCGAAGGTCTGTGAAAGACTCGCCCATCGTCAATTCGTTGATTTTCTGAATCGCTCTGGAAAAATCTCAAAGTTTCAAAGCGGGAATCGTGAATTACACTCTACCGAGACGGCTCTACTTCAATTTACAGATGACATTTTAAAGAACATGGATGAGAAGAAAGTTTCATTGATCGTGTTATTAGATATGTCGAAGGCTTTCGACAGCATTCAGCATGAGCGCCTACTTATGAAACTCCACAAAATCGGCATCTCCACTGCTGCCTGGACCTGGTTTGAAAGTTACTTGACAAAGCGCAGTCAATTCGTGAGGATCGAGGACGCTATTTCGGATCCATTACCTTTAAATTTCGGGGTTTCCCAAGGCTCTATCCTTGGACCCGTCCTGTTCACAGTGTATGTTAACGATTTATTGTCGGTTCCTAAGCACTGCAAATCTTCAGGTTACGTGGACGACACAAAAATTTTCTTATCTCTTCCTCCTCGTGATATTACTGATGCAAGTAATGCGTTAAATCAAGACCTTTTGGAAAATATCCCGTTGGTGCTGCGAGAATTCACTGTTGATTAACCCTGACAAGACTAGATTCTTGGTTATTGCAACTCCACAACTCTTACGTAATTTGCCGCGTCTATCCATTACCATTCTTGGAAAGGAGATCGAACCCGTTTCTGTTGCCAGAGACCTGGGTGTCTATATCGACCAGACTCTCAACTATAACGAACATATATCAAAGTTAGTCTCGAACTGTGTTCACAAACTTGTTCAAATAAATAGGATAAAGCACTTATTAGATCGGAAATCTTTACTTTTAATGATTAATGCCTTCGTATTTAGTAAACTCTTTTATTGTTCGACTGTTTGGGGAAACACATCCAAGTCAAATATAAAGAAGCTACAACTGGTCCAGAACTTTGCAGGAAAGATCGTACTCGGCTTGAAAAAATTCGACCACATCTCTCAAGGCCTTAAATCACTTGGGTGGCTTAGTATAGAGGATAAACTACGATTAAACACAGCCGTCATGGTGCATAAGTGCTTACAACATCGGGTGCCCATTTATCTGAAAGACAAATTTGTATATAGGTCACAAGTTCATAATAGACAACTTAGATCTGTTGATAACAATGAACTCAACTTGCCACATTGTCGGCTTTCTACTGGCCAGAGGTCATTTGCCTTTCGAGGGGCAAAAGTTTGGAACTCGCTCCCCCTTGATCTAAAGTTAACTTCTTCAATGAGGACTTTTAAAAAGAATGTATGTGAACTGCTTGTAAATAATTTATCGTGAAACGTTGCATTTATTATTTTTTTTTTAGCTTTTATCTTATCAGATTTTTTCTATTTTTAATTCATGTAAGATTTTTAATATATATTTAAATATTGCTGCTGAAAAGCCCTTTTCAGGGAGCGCAATAAAGGTGTATGTATGTATGTATGTATGTAGTGTAACGTATGTTTTCAGGGCAGATGTCATTTAAGCTTCAAAGTATGATGCTAACCCTCTCACCCTTTTTAACCTTACACACAAAGCACCTGAAAGATCTGTAAAGGAAAACATGAAAACATGGAATAAAGCTAATCATTCATGGTAGCTTGGTAACAGTTTTGTCCATGATAGCTGCTAAGAATTGGCTCTGTTTTTGCTGCTGGGCTATCAACATAGCTTGCAGGCTTTGCTCTTGTTGCTGTTGTTGTTGCATTTGACTAATCATAAGCATCATCATGTCTTGTTTTTGCTCTCTTCTTGTTCATTTTTTGCCTTTTCTTTTTCAGCTGCACCCTCAAGCTTTTTCTTCTTTAGCTCTATTTCTTCTCTCCTAAACTCAAACTCGTTAGTGGCCTAGCTTTTCTTTTAAGTAATCTATAGCATCACCTGTTCTTCTCCTTATCGTTTTCTTTGCACAAACAACTTCTTCATCACTTTTCTTTGATCTGTCTCCCATCGTCTCCATAGCTTGCTTTGGAAGATCTTCTGCTGTCACCTTCTCCTTCTCGGCTTCATACTTCTTATTAAGGTCTTTCTCAAGTTATTCCTAGCTCTTCCTTCTTTACATTGTATAATCTCTTCCCAGAGCGTGTCTTATTCAGTCTGTTCCACTTCTATGCCAGACGCTCGTTTCGCATTTATTAGCTTCTGTGCTTGTTTTACTGTTAAAAGGGAGTATCTGTCACGGCAAGACCTCGTAGTCACTTTGAACTTGGGTTCATCAATATTGTTCAAGTTGCATGCAATCTTCTCCCATATTTTTCCCCTTTCTGGGCTTCTTGACTTAAAATTATATGGCTCAGACACAAGTACTTCTCGACATAAAAGGATGTCATGCCAATTTGTCCACTGGAAGATTTTGCTCCTGAAGTAAACAAACCATAGAGCAGATTTTATAGCTATAAAACGTTTAAAAAATTGTGAAAGCAAATACACAAAAACTACGTTTGTGACATTCTTACTCTAAAAATAGCCGGTTTTTCCTGAAGTAAAACTCCTAAATTTTAGTAACCATTTCGATCACAGGACATGTAGAAGTTCAGTTACTCTTCTGCGAACCCGAATGAGAAAGCTAGTTTTTTCGTCATATTAAAAAATCCATTGAAAAACATTAATGTGCAGTTATGGACAATCAGCAAGACTAGATTTTCTAATGCTTTAGTTATTCTCACCAAATCATTTCAGGAACTACATGTATACGATAAAATGGATGTGCTGGAGTTCTTTTCTTTACAAACCAATTGTGCAAAGCTCTTATCAACAAACCAACCAAAACAAGAAGCGGTGAGAACATCTCAATCCGATAAACGGTGAGCCTGCTATTCCCGGTACCTTGTGTGGCTGAGGCCATGTTGTTGGTTGCAGTGGTTGCCTGCGATCTGAAAACGAAGAGCCAAAGTGGTTTGTTTGCAGAGGAAAATGGAACAAGCTCGAGAAAAATTCACTCAGAATATAACTACAAGGACCTAAGATCAACCATTTCTGAAACAAAACTAAAAAGGTTAAAGAAATCGGGGCTCAAAAGCAGAAAAATACTCACATTCTCCAGAAAATGCAAAGTCATTCAATCTCCCGTTGTCGATGAGTGCTTGGACGACGCGATGATGAAAGACATGCGCAATGACTTCAATTTCTGTACTTTTAACTTCCGATCATCGTCGTCATGGTTGCTTAAGGTCCCTAGTATATCACGTTGCGCACGTAAGCGAACTCTTGAGAAAAGAAAAACCATGCCAAATGATTGAGCAGATGATAAGTTTTGTATAATTGTCCATCTGTAGCCTTGTTTTCCTGGCTCTTGGTAGGTTTTTAATGTAACAATCGCAAATTCTGTACAAGAATTAGTCAGCGTTGATTTCTGTGTAAAATTTTGTATAGTTAAACACAAACGACTGTCAATTTTGTTTAATAAGCGAACGTTTGCTGTTTATTTTAGAACAAAAAGTGATTTACACTTTTTTTGTGTAATTCAGACATGTTTATTAAACAGAAGAAACGGGAAATTCTTTTACTGGACAACGAAATTTGGGTCCGGAAACAATCTGAACCCTGTTTTGTTTTCTTATAGTGTTTAGGATATCTTGAACTGGAACTCAGACAGGATTCGTACAGCAAAATGATTCGTATTTTTGTCACAATTACATGTTACTGTTTACATATAGCTAGGCAATCACAACTGAGTACATTAGGCTAAAAATTAGGTTTGACTTAAAAGATCGTATATATAGAATCATCATTAACTTGTAGCAAAAACTTATCAACATGTTTCATTAAAATTTCTAATCACGTATCCTTGTTTAATTCGCAGAATTCACCGTGGTATGCCACATTCTGCTGGTCAGACCAGAGCTGCAGAACAGATCCACATACTGAGGAGTTTGAGGTGAGGCACAAATGCACAAATGAAGAATAAGAATAACATTGCGGTGGTGGGTAGAGACAATTATAACAGATTAAGTCTCTGTAGGAAAAGTGAAAAGAGCATATATCCTGATGGAAAATTAAGAGTGTGGGATTTTTTACCCATGGTAATGTAACTACTGATAAATGACTGGAATCCCACCCATAGAATATTCTGATCACAAAGTTCAGAGATTTAAGTATAACGTATCAGTGATATTTTTTTGTCTAGTAACATAAGCCATTATAACTCTCTTCGGGTCGGCGACTGCAAGCTGTTCTCGTTTAGTTAGGCACACAAACTACTTTGGTGATAGCATCATGGCATTTTCTTATTCCTTTCCCTGCCGAACGACTTAATAATTTGTATAATTCTGCGAAATAAGTTGTTGGAAAGTTGTTTTTAGTGTTAAGCGTTTTCTAAAGATGTGAGTAGTATAGGAAAGCTCAGAGACTCTGGCGAAAGTAATATGCATCCAGGCATCGAGAAAGGGATTGCACAATAACTTTCAACTTCTTGGAACTTTATTCGAGTTTTCTCACTACATAACAGCTACTACTAAATAAATAACTACTATTCAAGCTCAAAACTCGAGAACTTTACTGTGTGTGTAGCAATCAAGTCAAGATAACTAAAAGTAAAACTGTAGAATACCTAAAAATTGAAAGTACTTAAGAATGCAAAATAGCGATCGCATAACTCAAGCTACCAAATTTGCAAAAATTTACCGCCCCCTCCCCCATCACGTAAAAACAATAGATTCAAAAAGGAGAGTCTTTTTTTAGAGCTTTGGAGGGTGTCGTTTAATTGTCTGAAGAATGTAGCCCAAGTATATTCAGAGGATCAATAACCACAAAATGTTTTAATGGAATTTTGATGGGAAAAATGTCTCTTGTTATCAGTTGAAAGTTTCAATTCTCCTTTTATCAGCTATTATCATTTTTTGAGTCGCTTAATGTGGTTTTCTGATCGTATTACAATAACAAGAATAGTTTAAAGACAGCGCAACCAAGATGGCGGATTTCTGAACAATATGACGTATAGTCCATGCCACTGATGGTACAATTGATTTGCTCTTAGCAAGTTTGTCTAGTAGCTCAGATGATCTTGGAAATAAAGTTAACAGAGCATTTCCGTCACTGATCTACATACCATAAAGGGAAAACGCTTTGCAATACCAGCCCATATTTGGAATAGTGCTTACAATCATAATCATTCACATGGCAGATTTACTACTGAATTAAAAGTACAGAAGCAACGATCTGGAAAGCCATCCGTTGTTTCACAGGAGCAATTTAATTTGGAGTAGTATTCACTCCACAACTATATTTTTATGTTAAATGACACTTTGTTGCATCTAATGAATAATGCTCGGTTCAAACTCTATCATCCTTTACATTCAAAGCTTGCCAGATATTCTTCTCGTTTGCTTGTTGCTCACTACAGCAATGTATCGTAAATGCCTAAAAAGGACTATCATTCTTAAATCTCTTAGATCTTCTAATGTTTCTCCAAATGACTTCCCCTTGTGCACCAAGGTCAATCTGGGCCAATTGCAGAAATTGAAATTTTAGCTATCACCTAATTTCTCTGCTACACAGCTACACCAGCTCGCTTTGCTCCTCACAACTGAATTTTGTGTGCGTTGAGCCAAGTATCGCTATGGAGTGCTTCCTACCAATAGACTTGGTGAATTGTGCCTCCATTCGCACTGTGATATCTTCAAACACTTCAGGTGACTCTCCATGCTCTTCCAAAATGGGCCGTACCAGCGCCTTGAGTAGGTCGAAGCAGTGAATAAGCTCCCCTGCGCGTATAGGAATATCCAACTTCCTCAAGCGAGATTCATTGGGTTTGGAAATCCTGAACGGTTTATCGAGCTCATCAACAAAATCTGATAGTTGATCGAGAGGGATGAACTGCTTTCCATTGGGCACAAACGATGCCCATTTGCGGTAGTATAGGTCAAAGTCTTCTTTGGCAATGGCGAAATCGTCGTTTTCGTGAGCGCGGTTGACATTTTCCAGAATGACAGCGATGTACATGTTGACGATTATCATGAACACAATGACAATGTAACTGATGAGGTAAGCAGCAGCTCCTAGTGGGGAACCACAGTTCCCTTTTGGGTATCCTCGGTAACTGGGATCACAGTCTGGTGGTTGAACAGATAATGAGCTCACCACATCATTCCATCCCGAGCCCGTGGATAATCGGAAAAGCAGCATCATTGAATTCCCGAAGGTCTCAAAATTCACGATTTCATCCAAGTTACCTTCTTTTTTGACCCGGCCAAATGCAGACATGCCGATTATTGCGTAGATAAAGAGGACTAAAAATAATAGGGTGCCAATATTGAACAATGCCGGCAGCGAGATCATAAGCGCCACGAGAAGTTGACGAATTCCTTTGGCAAATTCGAGGACCCTTAGTAACCTGGCGATTCTAAAAATCCGCATAACGCGCAGGAGACTGGGATTGACCACCGTTTCTCTGAGTTGAACCTCGTCAAGCACCACTCCTGAAAAATAATCAGAGATTTTGTCGTATTTTTAAACAAAATTTTGTCCCTTAATATTGTTTCAGTTGAACACAGTTATGAAGGTCAGTCCAGACAAGTGTCCTCAAAGGTGCTGCAGCTGTAACTCGCATGAGGGAGACAACATGAATAAATCGTAACGTAATTTGTAGATGGAACAGTGCGGCTCAAAATTAGATTCCTGGGGAGGAAAAAGCTCTCTGTTACCATGTTTATCTGTTAATGAAATCATTAATTAAGTGGTAAATTCGAAATTGGCGGAAGAATATGACTGACCTTATCATGACTTAGTTGAAATTTGCGTTCGACAGAGAAATGGATTTGGCTGTCGTATTTTCAGCCACAAATTAAGTCAGTATATCACATGATTCGGTCAAGATATTTTTGTCTCACTATTCTCTGGTGCTAATGCGTTGTATAAGATTACTTATAAATGACAACAGTTACATTACCAATCACAGATGCAACGACTATGATAAAATCGAACACGTTCCAGGCCTTCTTGAAGTAGTGCTGTCGTAAGGCAATCAGTTTGGCTATGGCTTCAGCCGTGAATATTCCAGTAAACACCCAGTTTGAGACCCGTGTTCGCCAGTCAGGCGCTAGTCAAGGAGATTAACCGGAAGTTCAAACCCCACATCGGAGCAATAACCAGGGTCTTAAAATAAACGGTAAGGTCATGCTGGCTGTGTGCTCAATATCTCTCTCAGCTCAGATGATCACGTCATTGGGCAGTGACATTAACCCCTTGGTCTTGCCTCCTTCACCTCCACACGTAAAAACTGGAAGAGGACGTAAACTGAGAACGCACACACTGATCGAAAAGAGTAGGGAATGTAGTTCCTGATGTTATGGTCTGACCTCACACACACAGTTTCACAGTGTCCCCGCTTAGTAGGCCGATGGCAAGCTACAAGACTACACTGACTTAACAAAGTTGTTGACTAATTGATTTCAGTAAGGATGAAAGATTTTGCTGTATGGTACATATTCCGTTATGGAGCCTGCTAACAAGTCAATAGCAATGCTACTTTTGCGGTTGAGCATAGTAAACTTGTTTACATACTGAGACCTAATCAGATTACAACAAATATTGATATATATATAGTTGAAACAATGTAGTTTTCAGACATTTAGTTTCATTGGCGGCTACACCGTACAAAGAGCACTGCTTTAATTTGCATTTATTATCTTTCAATGTATAGCCTCTTACAGGAACGCCAAAAAAGGCTTATGCTTCTGTGAAACTACACAGCCTGCTTTTATTTTTTGTAAGGTACACAAAAGAAATGTAACATAAATTCAATATTTGTACTGAGTGCCTCGGTTCACCTCATACTATCTATGACCCCACGGCACGGGGTATCAACTACGTTCATGACATTGTGGATTTTTCCTTGTCAATGTCGTAAGTGATTGAACTCATCACAAACTCGGCGCTACTCTTTGCTCGCTATTTCTTTACTGGAATACTTTCAAAATATGCTATATGCCATAGCTGCTTGTTTGCTAGTAAAAGGATATGTAAGACATCAGAAACCTGGGTCGACTGTCCGTGGTGCTGTATTGTCATCATAATCATGTTGCACATGATCACTGTCAGGATAGCAATCTCAAACCTGTCTCCTGTGACCACTTCATATAACACACCACGAAATCGGTCCTATAAACATAATAGAGAAACAGAAAGATTTATCGCTTATTTATTTGTTTTGAAAATAAGCTGCAGCAGACATGAACTCAGATTGACCGTTAGCCGTGCACCAGGCTTGGCGTTGTCTAAGTTCTAAATTTCAACCAAATGAATGGTCCTTGGTATCTTATTGAATGTTTTCCATGACATGTAGTGTTAATGGCTACTTTACCTTTGGCCTTAATCCCTTTGGAGCAGGTTTCTTCTTAGCTGCCTCTTTCAAGAAATTCACCCATTTCCTTTGTGATTCAGTCAGGAGCATCCCCATACTGCTTATTTCTTCGTACTAAAATAAGACGAATACTAATGCAGACTTAGAATTTGTATGTCAACAGCACGTCTTTTTTTTGTTTTGTTTTCTACTCAAATATCAATTTAAAGCCAGTAAAGGTAGCAGTTAATGGTGTAGATGTACACCGGAATGCTTCTAGACTGGAAGCAACTGACGTGTCACATTTACTTGTCACCTTTTCTTTCTCAGATTTGAAATTAGAAAGAACTGATTTTGCCCCACTTTTGATCCCGCCGGACGTTTATAGATCCTCAAATATATGTTTCCTTATTATACTGAGCACGCTTCTTTAATATGATTGTTCTTCTGTGATTAACATGAATACGACTTACATTATTGATAAAACATACCTTTTTCTTCAAAGAGTTAAAGTTGTCTATGACAACACCAACAAACAGATTGAGGACAAAGAACGAACCGAGGATGATGAATGCCACAAAGTAAATATAGGCTATCATATTGCTGTCAACTCTGGGCTGCTGGTCTACCTAAAAAAGGAAGAAAGGCACATCAAGAGCATACTGTGAACAAACCGTTTGTCAAGTTAACAGTGTGTCAGGCTGCAGAGAACGTTTTCGGAGCCATACAATTTAAGCATAAAAACTTCCTTGAGCTGGTCCAATTACTGGCAATCTAAAATAAAATTTTAGCTCCACCACGCAGTACACAACATGATCTAAAACCATTAGCTTTATTTTGGCGGTTTAGGCCGAGCACCAGGAAAACTGTAACATAAAGTTCTACTACAGCCTGCAACCTCTTATTACAACCAAGTATATTGCAGCAAAAGGTGCATATAATAGAGCTGAGCGACAGTTTACAAAGACACTATTATAACATAGTGCGTGCTTACCCTATATAAGTCCTATTGAGCCGCTATGAACAAAATCTTTATTTACGCACGCCCGTGCATAAATAAGATGACGTGAGCATTTTACCTGGCTGTAGAGTTGCCGTCCTGTTAAGCTGCAGTGCAGTTTTCCCTCTCTTTAAAATATGGAAGAAACCAGCGAAAAACTGCCCAATTTTTCTATCGGCATTGACCTTTTAGGTCCCGATCCAACAAGCAGGAAAAATAAAGCCGAAAAAAACTCGCAAGTCGCGCGTTTCACAAATTTCTCGGAAGACCAGCTGCAGCAAATTTTGGCGGGAAGACATTCACTGGGAACCAAAAAAGTCACCAATTGGTCATTAACAACATTTATAGGTGAAATTTCCCTTTTTATTGTTGTTTTTAAATTTATTCAACCTGGGGAAAAAAGTACACAGTTGTTAATTGAAGGGCTCAGGGCAAGAACGTCATCCGGGTTTTTGGTCGATTTTCGATGTGCTCAATACAAACTGAGATTTGGCATGAGGACTTCACGCTAGTTAAAAAACATTGCTCTGTATTTGTTTTGGCTGATTTCCTCTTCGTTTTCGAGAAATAACGCATGCAAAAAACCCATTTCAGCTCATTCCCTTGCGTATTAATATTCATGCGCGAATTGAATTACCTTTAGAGCACGTGAAATGATTGACGCTTGGAAAGTATTGTTTGATAGTGTGACGTAGACTATACATTTGGCGGTTAAAACATCGATTTAAGTTTCATTGATAGGAAACTTCCGTGGCTGTGAGGTGTCGATTGCTAGCTAAATTTAATCGAAACTCGCCAGCCTGGTGGTCGAACAGACGTCATTTAAGTCTGTCGATCGGCAAGTCAGACACTTCTGAAAGAAGCCAGTGGTGTTTCTCTGTGCGTGCCAAACACTGGAACAAATCGGCATTTCGCAGTACAGAGTACTGAGCCAGGCGGGACAGTCTGAAAGCAACTCTCGTCTTAAAAGCAGCCCGCAGTTGAGAGTCTTGGCCCATTTGCCAAAGGTTGCCGTGCTAGAAATTCGGAAAGGAGAGTTGTTTTTTGACTTAGGCGAAAAATATCGGATGTTTGAAGACGTGTTGCACGCGCTCGAAAGGATGTTTTTATGCCCACAATTCAATGCGACCACAGAGGGCGCTGTCTCCTTGAAAAGTTCTCGCAAGGACTGGAAATGAATATTCGCTCGGCTGCGGTGGGCAAATTTTCACTTCGGAGCGGGAACATTACGGAGAATTCATCTAACAGTGGGAAATCGGCAAGACGAGCAGTCAGTCCATTTTCGATGAGCTGAGTATCTTGCAAACAGTGCATTTTCCGTCAGTTTTCATTTCTAAACGGCACTTTCAGAATAGTAAGTTTTGCGTGGTTTTGGCAGTTGAGAAACTTTGGCAATGGATTCCTTTTCATTGTCAAATGGAAAATATGGAACGAAAATGGTATTAAAATCAAAGTAAATGACGACAGGTCAAGAATTTGGACATTATACTTAACTAGTTCTGAAGATATTCTTTAGCTTCAAACTGCCGAAAATTTGCATACCCGGTATATATGAAATTCGATCGCACACAATGGGCTGTCACACGACTCGCGTGAAAATAATTTTAACTGTTTATCTGGGGTGAAAATGCCTTTTGCTGTTAATCTCGCGTGAAAATACTTTTTGATGATGTTTACAAGACTCCATATAAGCGAACTAACCGAGGTACTCGATGCAAAAGTGATTTATATGTTAAAATACGCCAGCATGTTTATCTTCACGTGTGTTCACAAAACCAGACAGAGGACGCTGTCACCTCGGCACGTCCTTTGTGCTTTGAATATTTGCTGCGTGCGGCAAAGAGAGTTTTCCTTGCACTGGTTTTCCAAGATACTCAGCTCATCAAAAACGGACTGACTGCTCGTCTTGCTGATTTACCACTGTTAGATGAATTCTCCTTAATGTTCCAGCTCCGAAGTGAAAATTTGCCCACCGCAGCCGAGCGAATATTCATTTCCAGTCCTTGCGAGAACTTTTCAAGGAGACAGCGCGCTCTGTGGTCGCATTGAATTGTGGGCATAAAAACATCCTTTCGAGCGCATGCAACACGTCTTCAAACATCCGATATTTTTCGCCTAAGTCAAAAAACAACTCTCCTTTCCAACTTTCTAGCACGGCAACCTTTGGCAAATGGGCCAAGACTCTCAACTGCGGGCTGCTTTTAAGACGAGAGTTGCTTTCAGACTGTCCCGCCTGGCTCAGTACTCTGTACTGCGAAACGCCGATTTGTTCCAGCGTTTGGCACGCACAGAGAAACACCACTGACTTCTTTCAGAAGTGTCTGAGTTGCCGATCGACAGACTTAAATGACGTCTGTTCGACCACCAGGCTGGCGAGTTTCGATTAAATTTAGCTAGCAATCGACACCTCACAGCCACGGAAGTTTCCTATCAATGAAACTTAAATCGATGTTTTAACCGCCAAATGTATAGTCTACGTCACACTATCAAACAATACTTTCCAAGCGTCAATCATTTCACGTGCTCTAAAGGTAATTCAATTCGCGCATGAATATTAATACGCAAGGGAATGAGCTGAAATGGGTTTTTTGCATGCGTTATTTCTCGAAAACGAAGAGGAAATCAGCCAAAACAAATACAGAGCAATGTTTTTTTAACTGGCATGAAGTCCACATGCCAAATCTCAGTTTGTATTGAGCACATCGAAAATCGACCAAAAACCGGGAGGACGTTCTTGCCCCGAGCCCTTCAATTGGGAATTTACCAAACAATCAAGGCTGCAAAAAATCTAAATGCGAGAAATATTTTCGAAACAAAACAACCAATTAGTCATGGTTTGTCTCAAAATTAAATGTTATTACCTCTTTTCTCTTGGAATTTAGCTTGGTGTAAAGAGATGAAAATCCAGACACTGCTGGAACATATGTCGCCGGGCCAACTGGACTCGATTTTGCGAAGGTTTTACGCAGAGGCCAGAAGCAAATCAGGAGATGACTACAGTAAATCTATGCTCCTTGGATTTCGCCATGCAATTGAAAGATACTTGAATGCACCGCCGCTAAATAATAATAATAATAATAATAATAATAATAATAATAATAATAATAATAATAATAATATTTATCCAGGGAGCCCACTCGCCTTGGCGGTTTTCAGTGGGGCCCTGCAAATAATAATAATAATATATATATAATGAAATAAAATTACCTAAAAAAAATTGATATTACAATATTACAAAATTGTTACAATATTTCAATATTAAACTAAACAAAGGCCTGAAGCTATCTTCCGACCCAAGCTTTAAAAGGTCAAACGAGATGCTAAATGCCAAAGTTGTAAGCTTAAAGCGCCACGGAAAAGAAAATGTAAAACACAAACCGGCGATTGAAACCAAAGATTTGGTGCGGTTGGAATTCTCACAAGTTCTGTCACCGAGCAACCCTCTTGGCTTACTTCGAAATGTTTGGTTCAATGTGATTCTCTTCTTTTGCAGAAGGGGTAGAGAGGGACAGAGGAACCTCAAAAAAACGAGCTTCAAGTTTGAAGTAGATCCAACGGGCTGAAACTACACAACAATGGTGCATGATGAGGCATCAAAAAATCATCCTGGTGGAGTTGGCAACATTGCGAGTATGGAAAAGTACGCCAGAATGTACGAAACAGAAGATAAGAACAACGGCTATAAAGCCTTGAAGCTTTACCTCACCAAGTTGAACCCAAAGTGCGAAGTGTTTTTTCAATATCCTCGCAAGCATTGGAACATCGAAGACAACGTCTGGTATGAAGCGCGTCCCATTGGGGTGAACTCGCTGGACTCCATGATGAAAAATATCAGTGAGGCAGCATCCCTATCGCATCTCTACACAAGCCACAGTCTCAGAGCAACGGCAATAACATTGTGGTCTAATGCTGGAATTCCCAACAGGCACATCATGGCTATCTCCGGTCACAGAAACGAGCAAAGCCTTGCACATTACAATACACGACCATCCACTTCACAGCTACGCAACTGCAGTGATGTCCTATCAAGAAACTTCAACACTGGCAATGTTAGCAGCCAACCTGAGTCTTCTGCTGCAGTCATAACTGTTCGTCAAAAATAACAGTGTGGTGGTTGCCCAGGAGAAAACTGCAAGTTTCCGGCAGTCTGTCTTCTCCAATTGCACCGTGTACAGCAGCGTAAACATTATTTTAAACAATCAGAATCCTTGATAACTTCGGGTCTTTGACTTTTAAAACATTTTTTAATGACACTTGAGTTCATTTGGCTTTGATTTTCTCCATTTCCCCCGTTAATTTTGAGGTTTTCATTCGGTTAACATGGTTAACTGGATCAAATGTTCTCGCTGAAACCAAAGTATAAATTGTGGCGTGTTTTTGACCAGCCAATTGGCCAAGTTTTAAAATTTATCGATTGGAAAAAAATTGTTGACACTGCATGAAAGAGCATCTCAAAAATGGTCACCTTGCCAACTTTGACACTGTTCAGTTGAATAGGAGCTGAAACGAAAGCTTTTGAAGATTGTGAAAATTAGAGACTTTGTATAGTTTGGAGGGACACACTTTCCGAAATAGAGACATTTGTATGGAATTTTTTAAAGATCTAAATGCATTTGAAAATCGATGAGTAACCAGGGGGCATAATTGAAAAGTTAAAAGACGTTCTCTGGTTAAAAGTTTTAAAAACACTGAGCTTTCGATACCTGGACTTTAACTCTCATCACGAGTTAAAACAAAAAATAAGTACCGCCTCTACCCTTTTAAATCGGGCACTCAACCTCCCAAGCACCGCTGAAGGAGTAAGGAAAGAGCTGATCCACGTTTCCAATGCGTTAAAATCAAATGGTCACCCATCAGCAACTATATCGAACATCTTAAAGAAGAAATCGACCTCTGAAGTCATCCCTTCCCCTGAAGAGTTAGTGGGAATGTTCTTTAGGTGGACAGACCCACCAGACTCCCAAAATGGCTTTGCAGTTTTACCATACATCAAAGGTGTCACTGAACCACTTACAAGAATTCTCAACAATAACGGCATCCGAGCCACCACCAGACCGGTTAAGACCCTGCAACAGGAATTTGCGTCTCCCAAATCAAGACCTCCATCAGATCGGCAAACGAACGTTGTCTATAAAATCCCCTGTGCGGACTGCACATGGAATTACATCGGAGAAACAGGTAGATGCTTACACAATAGAAAAAAGGAACACATACGAAACACCAAAGTTTTTAAAAGTGGTTCCAATGTTGCCAGCCATGCGTGGCTCAAAGGCAAAACTATTGATTTTGAGAATGCACGCGTCATCGACAGAGGCAATTCACGCGTAAGAAAAATGCTGGAATCCTGGCACACTGCAATTACTAACCAGGCAGACAATAATTCTAAGCAGCTGCCAAGACAATACTCAATTTTATTGTAATCCTATCCATGTTATTAGCATTTTATTTTCACACAAGTATTTCTTTTGTATTTCTTGTATTTATTCATATTCGTTTGTTATTTTCTCACCTTTTTGTACATATATATTTTTACCTTCGCTTTTTACACCTCACTTTTTAAAGATTGCAGACTGGCAATCGAAAGCTCAGTGTTTTTAAAACTTTTAACCAGAGAACGTCTTTTAACTTTTCAATCTAAATGCATGTCAACTGGCGACTTTTCGACCAAACATAGCCAAACTTGCTGAAAGTATGTATTTTGAGATACTCTTTCATATGAGAATCGATTTTTTTTTTAAACAATTTTTATTTGCTTTACATGACACAATAATTAACAATACCACATATATAGATTACTTACAGTAATTACATTGCAATGATTACAATTACCTACGAACTCAAACACACACACACACACACACACACACACACAAGCGTGCATACAAACTAGAAATAAGACCGTATTGCTTACGTGTTGTTTACCCGAAAGTACCATATCGCGTATATTAATTACTACAGGCATCGCTACAAAGGGAAAACTAACTGCTAGAATGTGCTTACGCGAGACTAAAGCTATTAATATATTTTCTCCATTTAGGAATATGACTAGGCTCTTTGTTGTTCAATTTAGCAATCTGTGATTCTAATTGATAGACGTAGGTTAACTTGGTACAGAACACCCTCAAGGATGGTCGAACAGTATTTCTACGACAGTCATAAATATATTGTTTAGCTGTAATTAATAACTGATTGAGTATTAAAAAGTCATCTTCCCTATCCCAAATTCCAAAAAGCTTATCCGTTTGAGAGAGTTCTTCTAAGATTATACCCATATTTTTACACCAACAAATGAACTCCAGCCAGAAACTCTGGGTAAAAGAACATGAAATAAATAAATGCTCAAGGGACTCGCTCTCTGCATGACAGAATGAACATAAAGGTGAGGCTATTAAACCAATTTTATGAAGAAAGGAATTCGTTGTCAAGTATCTGTTTAGAATTTTATACTGGAATTCCCTTGATTTTGTTTCAAGTACCACTTTAAAAGGTAAATTATATATTTCTTGCCAATCTAGGTATACACTAGAGTAATGTTCAGTGAATTTTGACTGCGCAGTTGGGGTGGTTTCATACTTAGATCGTATTACACCATAAATGTTTTTAGAAATCAGTTTATCAAGCCGCACTTGTTTGTTCTTTAACCAAAGCTTGATGAAATCGTTGAGGACAAAAGCGTTTCCACCTTTGTTTCTACAGGACCTCAAAGAATTCTGCCATTGCACGGTAACGCATCGAGAATTTGCCTCAAATAAAAAATTTCCATAGGAGTGAAGCCCAACCTATATGGATTTCCCTTGACGATAAAATCATTATGATCACTTATGAGATCTTCAAGCGTGATTATTCCCTTTTCGAAAAGAGCATGGTGAAAAATTGACTTTCCATCAATGCAGATGTGTTTGTTGTTCCAAACAATTATGTTGGCTCTAGTGTTGTTATCCAAAATTTCAATATTTCCGGCCCCGGCTACAGAATACTCAGAGAGAAATTGAAAACATTCCTCGTAAAATTTTGGTAATTTAATTGAAAGTTTTTTAATATCATATCCACACCCTAAAAGTAATTTCCCTCCTACAGGTTTTAAATAATGCAAGAGGATTGTTTTCCAACTGTTTGGTTGAGCGTCAGCAAGTTTTTTACAACACATGATTCGCTGTGTTTTAATGATTGATTCCAAGTGTGGTGCTCTTAGTCCACCATTTTCCACATCACTTATAAGGGTTGAGCGTTAAACTTTATCTTTTCCTTTCCAAATAAAATTAAAAATAATTTTATTTGCTTCTTTAATTATGTCTTTATGTATACATACTAAACCAGCTCTATACATAAAGATTGGTATAACAAATGTCTTAACAATTTGAATTCGTCCGATAATTGTTAGATTTCTCCAATTCCAATGAGAATCGATTTAGTTCAATGCATGCCATTGATTTTCAATGAAGTTTGGATTCGTTCCCAGGCCCTTACTCATTTAGAACATGGCCAATAGGGACGTTTGTTTACTTTTTTGTGCGTTGTGAGAATTTTGCACTCTATCACAATAAAAAGCTTATTCGCGCAGATCCTTGTTGTCGCTATGTTATAAAAGAATTTGCTCATACTCTTACTTGTGCGTATATCGAGTTATGGATGCATAACTCTATATACACACGCTAAGCATGAACAGATTCCTCATTGTCAGACGGAGTCCAGAAAAAACCTACCGGTAAAACCCCCTGTGGGGAAAAACTCGGCAGGAAATTTGGGTAGGAACCATTTCTCAAGCTCTAAGTAGCCCATCCTACGAGGCTTTACAATTCAAACATCCCTACTAGCGTTAGCTAACATAAAAGTCACACTGTAGACAACGAAAAATGACATACTTAATAACACTAAAAAGAAAATAACGTAAGCCAAACGTGCCGTCGGCCTAGAATGACTTCCCACGTGGCATACACCTCATATATAGCCCTCCCTTCTACCCATACTGCATTTCTACTGAACTAGCCCCAGTCCCCACTGCTCGTATGCCACAGAAAATGTAATTTCTGACGATTGAGCGTGCGAATTAGACAGAAATTGATATTTCTACGGCACGGGAACAGAAGTGGCCTTGGTACGATTTGTGAGGCATGATGGGTATCATGTTGTCTATAAAGGCTCAGTTCGTCACGTGGGGAGCCATTCTAGGCCTGCATCAGTCACTATAATTTATGCTTGTTGTTTTGTTGATAATATTTATAATATGTAAAGGGGATTAGTTTCTAAAGAAACTGTGGTGCTGCGTCGGTGGGGGAGTGAAACACGAAAATTTGGTTTATCAACGGAGTTGATAATGTAAATTGACCACCGTACAGGGATTCGATTAGCTGACATTTCGAGCGTTAGCCCTTCGTCGGAGCGATTCGGATTCGCTCCGACGAAGGGCTAACGCTCGAAACGTCAGCTAATCGAATCCCTGTACGGTGGTCAATTTACATTATCAACTCCGGTGATAAACCAAATTTTCGTGTTTTATAATATGTATATGTATATATTTTTTTTTTCTGCTCCGTGTACATTCCTAGTTGTTTATTTTTGGGTTGTGACAAGATACCCTTTAAACCCCGGAGGGTTTGTGGCACTGCATTGGTTCGGGGGATACGTTTCCAGTTTTTTCCCCGCAGGGGTTTTTGGTTTTTCGTATCCGGCATTGTTGCATGTTTGTTCTACACTTCTGTAAATCATCTGTTGCTCTTGTTATTTCGAACGTAAGTCGTTTATGCCTGCCACTGGTGCGAGGCCGAAAGAAGCCAAAATAAACCTAATGGATTGTATGTCTGATGTGTAGTGAAGTTGAAATTATTTAATTTCCAGCTAATTCGTATTCACTCAAACGCCAGAAATTCCATTTTTCTCCTTTAAATATTGTTTTGTTTTATTTTGTTAATCCTTTAAGGAGTCTTTCTATCCTCGCCATTCTTGGCCATCATCAAATCTCTGTATTGTATTCACAGTTGCTTTTTCAGGGCAATTCCAAGAATGTCTCAGGTTGAGATCGGTGAAACAACCTCGTTTCCAACTGCACTACCACCAATCACATAGAATAATTTAAAGAATGGCAGAGAATTATACACAAACGAATAATACCTCTGTGGCATCAACAGCCATGTGCATAATATCAATCCAGCCTTCAAAAGTTGCCTATAACATAAAACAAAATGATGGATTGATACGGTGTTAACACTTTCTGTATCAATTACAGACAACTCCCATCATTAGGGATCCACTCGATGAGGATTGTCATGTCCTTCACAATTTGTTTCAGATGAAAGGTACTTAAAAAAGAGACATCTCAAGACAGCGAAGATAAAGGAGTTGCATAGTTTTTCAAGTAATATATAAAATAATGAGTGCTCGTGTTTCATCTGGGGTTCCAAACACCTCGAAACAATAACAGCATTCCGCCCTCGGCGTTGTGCTTTCATCTGCTTCACGGTGTTTGAAACCGCTCATGAAACACGAAGCACGAGATTTTATACGGCTTCTCAAACGTGCATAAAAATACAATACAATATAGCAAATATATTCTCCATAATTAGAACCAATTGTTTTAACGAGCAACAACACATACATTCTTTCACATTTTCCATAACCCTTTGCCTGCATACATTTTGTGAGGATTTTTTTTTCTTAGAAGTAGTCATTCATTGCAGCTAACACAGATATGGTGGACATCAAGGACTGAGCGAGTCGTTTTCGTCCACCTAAAACTTTATCTGAGGGGCAGCTGTTAGCTGACTAAGCCGTTCCAGCTTCTACAAAATAATCAAAAATGAGCTTTGAACATTTTTTAGACAGTGGCAGTTGGAAAGGGAGACGAAAGTACCGGTTTTAGATCATATCCTGGCGGTCTTTGTAAAGATTATGACTTGCACAATTTGAATCCTGTAAGTTGTGAAATATCCTAAATGGATGCTGTATTTCTTAAGTACTGGCTAGCGAATTTTACAAATCATGATGTAAAAGTTTTTGTAAAAGAAAAAAAGGAACAAGCACTGTATAGCTGATAGCTGGTAATTAGAGGTACTGTTCTTGTGATTACTTTGCTTTGTTTTTATGCATGAATCTTAATGTCCAATGACAACAAAGATAAAAACCGCGCGTGGTTTGGATATTCAAAACACATGTGATTTCCATCTGGGTTTTCACTTAACGAATTAAGCCGGGTTTTTTTTATTGACAATCGAAATTATGAATTATTAATAAGTTGAGAATGTCATTTTGGAGATGAGTTTTAGGTAAACATAACACAAGCACAACTGCGGAATTGTGGCTTTAACCTCGTCAAGATTCAGACAAATATTAAAAGAGTACTAGCACAACTTTACCACACTTAACGGCAAAACAGTAAGAGGAATTGTGTGCGTATACGTTTTCTTTGATTAAGAAGCAACGGAAGATCAGGAAACAGGAACTTGATGAAAACAATAAGGAACTCACCACTTGAAAAAGTGCAAGGAAGCCATTGAGAACATTATCAAAATTTATGTCCGCGTTCGTCCACGTGTATTTCTCCAGGAAGCGAAGACATTCCGTTTTGTTCGGTACCACGCTGGCTGGTAATCGTTCACCATCGCTGTCGAAACATGCCTGGAATTTTCCAGAAAACAGCTGGACGCCGAGGATGCTGAATATCAACCAGAACAGGACAGACACTACAAGCACGTTACCGATACCTGGAATTGCTGCGAATAATGCGTTGATGACAACCTGAATGTGTTAAAATGACGTGAGCGGACGTAAAAATGGATGCAAGAAAACTGCATGCAAACTGATATAAATCCGTTGTTCACAAACAGAAAAACATGTTCGAGGCAGCCCAAACGAAAATGGACTTAGCACAATAAAGATGGTTTGAAATGCTAACTTGCGCAGATGTGATTCAGTTGGAATTTGCTCGGCATGATCTGTGATAGAAAATTTGTTCTCGAAGAAGAACTTGTGTTTGACTTACGTCGGCTGGCCATTCGTTAAAAAACAAGTGCCCTCCCCCTCCCCTCCAAGGGCGAATTTTTCCTTGATCAAACTGAACTCCGGTCATAGCAGTATGAACAAGACCTCCCTTAACGAAGTGGTAAGTCAATGCAAGTTGCCAACAGAAAATAATTGGTCAGATGTCGCTAAGAGAGTGAAAAGAAGTGGTTATTCCCCATAAGCCAGGAGATACTGTGATTGTTCAAGTATTCGTACCTTTTCGTCATCCCCACTGAACAGTAGTGAAACAAAGGAAACAAATTGGGCTTTTTGAGAAGGAAACCAAACGCGACGATTATCCCACAAAATTCCAACTGTAAACATTTAGGTCTTAGGAGAATTTCCTTTGCCGAGTTCCACGACAGTAAACTATGGTGTTGAAACATATATCATAGATAAAAAGATGTGTCTCACTGGTCCATACCTTCATTCCCTCCATTCTGGATATGGCTCGAAGAGGCCGCAGTGCTCGCAACGTCCGAAGAGATCGAAACACTGACAACTGTTTGTTTTCTGATAAGCAAGCGAGAGAGATCTGTGGCATAAACATTCAAAAACAAGTGCGTTAATTAAAAACGTACGAATGAAGCGGGAAGTATTCATTTGCAATAAAAGGGAAGACATTCTTTAGCCACATCCTGTTAAGACCCCTTCACCCGTGAAAAACTTTGTTGTTGTGGTTTTTTGTTTTTATCAGTTTTAGTTGTTGTTGTCGTTGTAAGATTCTAAATGCTCACAGGAGTACCCAGGCTAACATATAAAACGGAGTTGTTTTCGCCAAATGGCGGTTTGAGCTCGTTCGATTTTTTTTTATTCGCTGTCTAACACCAAAAATAAGCACGATACGCTGTGTAACATGAAAGAAAAAACAATTTAAGCCCGCAATGAATTCCAGACCACAATGATGAATTGCATTCACTGTGGTTTTTTTATGGACTTGTAAGAGCGATATTTTCTTTGGTGTATAAATGTCTAGGTCCTCTTGTTGTTTTTATCTCGTACTTTATGATATATATATACTCACCGCTACAATAAAAGCGTCTAAACAATTCCATACTGAAGAGAAATATTTCACAACTCCAAGACCGAGAATCTTGAGCAAAAACTCCATTGAGAAGACAGTAGCAAAAAAGTAGTTAAGGATATCCAGAGCCTTTTGGAGTAATGGTCTCTCTGGGAGGTGAATGTCTTCAAAAACCTGGCAAAATAAACCACATTTTTAAGAACATTTGCTTGCTTCTCGCCCGTTCCTTGATAAACAAGCTTAAGGGATAATCTTGTTCTCTTATTACAAAAAGTTAATTGCTTTAAGCAACTCATTGAGAGGTCAGATATTTATAATGTAAGTTCTTACCAGAACAAAGCTACTGAACATAACCGTGAAGAGAATGAACCACTCCAAGTACTTGTGCTCCACAAGGCATCTGATGCTACACCGGAACTTAAGCCACATAAAGTGCTGTTTCGAGGACTTAGGGAACATGCAGCACTCCGGCAGGCAATCGTCTACTTCAACAATGTATCTGTGTGGCCCCCTTTCTTGAGATTTGATGCCATTTAGCATAACATCTCCTCGCGCTGTAGAGGAGAACAAACTCGTATACAGCGATTTTTGGTATTTCCTTTGAGCACACATAAGCATACAAATAATTCATAAGGTAAGTTTAAAATATTGAATAAACTATCTAAACGTTAAAATTGTAATAACAGATAAAAACATCAATAGGTAACTCTCCTAGTTGACAAGAAATGATTCAAAAAGGAATTCTGTAAGTTTCTTTTTGAAATTACGCAGACTGTCTGCAGCAGTGATTGTGCGTACCGTAGAGTTGCAAGAGCTGACACTTCGAGTGTTCTGAAAAAGGCTTAAGGCCCGAGACATCAGCTCTTGAGGCTCTTTACGGTGGGCAAATTACCTAGTCAACATCAGTTGATAACATGAAAAATTCGTATTTAGTGATACTTCCCAGTTATCATGTTATCATGTGGTCTGATCTTACCGTTTCTAACTCTCTGTGTTCTACTAATTGTTGACCAGTCGAAAATTAATTTTATGCTAGTATAGTATACATTAAATTGATTCTAACGAGTGTAAGAGCGACGCATCCCCTAAAATTGGGACAACCAGTTTTTTTATGTTATTTTCATTTTTCACAAATACACTGACAAGTAAGCCTGGTTTCCATATGATCGCAGACGATCGTAGTCTCCTACCCAGCTGTTCTTTGTCTCGTCACGCAACGTTCCTCGCCACTAACGGCTGCTGAAAACCGAACCACATTCTTTTCCCGTTGTGTTTGCGGTCTAACGAATTAACCAATCAGGTATCACAAAAATGACAATGACGTCAGAGGAAACAGCATGCTTTTCATTCTGTCAACGATGTCACGGACTCTGGTCACGGATGGAACAATTCCTAAGAAGATTGTCCATAGTGTTTTACGTGATCATCGCCGTCGGCAATGCAAATCACGATAAATACTGATACAGGCAAAAGTTCACTCAATTGTCAACAAATCATTCAATCGTTGTGGATGTGAGGTGTTTTTCAAACAGCAGCGAATTGTTCATTTGCAGTGGATGCTATCTGTAAATGATGTGGCTGGGTATCCTGTAATCTAGCCCAGAAATGTTTGCTACAAGTGGTTCACAAAGTTCCAACAGGCTTCGTAAAAAGAAATTCAACGAGAAAGAGAGGAAGTCTTCAGTAAAAGGGAACCTCCAAGAGCAAAGCGATTCCTACGAGCTACAGAAGAGATACGAAATATTCCCGATGGAGAGACTGTCCGCGAAAACGTTTCCGTGACTGACCGAGCGAAAGCATCTAAATCCCTGCAATTTGGAAAAGGCAAAGCTAGCGCTCGTATTTCTTCTCCTATTGACTCCTAAAAGCGGGACTAGGGCGCCTATGACTTACGTTCCTGGCTTCCTATCTCCGATTCAAAGACACGCGGCCTACAATCTCGTGTTGAGTGTATTACCAAATCAAAATATGACAAGTTCGAAAAAATTGTCACATTCATTTGGTCCACGATTAACCTCAACACCAAACTCGTCTACTCGGGAAAAAATTCAAGTGCAATTACTGGTAAAGATGTAGTATCCTAGTAAAAACGTAAACAAAACACTAACCGTTTCCTATCACTCCACTGTAGTCCATTGTTAGCACACGCTGGACACCGATATAAACTAGGCTGTGATTGGATGTATGCCGAACTGAGGAATTGGCGCGTACACTTTCCAGAAAATGGAAGGCTGATCCTGATTGGCTAATAGTCGGGAAAGGAATGTGGTTCGGTTTTCAGCAGCCGTTAGTGGCAAGGAGCGTTGCGTGACGAGACAAAGAATGGCTGCGTAGGAGACTAAGACGATCGCAGATCGCAAACGATCGCAAGGAGAGCTGTTTCCATATAATCGCAGACGATCGCAAACGATTGCACAGTGGACTGTAGCCATACATTTCGGTCAGCGGAAATGTCAAATGTACACGCGCGTTGTCGGAATTATAAATATTATGGTATAGGTTTCGATCGCAGATCACAGAACTTTGGTTTCCATATGATCGCAGGATCGCAGAAGTGTGTTTCCATATGATCACAGAAGATCGCAGAACTTTTTGCGATCCGCGATCGTCTGCGATCATATGGAAACCAGCCTTTACACAGAAACACACGCACTCAGTGGATAGATTCGTTGCACATCTAATTTACATAGTTCCGCTGTTACACTACTATTACACCACTATTACATATTACTAACCACACAATTTACTATTACGATACACTACTATTATATATTACGTACTTAAAGTTTCTAAAAGACAACAATAAGACTGGGGAATAAATTTAAATTTTAAAGACTGAAATTACATAAAAATAATATTATCGAGAGTATAAAGGGATACATTAGAACAGTTTTTAGAATATGCCATTTTCGTTGACGGAAAGTTAGTCTCCCTTTTCTACTTGCAATGAATGTTCAAGTGTTCAGTGTAGTTAAGCCTAGCAATAGTCCAGTTTCGAGTTCACCATGACCGCTGAATAAAAGCACTGAGAACGCATTAATGTTCACCGTTAACCTTGACCTAAGTAAAATATTCACAAATACCGGCGGAAAGGTGCCACGAATTTGAAAATTAAACAATAGACAGAGCTGTGAACAGGTCATCTTCTTGTTGGAATTTGTGAATATTTTACCTTTGGTCGAGGCTAACGGTGTGCAAATGCGTTCCAGGAAGTTATATTCAGCGATCATGGCGAACTCGAAACTGGACTATTAGTTGAGATAATGTTGGCTTTGTTTTCCCACGGCTATTAAAGTAGATTGCTTGCTAATAATAATAATAATAATAATAATAATAATAATAATAATAATAATAATAACATCATAGATGTCCTAGGAGGGTGGTCCAGTGAGGTAAACGAGGCTATGAGGGAAATGTTCGGGGCTCGAGGAGGAGAGATTCTACTCCGGATGCAGAGAGCCGTCATCTCGCAGACCCTGAACATTACCCACACACTGAAAGTGATGTCTTGAGGATAGCAGAAGAGTGAAAAGAGTTTTTTAGTAATTTTTGTTTATTTATTATATATTATATATTATATATTATATATTATAGTAGCTACAGAGTTGTTAGCCTTAGGGCCTCCTGGGTTACGTTCGACGCCCCAGGTTGGCTGGATAGGGATCCATATGGCATCCATACGTTTTCACTGTCATAATAATAATAATAATAATAATAATAATAATAATAATAATAATAATGTGATTAAGGAGCATCCAATGTGGCCTAACCTTTGTACAGCCAAAAATGATATGGGTATCGTTGTTTTTCTCAACATTGAGCTTGGCGGAGTTCAACCAATTGACAACTTGCGACCAGACATTACTGCTAAATTGACAGTTTATCAAGAGATGCTCGAGGGAATCAGAAGCTCCACAAAAGGAACATTAAGAGGGGTCTCTTAGAGTTTCATTTTATACAGCAATGCATTAGTGTAAATTATTCGGTTTAGCACTTTGAATTGAAAAATTCTCGTTCTTGTATTTAGAGTTAGCTTATGGGTTATTAAATAGATCGCTTTCCAATAGATGGTTTCACGGCAGTTTTTGGCGCCATATGAACTGTGGGGCAAACGCGGCTAAAATTACAGTAAATGTATGGGATTTTGACTGACTTTGAACCGCTGTAACGCCGTTAAAAAGAGGCAAATTTCCAACATTTGCCACTACTTTTAACGGTTTTATTGATATCGTTCATTCATCAGAAAATAAGGCCATTAACGAAGGTACAACGTCCGTAATTTCGAATTATAAATCTTCTCATGTTACTTCTAAATTCGCGGTAATTTGCATAATTTTGATTAGAGAGGTTTGTATGAAATCTTAAAAATTCGTTTACGGTCGTTGTAGCCTGAATCTGTCCTTTATATTTCATGAAAATAATTTCAGTACAAATGCCTTTTGAAGGAAAATTTCGCTGCGGAAATCCGCCTCTTTGTAGCGCTGTTACAGCGGTTCAAAGTTGGTCAAATTCCCATACATTTACTATAATTTTCGTCACGTTTGCCCCACAGTTAATATGGCGCCAATAACCGTGAAACCATCTATCATCGCTGTACTCAGTGTATCGGCTTTAGTATTTTCTCCTAGCAGAAAGGTGTTCAGGATAAGGCTGTTTACTTTGCAAAAGGCCCAGGGTTTTAGTTTTCCATCGAGAGAGATAATGTCCCTACTTAGTGTTAATCCCTTTGCTAAAATTCCTTACAAAATTGTGGCTTACCACCTATGCGGGGGTGTTGATTATTCCAAATTATTTAATTGTGGACCTGGTTGCACGAGGATACTTAGTCTGATATAAGATCAGAGCAAGCTTCAAAATTTTGGGAGTTCTTCTGGTAGATCTGCAATACTGTAATTGCAATGAATTTATCCCAGTAATCGTTTAGAAGGTAGGAGAGAATGGTTTTTCATGGACAAGAGTCATCGTCTAGATACTTTTTTAGGCACGTAATACGCTGTGCTTTAACTTCAGAATCTATATGGGGCATTTGAAGTCCACCGTCTTTGTAGTCATCAGTAAGGGCTAAGCCTTTGATTTTGTCTTTGCCCTTCCATAAAAAGTAATGTACATAACAGAGTTGACGGTCCTACTGACATTTCTGTAGAGATTCAAAACCGCCGGAGGCTCGGTACATAAATGTAGGCATAGCAAACGTTTTTATGGTTTGTATTTTCCCCCAAATCGTCAGATTTCTCCGATTCCAGCTATTTAAGGTACTTTGTAATGACTTGAACATAACTTCAAAATTTAATTCTTGTTTTCTGCTTCTCGACCCATGTAAAAACTGATTTTCGTTTGTGGAAGTCGCGGATACCTTGAGCATTTAGGGATAAAAGCTTGAAGTTAAATTACACGCAAGAGTAGAAAAAAATATCCTTAAATAAGTATATAATACCCGTAATCTTTACTAAGACTAAGAATGAACTGAGAAGAAACGTATAATAGTATTACATGATGTGTATTGTTAAAGGAAGATTTAGGTACGCATAACACATATAACTGATAAATAAATGATCAAGCATCCCAGTGTCCTATTCACCTCCCGCCCCAAATCACATTGTATAGGCTCCCCTACACTGAACCTCATGGCGTTATGTTACGCTCGCCCTCCGTGGAAGTCGGGACAAAAAGATGACATAAAGGACAAAAGAAAGGTCATTTGTAACCATAGGTGTGAGAATAAAAAGAAATATGCAGACAAAACCGAGACTTAATTGTGAACGGAGGGAAACAAAATCGTAAAATAGGGTATCGAATAATTATAGAGAAAAGAAATTTAGATCGATTTTGCTACTCAAAGGCTTGATTAAAAGGAATAAACTTGCCGTCAATATATAAGTTATCGGGAATTTTTTTGCAGAAATTTGTAGATAGCCCTTTTTTTCTTTGCCTGTTTTAACTCTGTTAACTCGTATAATTTCTTTGGCATGTCTTGAAACACACTAAACTCGGTATCTTAAAATGTTTCTTCCTTTAGACAATACTTCCTCACGATGAGCATATCGAAGGAATCGTGCCATGACTGGTCTGGGGCCAGCTCCTTTGACTTTCCTGACTCGGTGTACTCTTCGAAATTCGATTCGGTCTCGCGGGTTGCCAATTTGTAGCTTTGCCTCCAAGAATTTTTCAATAACTTCCCTCGCATTTTCTTGTTGTTGTTGTTGTTGTTGTTGTTGTTGTTGTTGAGAAATTCCAGTGAACATTTTTAGAATCGGTTGTCCCTTCGCTTATGCCAATGCGCATGAGGTTTTCTCTTCCGCCGTAATGTTCCTGATAGAGTAGTTCTTTTTGCAGTGATTCGACGTCGTAAAAAGTTGCTTTGACTTCTATCTACAAGCCCGCAATATCCTTGTCATTGGAATCCACACTTTCCTCGA
Source organism: Pachyseris speciosa (assembly GCA_016490735.1). Classification (NCBI taxonomy): domain Eukaryota; kingdom Metazoa; phylum Cnidaria; class Anthozoa; order Scleractinia; family Pachyseridae; genus Pachyseris; species Pachyseris speciosa. The sequence goes on from JAEMWC010000225.1 coordinate 92,707, forward strand.
AGTCTTTCACAGTCTTGTTGGTCTTTTGACTTTTTCCTTGATCTCCTGAACCTCCTGATCAACTTGAGCAATTTTCTCCTCAAATATCTCGACACTGTCAACAAAAGGTCATTCAGTCGTGATTCATCGTGTCTAGTTTTTGGATCTTTGACAAGATTTCGTCGGTTTTCTTCGCCATGTTATCCGCCATTTTTAGAGCCTGAAAGACCTCGTCTTCGCCTTTCTCCGTGCTGCTCCGTTCTCTTTTTTGATGACATCGCAGGACAGTGGTAGATGTCTATTCCATATCTACTCAACTCGTTACATTTATTTCTGACAGTATCATGCAAAATCTTATCTTTCCAGTTCCTGACAATTTACGTTACTCTGATGTACTCCATTCCAACCTTTCTATCCCATCCCATCCCATACCATCCCATCCTATCTCATCCCTTACGCCCTATCCTATCCCATCTCATTGCGTCCCATGTCGTCCCACCCCGCCCCAACACATCCCAACCTATCACATGTCACGATATACGCTGTACAATCTTATCCCATTGTAGTGAATCCGTTTAGTCTATTCCAAACACTCACCCTCGTGGAAGCTCCCAGATATCCTGTTTGAAACGCTCCCTTGGTGTTTACTTAGAGGTGTCCCTTGCGCTGCCACGTTACTCTCGAGAAGCTGTACCTCGTACAGCTTGTATCTTTCCTTAAACGTCGCCACAAACAGTCGAGTCTTTTTGGTTTTAGTAAGCCGCTTGAAGACTTTTTTCAGTCTGGAATTGTCTCCTTCTCCAACATCAGAACTATTATCATCATCTTCAGTTTCAAAAGCACTCAGCAACAGAGCGATGAAGAGGTTAAGGACCTGTAGTGGGAAAGAACCAAAGTGGTGTCCTTATTGTTCTGGAATCCGCTTTTTTGGATATGAAATCTGTAGCATGCTTTAGCTTCCATCTCAACTGCCTATTATAAAGTTAAATCCAATACATTAGATGGCGATGGTCTCGTCTCGTAAGGAATCCCATGAAATGAAACTCGTCTATTACAAATTAAAGGATGACAAATTGCCTTGAAATACGACTAAACATATTAAAGGACTAAAGACCCAAACACTCACAATGAAATTTCCGATGACAAAAGCAGGCAGGAAAAACAAAATTGCCATCGGGTTGGTGGCCCTCATACAGTCCCAGAGAGGTTCTATCCATTCACCGCACAACACTCTGAACATCATCATAAACGCGTGCCAAAAATCGTTGAAATTCCAGCGAGGCACACCATTGTCACCAAACTTGTCCTTTGTGTAAGCGTCACCAAATACCTTTATTCCAACCACAGCAAATATATAGATGATGACTCCAAGAATTAGTGTTATGTTCCCTACGGGACCCACACTCTTGGTTATCGCTGTCACTAGTTTGGCCATGGTTTTCCAGGACTGTGCAAGGTTTAGAACTCTGAACTGAAATGTTGAAAGTTTGGAAGCTAAGAATTTAAAGAAAAGAGGGAAGGTGTATGTGTGATTACAAATGGACGTGAGGGTGATTAGAATGTGGTCGTTGATTTTTTTTCTTAAATTGGTGTCCTCGTTGACCTTCGTGCTAGCCTGGTCGACCTTCGAGCAAGCCTCGTCGTTAGTGCTTACACTCCACATTTCTCCGTGACTTTTTATTATTATTACTCAGCCGAATAGTCCGAGTCTTAAATTGGGCTCCGTTCTTCGTCGTTTATCATCCGCAAATCTCACTTCCGGCATCTCTGCGCAAGCGCTAACGGAACTGGCCAAACAACAATCCCGCCATATTGGCTAAAGAGGTCAAGATAGCAGTGTGCCGTTCTCAGAAGGGAAACACAGCTTTCTAAAATTGTAAATCGGAAAAAAAAGTTCTAAGGAACACTCGACAGCTTAAACAGTGGAAAGCAGTCAGTTCATAGCGAATCCTATCACAATTAACACTATCTTGTTGCTGTATTTTATTTGCTTTTTAGCTTTTTTAAAATTGCGCTCACAATTGCGAGGATCATTCATTTTGATTTCATTTCCACAGTTCATATACGATTTATTTCATATTTCATATCACACTCATTTCTTTCACGGGAACATATGAACCCACAATTGACGGGCTCCGAACGTAACTGGCTTCATAGCTCAGTTGGTTTGAGCATCGCACCGGTATTGCGAGGTTACGGATTCAAACCCCGTTGAAGTCCTGAATTTTTTCAGGCTTCTTTTCGCAATTGCATAAATTGCGCTCACGACTGCGAGGATCATTCTTCATTAGATGATGATGATGATTAGGATTATTATTATTATCATCATTATTATTATTATTATTATTATTACTATTACTATTTTTATTGTAGGTTCTAAGTGCGACATTTTCCAAAATTGTCTTGTTTTCTATTGTTTTTTCGTTAAACATCCGTGTTTTTTTCCCGTAGTTATTTTGCGTTATGTTTCACCTGTTCATTGGGGGTTCCTTTCCATTTACGTTGCTTTTAGTTCGCTTGCGCATAATTTATCAGCACACATGTCAGTTTCGCAGTAATAGTGGCTAGTTTTCTTTTGCAGTCGCGCTGAGCGCAGTTTAGCTTCTGCAGTTTGTCTTTACGTTTTACGCCAGTGGCAGTTTTCTTTCGTTCAAGTTATTCAGTGGTCTTAACAATGTAAGTAATCGTTTACGTCGATTTTTGGTTATGTATTCTATTTTCTCGCCCTTTTGTAACTTTTAATTTCGCTTATATTACAGTTTCAACCTGCCCTTCTATACAGCTTGTAGCGATGTCAACTGCAATCCACCGAAAGTCCTTCGGACAGAGCAACCTTTCAGTTTCAATTATCATTATCATTATCATTAGTATTTGTATTAGTATTAGTATTACTATTACTATTACTATTACTATTACTATTACTATTAGTGTTGGTATTATTATTATTATTATTATTATTATTATTATCATCATCATCATTGTTATTATTATTAGCATTACTATTATTAGCATTATCGTAAACCTCAAGCCAAGCGCATCTGGAATAATGGAGACCCAACTCACCAGCCTCAAGCTGCGAAAGATACTGAAACTTCCACCAGATGCAGTAAGATACCCAGCAACACTTGCAATCACAATGAGAGCATCAAATATGTTCCACCTGCTCTTCACGTATTTCTGCGGTCCGAAGGCGATAAGTTTCCATATCATCTCGGCAACAAAGATGATCGTGAATACCTACAGTTAAGAGGACTAGTAAATATTTCAGGGGATTCAAACGTAGAAAGAAAACCTTTTTCATGCTTACCGCGTGGGGGCAGTTTATAATTGATAACTTTTAAACGTTATTTGCCATTAATATTCTTTTATTTTTATTTGTTCATATAGCTGCATTCGACATGATATGGAATTTTTCTAATACTGGTCTACAATAAACAAGTATCTATGGACTGATCGTTGTTTTCCTTTGACAAGAAATTTTTGCTAACTGCCAGGGAAGGCTAACTAAATTGTAGTAACCTTTTGACGAACTGCATTTTTTCGATTTTTTACTCTGCCTTACAGCGAGGACCAGTTTGGCCTAAAAACTGTACACATCAGCACTTGGCTATTGTCTTGACTTAAAGTGACTCTTATACATACCATGTTACAAAAATCCAGAACTTTTTCGAACGACCTTTCAATCCCATGGTGATACAGGGCAAGCACAATGGTGTTCAACAGGATAACACCGATAATCACGCCATCAAACACGGCACTCTCCGCCACAGCGCGCATACGTTTTCTCAAGGGCTTCAGAAATGGTAACTTGTTTAAACAGATGCCACATTTCGTCCTTCCATGTTGAAAACACTTGGAACTCTTTCGACCAGACTTGACTGATTCCTGTCATCTCCAGCATGTTCCACCTTGGGAATTTCAGTGACGATACAGGCGGTCCGTGTCACTTCCGCCATAGCTCCTGTGGTCTTACTGAGTTGACGCAATGGTCTCAGAAATTTCAAGGTTTCAGGGTCTGCGACGTATGAAGCAGCGGTTTTCTTAAGGAGTTCTTTTTTCCTGTCCTATTCAATAGAAGGAAAAAGAAATTTACGAGAAAAATAGTGATGATGACGATGATGACGATGATGATGATGAGGAGGAGGATGACGATGATCTACAAAAAATCAACAATAGCTTAGCTTTGTTCATATCAAACAGCTGTCGAAGGTGTTCGAAAGTAGAATTCCGAGAATAGCAAAAAGTCTGAGCTGACTACGGTAACGCCCTTCGTTCATGGGTTGTCCGAGTAATTCTGCTATATGAGTAGGTTAGGATTATCGTATTTGTAAAGTTTGGAGAACTTTAAATAACCGTAACATAGAAAACTCTTTCTGTAGCTTACCTCCTGTTCAACTGATTGCATTTCTTTTTCGTAGGACAAATACACCACGGCTAAGACAAGATTGAGCAGGTAGAATGAGCAGAAGAAAATTGTGATCACAAAGTAAAACACGTACCACACGCCAAGAGCTTTGGTAACCTAGCATGGATTAACAAATAAAGGCGTATCTATTACAAGTGAGTAAAGTCGCATTTATTTTGTCACATTTTGAAGGAAGTATATGATAAACGGAATAGCCGTTTTATTTGTCTTGCATTGCAAACCTCCAGTCAGCTCTCTTTTTTTTTAGCACCTACTGTCTTTATTGGTGTTCCGGAATACGCCTATTTTGTACTAAAACGTCTTTAAAGGTTAGTCTTTTGCTTAAATCGAATCACCTTTTAAAATGCCTGAGCGTAAGTCGAGTTTCGTAATTAAGTCTAGTAAACGAATGGAGAAAAGAGAGAGTGCCGGATAGGTAGTGTGGTTCACAAATCGTAGACCTTATCTTGAAGTATTAAGAATTTAATATCAGTTTCGATGGACTGGATATTATTTTGTCAAGTCGTTTTTTCCAACATACAGAATGTACGCAATATGCTATAGATATCTGAGTTAAAAAGTATCCAATTTCCAACATCTGTTTTTAAATCAGTTTTTGCTCGTTTTGAAGTACCCAAATAAAGAAATGCAGAAGTAGAGAAGGCATTCGTACCTTGAGAATAAATGTATCAAAATAATATATTTTGAACTGCGGTTTAAAGAATGAAGATGTGAACGATTATCGCAGTTCTGAACACTACTTAAGCAGCAGTGAAAATAAAGCCTGAGAAAAAAATTCAGGCTTGTGCAGGAAGCCTGAATTTTTTTTCAGGCTTTATTTCCTCTGCTGCTTAAGTGGTGTTCATAACTGCGATAATCGTTCACATCTTCATTCGTACCTTGTTGTAAAGGTTTTCCCAGTAGTCCATCGTAAGAATTTGGAAGGCCATCAGTAAAGCCCACCCGATGTTGTCGAAGCTGGTGTAACCATTATCAGGGTTTGGTCCAGCGTCCGCCATACAGGTGTAATTGACCGGACAAGAACTACAACGACAATTCTTGTCAATTATTACTGCAAGGGTAACACTCACTTTGGAAAAATACTGGGACCGAGTGGCCATGCAAGCAATTGTGGGATTGTTCGGAGAACGTGTATTGCGAAGAAACAATCGTGTCCCCCGAAACAATCCCACACTCCTCAAGCACACTCACTACTCCAAAGCGATCTATACAGTTGGTTTAGCGTTGACTTGAGAATATAGCAAATCAACGTTCAAACCTGAAGCAGAGCATTTTACATGTAATGTGCTTGACACTTATCGCGCAGCGGTTCAATAAAAGAGCATTTGTCTGCTTCTTATTGTGTTTTCAAAGTAGAACAAAGTATTTAGCTTTGTTGTAAGTTGAAGAGGGGAGAGAAGAAGGTGCTCAAATGGATAACTGGAATCCCGAGGTCGAAGCTTATTTTGTTGAAAAATCAAATGATTATTTATTTTGTCTGTGCATTTAGTAAAAGTCTTGGACTTCGGTAGTCACGAGATGAAAAAGAATTAAGATACTCAAATTTAATGATTTTTTTTTTTTGGTTGCACTTACCCTGCCCAAGAGGAGTTCCCGCATATCACTGGTCCACCCTCACGCTTGTACCACATACCTGAACGATTAAGGTAAATATTCGATTTGCTAAATGTTTTCCGTTGGTTTTACTTCTTAACAAACTCACAAAACACATAATGACAAAACCGGACAGTAACCGATAATCACAAGAAGTGGCTTACTTTCGTTCCGGATGTATTTCACAAAATCTACAGTGACATTAGCAGGGATGGTCAGAACGCATTTATTCCGTAATTCTCCCACAAACAGCTGAAGTCCAATGAGCGCCATGACAACGAGAAAGAACAGAAACAAAACCAGGACATCACTGAGGAGCTTTAGTGAACGGAGTAACGTGTTCACCATCGAGCGGAGACCTAAGATAATAATAATAATAATAATCATCATCATCATCATCATCATCATCATCATAATAATCATCATCATAATCATAATAACATAATAATAATCATAATCAGATGCTTCACTTGATCTAAATATTTTTGGGATTAGGTCGATGAATCTTTTGAGACTAGCTCTGTACAACAGACATTTGTGAAGGTTCGTGGAAACGGAACAAACGCGTCGCATGGAAATTTTCATTTGGGTTTTAGATGCGTCCCATTTACAGCAACCATGGACCAACATTGGAGTAGTGTTGAATCTTTTCCTATTTCAGCCAATGTTGTGGCAGACTCTCGCGTTTTAGGAATTAATGATTACATTGGTATCACGGAGGAAAAAGAGAATAATTATTCTAATGCAGTATTGCTTAATTTTGGCGAGATATTCATTTTAGCTGTAAGTACAAGAACAAAAACCCTCAATGTTGGAATATACCTCTCAGATAAAAAATAATCGAAAAAGAAATCTCAACTACTACCGGAGCGATGAAAAAATTGAAAAAGAAAGGGCATAAAATCATTCAGCCATTATGAATATTCGTTCTAACTCCTCCCTAGACATGAAAGCACCCTTCAACTGCCTACCCTATGTTTCGAGGTTACTCTAAATGTTTTCATCTGTTTTATTTATGTCTCTTTGTGTGTAGTTTTATGTTAATCAATTAGTTGTGTTAATAATGTGAAAAACGTTTGTACTGTAATTACGGTTATTATTGTTAAAAGTGTAATGAATGTATTGTTCACAGTGTAAGTAGTATCTGTTTCCTTGTAAACCGGTTCTAAAATATCATATTTAAGACAAAGGCATGCATGTGGTGTAGATGTAATATATTCATTTAGCCTAACTACAGGACTAAACCTGCCTGAATTACTGTATATATATTTGTTTTAATAAATCAATCAATCAATCAATCAATCAGCGATTAGATGAGAAGCACAGCAGGTCATGTCATACGGTTAAGACCATCGTTAATCGGCTTACCCGATATAACGGAGATAGTCCTGAGAGCTCGCAGTACACGAACAGTTCGAATAGCTGTGAAGTTTGCGATGTTCGGTGCCATTGTGATGTAACTATGAAAAAAAAAACAAACAAACAAAACAACAACAAGAATAGAAAATGGCAAACGTATGAAAACACGTCAGCCGAGTCCCACAACGGATCCCATTTTCCACTTTAAAAATATTTCCGAATAACCGTTTAGGTATTTTGAGTTAGTTCTAGTAAAAAACCATCAATGTTCAATCAATTAGAGCGTTGCAAAGCAGTAAAGTATCATAGCAACTACGCAAACAACAAAACAAAAGGTACAGTGTCTCCATGGAAATTACCCTAAAACGACGACAATGAAGTCCAGCCAGTTCCAGGGGTCTCTGAGATAAGCGTACGAATGAAGAATGAATCCACGGGAGATGATCTTTAGAATCATTTCTGCTGTGTAAATCGAGGTGAACACATACCTGCAATTAAGTTTGACATTCGTCAGTATTCCACTGAACCTTCCCATCGTGTACTGCAAGGATTGTATGGTGCTATGTATTTTCTACAACATGGTATACAGTAGTTATGCAAACTGAGCTTTCTCGTAATATACCTAACACTTATCCTACGAAATTGAGCGGAATATCGCCTAACACTTAGCCGACGAGGCCGTAGGCCAAGTTGGCTAAAATCAGGCGATATTCCGCAAGGTTGAGCAGGAAAATTGTTTTATTATTCAACACATAAATGACAAGGCACATTGTTGCGGCGTTTCTTGCAAAAAAAGCTGGAAAAGCCGCCATTTTTCTCCGCAACGAGCAATTTACGCATATCGCAGGCCCGTGTAAAAAAGAGGCCGGCCCAAAATTAACATTTTTCAAAAATGCTAATGCCGAAAAATGTTAATGAGTGGCTGGCCAGCCCTCATCACTCAAAAACTGGCTTGATATCTGGCCAGCCCAGGCCGGCCTGGCCTGGCCGAGGCTGGCCACTGACCATTTTGACCTTCAGCTGTTTGGGGGACTGCCCTTTCTGGAGCAAGTTCAGTGAACTAGAGACAGTTACTGGCCAAAACCCTTGGGTTAGAAATGAAAACACACATTTAACTTCAGTCACAACAGTTGTACTTTTTATTGCTAAAGTGCTTCTAACAAGTTCACTAGATTTGAAACGATCTTAAAGTGCTGACCAGCAATTCAAGGACTCTCAATGTTTTGATTTAGTCGAAAGAAGTCAAACAATGGTTCAAAGTGTGTGAACTCTAAAGGAACACTCTTTGTATGGAAAAGGTCTACAAATGTCTTACACTGTATCTCCTTTGATTGTAATTTTTCGAATAAATTCAACGCAAAGTCTATTATTAATGTCAGTGATGCTCAAATGATCAGTCAATAATTTAACTTTTTTGATAGAACTTGTTGCAATCGAAAGATCTTATTCCAAGAAATCAAACGATTCCTTCGAGTATACAGTGATGAACATTCGATTCAGGAATTCTGACTTCTAGTCGACCTTCAAATCAAACGCAAATGACCGTATGCTTATCATATCTTCTCAATTCTAGAACTTAAGCACTTCAGAACTAAAGAACTATGAAGCAAAGATACAAAAAAGAAGATAAAGAATTGGAGATGAAAAGTTCGAACTTCTGACGAGCGATGATGAGTTGAGAAATCTGTGATCCAAACAATGCATTTCAACATCTAACCTTTCTCTCCAGACAGCCTGGGACATTTTGTGGCTTATGAACAATATGTCTGTCCGTTTTCTTCGCCTTAACTGATGTGTTTTAGTCGTAAAATCCTGGGGAATCGAACTTTTTAGCAGTATAACGCAGCCAAGGATAAGGACGAAAAACCGTAGGTCCCGTCTCACAGCTCTCTCGCTCTCTCTCTCTCTCTGATCTGTTCTTGTGGGACGTTAAAGAACCTGTTCGAAAAGAGAAGGGGACGTAGACCCCGGTGATGTGGTCAACCTTCATGGGTTGTGGGAATTAGTGGGTTGGGAGGTGGGGGGCACCTTGCATGGGACCTAGCAGTCCCGTTCGTGCCTACCCCTACTGGGCAGTCCTGTACCCAGTAAAAGCTATAGGATAAGTCCATAAACCTCCTCTATATCTGTTCAAACCCACGCGGCAGTAGATAAAATCACACTTTCCCATTGTTTACACAAGAGATGTGCATTCAAGTCGAGTTGCGCATGCGTTAATGGCCTCACGGCCTTCCTGGGAACTAGCTTGTTCAAATTCAACATGGCGGACTGCAGCGTTCAATTGCGATCTTGCGATGGATTTATTGGTAAACAGGAGGGTCCCTGAAGAAACACACGGTTTCAAGTACTCAGAGGCGAGAGGAAACATTTTTGTGTGGTTTTATCAACTTAAAGTGGTCCAAGTGAAAGAAAAACTACTGCAACAGTCAAATCCGAAAATGAGCAAAAATCACTTCACTTGTTGCTTCTTCACTCTTTCACTTTATCAAACTTGCGTCTTTGCAAACAAAACGGTGTATAGAGGAACTTTTCAAGGAGGTACCATTTACAACAGGATCAGCCAACAAACTATGTAAGTTTCTTGTCAGTGGAAGCAGTGGATGAATTATTTGCTCGAAGCGCTACGAACATTTAGTGAGTGTTTTATGTGAGTTGCACAATGCAAAAAGGTTACAGTGCAAATAAATGCTCTAATATCCACAAAACCAGTTTATTTCTTGTCCCTAAAGTATTTTAAACGACCGTCCTCAACATTTTTTATAACTTGGAATCTTTGACACTGCAGTACTAAGTTGTATTTAATTTTTGTATAGCTAGTGGCTTGCCTAGCTAATCCTATAGCTAAGTAAGCTTATGTATTTTTCTACCATCCTTGCCTGAAAGGGAAACAAACAAAGGCACCCTGTCAACGTTTTAAGAAGACTGGGTTAAGCAGAACAAATTTAAATCTGAACAAATCAAGCATTCAGTAGTTAACACTTTGGAACGGAAACTTGAGGTTAAATTCAAACGTCAAATGCTCCTCCAGCAGATGTTTACACACAGAGCATAATTATGTGCATGCTTTTACTGAGGGAAACTCTTTGCTCTCAGAATATTAGCATTTACCTGATTGACACAAAAGAGTAAAACACACCATGTAGAAAATATCTTCCTAGTTACTAATAAGGATAAAAGATTGTGAAGAAATTGCATGAGGCCCCTTCTCCTCAGTCTGTCCTTGTCTTTCCCACTCGCTGCAACATTTTTCATTATCGCAATAACCTTTGCTGCTCACCACAATCTGAACACCTGGAACAGGCTTCCCCCTTAGTTAAAAATCCAGCATATAGTGACTTAGGCTGGTCAGGGCCAGCTGAGGCCAGTGAACGCTCTCTTGACAAGTAGTATCAGCTGGCCAAGTAAAGGCAGGGCCGGCCCAGGCCAGCAGAATTCTCTATAGCTACATAAAAACGTTATCGAAGATACATAAAGCAGTCACAAAACTAACAGAGATGTAGCGAGGGAACCCAACAGAAGCTGAAAGGTTATTAACGCTGGGCACCTCAAGACAATACATGCTGTACATGGAGCTTGGGAGTAAAGTATATCAAGGTGGGTGAGTTTAATTTAGTGTTCTATTGACAAGGTATCTGGGCGACGGGGTCAAATCACTCGTTAGGAAACTCCAAACCTCAGGACCTAGATGGAGGATCGTAAACTGTTTAATATTGGTTCTACAGAAATGAGAACGATAATTGCTGGCATTCCGTGTCTCGTACGTATGAATTTGTTGATGGGTTGAGAAGAGATTATCAAAAGTGTTAGGAAGAAGGGGATTGTGATAAGAGTACATAAAACAAGCCACAAGAAAGTGTTTATGTTAAATATGTCCAGGATATTAAGATTGTAAAACAACGGTGCGGTATGAGCATGAGATTCAGCTCCGCATATGATTCTGTCGATGCGTTTCTGCAGAAGAAGAATCCTATACAAATTGGAAGGATAGCTTGAGGACCATACAATATTACAGTAGTTAAGATAGAGATACACTAAGGAATAATATAAGGATTTCGATGAAAGAAGAAAACGAGATTTGCTTATAATTCCAATAGTTTTCGAGATTTTATTGATAACGTGGCTTACGTGGAGCTTCCACGAAAGATTCTGGTCTACTAATACACCAAGAAACTCCGTCGCTTCGACATGTTTTATGCAAATATTGTCTAGTAAGATGTTGTCTTTAATAAAAAAAAGTTTTTTGTTTGGGGCGAAACACGATATAATTTGTTTTGGCAATGTTTAGCGATAATTTGTTGGCTTTGAGCCAGACCGCTATCCTTTGTAATTCACAATTCTTAACATATATGGCCTGATTGGGATCTTTATGGGATTAAAAGAGACTAGTGTCATCAGCAAACAAAAAGGTTTTTACAACCTTAGATACTTTAGGAAGGTCGTTGATATAGATAAGAAATAAAAGGGGACCCAAAATTGGTCCTTGAGGAACACCACAAGTAATTGGTTCTAGCTGTGAACAAACTGTACCAAACTGAACGGACTGTTTCCTATTAGTCAGGTAGCTAGCAATCCATTCAAGAACCGGTCCTCGAATAGCATAGCGCTCAAGTTTATCAAGAAAAATGTGATGGTCAGTAGTGTCAAAGGCTTTAGAGAAATCTAAAGTGGTTTCTTTATTGCCCATCGAAAAAACAATGTTATAAACCAATTGAATCAAACCCATAGAAGTGGAGTGGTTCATGCGAAAGCCAAACTGATTATTAAACAAAAGATTGTGATCCATCAAAAATTTATAAATACGATTATAAACTACGCTTTCAAAAAGATTGAAAAAAGCTGGGAGAATGGTAATCGGCCGGCAGTTTTCAAACCTTTCAGGATTACCAAATTTAAAGATCGGTGGTACTTTTGCTTTTTTAAGGGCGTCCGGAAAACACCCACTTGCTGAAGAAAGATTAATAATTTCAGTTAGAGGTTCAACTATCTTGTCAAAGCAAGATTTAATTATTGTCATAGGTATGTTGTTGACGCCAGGAGCTTTATTTGTAGCAAAACTTTGTATTATTTCGTTGAGTTCATCGGCAGTTACAGGATGAAACTTAAAGGGTTGGTGCAATTGTGTAGAGAGAAAATCCTTATAGTTAGCATCGGTGGGCACTATTTTGGATGCTAGATTGGGACCAATGTTTGAGAAATATTTGCAGAAGTTACAGGCGATAGAACCAGGTTCAGAAAGACATTTACCATTGCTCTTAAAGCAAGACGGATAGGTTAATCTAGGTTAATCTAATTATCTTGGTAAGTATGTTCCAGGTAGTTTTGAGATCGTTTTTGGAGGTTGCAAGTTTTTGATCGTAATAATTTCTTTTCGCAGTTCTAATTAAGTTATTTAATTTGTTTTTGAAAACCTTATACGCTCTATTATTGTCGGGAGTTGGATTCTTAATAAATTTCTTGTTCAGTTTCGCTTTAGTCCTGATGGATTTCAATAGGCGATTTGTAAGCCAAGGATTATGGAAAGTTTTAAGGCGCTTACGTTGAATGATTTTGATAGGAAATTTTGAATTGTGCAGGTCCCGGATTTTACTCGGAAGATGGTATTGTGAAAACTTCCCAAACAAATACTTGCGCTGCTGGTTGTCTCCCACAAATAAATACGCCACTTCAGCTGTGTCCATACCATCTACCAAGTCCTTGTGGACATGCAGAAGCATAAGGTGGTTAAGCCTGGCCTCTCCTGTGGTTGAACGCAGGTAGGTCTTAACCCGCTTTAAAGCAGAGAAAGAGCGCTCACTGACGGCGTTGGTAGTTGGCACGACAAGCATAAGCTTACCAAGTGTGCAAATCTCACTAACTAGGAATTTGCGAGCATTTCCGAGTGATTGGAAACGTCCGGGAGATCAACCATGTCAAATCGGGAGGTGTCGTACCCCATTGACTGCACCATGTCTGGAAGAAGGGACAACTGGTGCTCTGGTTTGTACCGCTGCAGGTCAGTATCTCCATATACGGCCATCACACTTTCGTTAGTTCTTCTTCGTGGTCTTCGCCTGCTATCGCCTTCAGAAGAAGTTCCTGTGTGCTTTGGTAGACCTTGAAGTCCTTCTGGTTAAATCTAGTTAGAATACATTCTATCGTCACGTCAATTGCTGAATAATACATGTGACGGAAATGTTCCATGGGTGTAGAAGGGAAATGGTGCCTCTGTCTCCTACTTCTGTCCGCACTGGAGCTCGTCGTTTTCTTGGCAGCTGTGGCTCGCCGAGTCCATCCACCTCGCTTTTCTTTTTTAGCAACTTCATCCAAAACAAATCAAACGCGGCTCCATTTCTATCCTTTGTTAGTATAAATCTACTAGCGTTCTATCACGAATGCCGTTCTCTGATTGGCTACGCTACTCGCTATCTCTTCTGTGATAGATAGTGAGTAGCGATTGTCAACAAAATGGCCACTTCTTCGTGTTTTCGAAGTGTCTGCGAGGAGGACTTAATAATTTACTTGTTTAGTTTTTAACGACTAGTAGATTTATACTAAAACAATTAGATTATTCGCTCTCGATTTCTATGCGTGATAGCTTATTCGGGGTGCGCCCTTATCAGCTATCACGCGATAGAAATCTAGAGCTCATAATCTAATTGTTAAATAGAATCTTGCATACGTCCTCAGCTAGTCGCTGTCCTTGAGCCGCTGACAAGGAGGAGTCTTGCAATGCGCGGCTCAGATTGTCAGTGTGCTTCAAGACAAGCTCTCCTAATGCACATCCAAAATAGAATGCAAACGTTGTCATCATCCCTTGCACTCCTCGTATTCGTGCCTTCATTTCCGTGTCTTTGCAAACCTCAAGTGACCTCTTTTTCGAAGCTTGTCCTGGTGCTCATCTTTCATATGAAAATTAGTTTCCATTCACATGCAAATTAAACTCATTTTCATATGAATGAAAAAAAAAACAACAACATTGTCAAATTGCAATAGGCCATTTCCGAATTGCCTTTGAACTCTTTTTCAAAGCGAGGCCTGGTGCACAACCATTCAAATGAAAATGACTTTAATTTGCATGTGAATGGAAACTGATTTTCATATGAAAAGATGAGCACCAGGACTTGCTTTGAAAAAGAGGCCAAAAGTAATTCGGAAATGGCCTATTGCAATTTGACAATGTTGGTTTTTGAGGAGAGGGGAAAACTGGAGTACCGGGAGAAAAAACCTCTCGGAGCAGAGAAGAGAACCAATAATAAACTCAACCCACATATGACGTCGAGTCTGGGAATCGAGCCCGGGCCACACTGGTGTGAGGCGACTGCTCTCACCATTGCGCCAACCCAACCCAACCCAACGCCAACCAAACAAACAGACAGACAGACAGACCAAGTAAATGACTATAGTTACTCTGCTTCCTCTGGTGGATCTGTAAGCGTCAGAAAGACGCAATTTATAAGGATGACTATAATCACCACCTGCTCGAAATATCTTGAAACATCACGGTGAAGGAAAGATATTCTGTTTACAAGAGACGAAATGATTTTTCTAGAAAGCTACCCGCTTTAAGGACGGCGCCTTCTACTGTTACTGCGTATACATTATGCGCATTTCGGGATTATCCGAGAAACTAAAGTTCCTAAAGGAAGTCACTTATAATAAAAAAGGGAATTTTGCGGGTTCAAGACTATGCTGACAAAGCAGATATTAGCAAGCGCTATTTGAATCCAAAAGGAAAACTTGGAGTTACCACGCATTTTTTCAGGAATAGTTAGACATAATTTTTGAGAAAAATCGCCGTACATTGTAACTCAATTAATTCGAAAAATATTATTTGGTATACCACTTCATTTCTATCTATACGCCAGTAGCCCTTGACAGTCGTTTAAATTCTAAACCTTCCTGCCGCTAAAGTCTTGGACAAAACTATTCAACTGATAACACACTTGGAGTCTGAAAATCCTTCTCCTCCTCCTTCTACCGTGTGTATTTCAATAGTGTTTCCTAAGTATCTTCTCCTTCACCCGCACCCTATTCACTAGGGAGCTTAAGCAACGAAAACGTCATTTCAAAATATAGCTTTTTTTTTATTGAAACACTTTCGTGATTTGCCCGGCAATTTGTGTAAAATGTGGGCGAACTATCCAGGAACTAAATTACAATGACCGGCGGACATACGGCAGTAAAGAAAAAGAAAGAAAGAAATACGCGCTCTCATTCTTGGTCGTTCTCTCGGCACAGAACCTTGAATTTGGTCACCTCACGTTGTTGTTTTGCAGACGGTGGCAAAGAAATGAACCAAAATGTAAAACGCACGTGCAGAGTGATTAATTTTGCTCCTCAAAATTTTGCTCATCAAGCTCCCTAATGTTGAAATTAGGACGCTATTCATTGCCAAGGAAACGTTTAGGGGACACAAACGACATTAATTCGAGGGAGAGGGAGGTTTTCTTTCTACTCAGATGATGATTGTTTGCACCTAAAAGCGTTTCAAAGAGCAGTTTTTTCAAGGATACTGGTTGGTAACCACACTCATTGTCCATAGTCTTAAAGGATGCAGAGGTTCAAACAGCCACAAAGAACGCTCCCTGTTAAACCGGAACACTTGATGAACAAGCGAGGTTGCCCCGCGCTGACGTAGAACAAGGAAGGTGTCGTCGGCAGGAGCCTAAAGTGAATAAGAGAAGATGTCCCGGAGGTATAATATGAATAGCGTTATCTTTGATTCTTGAGCTTAAAGGCCTAGAGGTGACAAACTAACCATACATTTTTTCAGACTGCGGATTGGAAAACTTGTTTAAGTTCTTTCGTTTTCTCACATAATTGGTTTGCTCCCCGACCTCTCCTTCCCCTTGAATATCAGAAAAAGTGCTTGTAGTGGTGAAAGACACGGCTGAACTACAAATGCTCGTCTATTGGCCCATGACTAGAACGAACATTGAGTTGGTCAAGTAACGAGTACGGTATACGATATACGATATACTGTACCCGTCCTTACACCAGCGCACCAGTATATGTTTGCAATTGTTGTATGAGATTCACCCCTTCCACAAACATTACCAAATCTTACCGGACCGACTGACCATTGACTGAAGTAAGTCAGAAGAAACAGACAATAAATACCATTAGTTGGCAAATACTTTATTCTTCTTGGATTTTAGGTAAGCGGAGGACTTTTACTTCTTTTTCTAACGTGATAGTAATATCCCGAGTGGCTTTCGCCGAACCTTTCAGGAATGATGAAATTATGAAATTATTTACGCATTCAGTAGATGTTAGATACGCCGCCCAAACTTGAAATACCGTCGCCCACAAACCTTTCGGCTGCTACCTTTCAAGAAATATGCAATCGAAATTGCAGTATACGTTCGGTACCCACCGATAAAAATGAATCAACCACGTTCTTTCCGTAATTCACGGACATTTGCAGTACACTCTTTTCGCCGGCTGTCTTTCATGGCGATGCCGCCGGCCCAAGTAATACCATTTTTACCTCACTAACGACGAAGTCTCAATAGGCCGTTTCGGAGTTGCGCAGGGTACTGGGGCGAGTTTCAAATTTTAATCAATCGATAAATTGACACCAACACATGAAAGATAACGTTGAGAATTGCCATTTGAACAAGTTTGATGATTTTACATTCAAAAGAGACCAAGTTATGGACTTTAAAACATAGTTTAAAATCCATACAAACGTCTCTAATTTTGAGGCTGCGTCCCCCAAAACCATATAAACTCTTTAAATGTTTTACGATTTGTCTGATAGTCGTGAAAATGGGTAAACAAAGTGATTTTCACCTCAGTTACTTCCATATAAAAGGTGCATGACGGAATTTTACAGTTGTCACAAAACTGAAAAATATTTTTAAGAGTTTATATGGTTTTGGGGGACGCAGCCTCAAAATTAGAGAGTATAAAAGCAAGGGCCGATACAACGTAGAATGGTTTTAAGTTTTGTGTACTATATTTCGGCTGGCCAAACCAGCCTTCTTCAGGTACAATGAGAATTTACATTGGAAGTGGTGTTTATGTAGTTGCATTCCGGAAACACGTAAAACTAAAATGATTGATAGTGTAAAATAAAATACTAGAAAAAAGGTCTAAAAAAGATAAACTTAGAAGAAAAAATTAACTAATATGTTTCTTCGCGGATGTTAAGACCTTCAGGATCAATTGTTCTGCCCTTTGAAATTAAAAAAGCTTCCCTGGCCTTACGGATTGAGTCTCTGTTAGAAAATATTTTCTCAATGGGGATTAATTGCATGTCTTAAGCAGTGTGGTTAGGAGAGGAGAGGAAATTTTCCGCGACTGTGCTAGGTTTAGATTTGGTGTTAAGGTTATCTATGGTACGGCGGTGTTCATTAAATCGGTCTTTTAAACGTCGTTTAGTCTCTCCTATGTATTGTAAATTGCGGCGGTTGCATTGAATCATGTAAATGAGGTTTTTAGTGTCACAGGTCAGGTTAGATTTAATATGGCGCGTTTCACCTGTAGAAGAGAAAGTATAGCCTGTGAGTCCACCTGAAATGTAGGGACAAGTAGCGCAATTTTTACCGCAACGGAAACAACCGGAAGGGAGTTGTGGGTGTGAATTAGTAGAATTAGAAGAAAGTTTAGCTGTGACTAGTAAGTCACGGAGATTAAGAGAACGTCTGAAGGCAACAACAGGCAAATGCTGAAAAATGTTTTTGCAGCGGTTAGAAGATAGCAGTAAATTGTAATGTTTTTTGATGATGCTAGAGATGTGAGGAAGTGATGGATTAAAAGTCGTTATAAAAGGTATACGTTTCGGTTTGTTGACGTCTTTGGTTTGTAAAGTGAGTCTGCGGGGGATGTCGGCGGCACGTTGTATTTGTTTAGTGATGAAATTGCGGCTGTAACCGCGTTTGAGAAGATATGTAGTAAGTTGAGCAGTGCGAGTATTAAACGTTTCGTCGGTAGACCAAATACGTCGTAAACGGAGTGCTAGACTGAAAGGAATGGCGTTTTTAGTATGCATGGGATGGCAAGAAGAATAGAGTAAGTGTTGGTGCTTGTCTGTAGGTTTAGTATAGAGGTCGGTACAGATATGACCGTCGTTGGTTAATGAGACATTAACGTCAAGGAAAGGTACGTTAGTAAAAGAGTGTGAACTGGTGAATTTTATGGTAGGGTGAACGTTGTTAAGGTAATCGATGAAAATTTTTAAGTTATCCAGACCTTCAGTCCAGATCATAAAAATATCATCGATATATCGCAGCCACGTGTGGGGTTGAAAAGGGGCATTTTCCAAAGCGTTGGCCTCGAAATACCCAAGAAAAAGGTTAGCAAAAGAAGGGGCCATTTTAGTACCCATGGCTGTGCCGTGGACTTGAAGGTAGTGGTTATCATTAAAAGAAAAGTTATTCATGGTGAGAATCATGCGAATGAGGTCACAAAGTGTGCCGGTGGGAATGGTGTTGTGAGGGGAAGTACGTAGAAAGTGATCACAGGCATTAATACCTTCATTATGTGGAATATTAGTGTATAATGATGAAACATCAAGTGTAACTAATAGTGAGTTAGCGGGTAAATTACCGATGGCAAGTAATTTGTTTAGGAAATCGTTAGTATCTTTAACAAATGATGGTAGTTTATGAACTAAAGGTTGAAGGTAGTAGTCAACGAAATGGGATATACGTTCAGTAGGATGGCTATTAGATGAAACAATAGGGCGTCCTGGATTGCCGGGTTTATGTACTTTAGGAAGAATGTAAAAACGTCCTGGTTTTACGTCAGTCTGTATAAGGTATTGTTTGGTTTTGTCGTCGATAAGTTTGTCATGATGCATTCTGTTAACATAAACAGTGACACGTTTTTGTATGTCGGCAGTGATGTCTTCGTTTAAGTGTTGGTAAAATTTGGTGTCATTAAGTTGTGTATTGCATTCGTCGATGTACCAAGTTTTGTCCATAACAACGGTACCAGAACCTTTGTCGGCGGGTTTTATAATTATGTCTTGTCGTTGTTTGAGTTGCTGTATGGCTTGGCGTTCTGTTACTGTGAGGTTATCCCGAATAGGCTTAGGTTTAGAGGTGGTTATGTCAAGTTTAACAGCGTCTAAAAAAGTGTTAAGGGCTTGTTCTCTGTCGTTGGGGGGATTCCAAGTACTTTTGTTATGGAAGGGATTGTGGTCTTCGTTGGCGTTGGGTGTGTTAGTGTTATCGTCGAAAAAATACTCGGTTAGTCGCATCCGTCGAGAAAAGTCGTAAATGTCAGCTGAAATTTCCGACCAGTTTATGTGTCGTGGTGTGGGGCAAAATGTGAGTCCACGTGAAAGAACAGATTTCTCGTCAGTAGATAGAGAACAGCTGGAGAGATTAATGACAGAAGAATTATCTAGTTGAGGGTTAACAGGTTTAGCTTTGCGACGAGAGCGTGTACGTGTGGGGGTGACAGTGGGAGAATGAGCTGAGTTGGAGACGTTATCAGCAAGATTAGGT
>JAEMWC010000225.1:115000-175000 GCA_016490735.1 Pachyseris speciosa
GCGAGAGCCTGTATCTCGGCTAATTCCGCCAGGCTCGCAAATGTCACCACCTTTTTACGTCTCCGAGAAATCGGCACCATTGTGTCATCAACGTTATCCACTGAAACGGAAGAATCCTCCTCACCTTCTTTTGTCATCTTGTCAGGGCAGAAAAGTATAATCAGCTGGGTGAATGGAAGAAAAAATAAATGTTAAATATAATTTGACCAAAAAACCGTGTACCAAACCAGATGGCCATCAAAAGGGTTATTTCAGAAGCTGGTAGACATTCTCTCCAGTACAGAGCAGCTCATATCTAGTACTTTTTAAATAGTAAAGTTAAGCTTTCTGGAGTCAGTTTTAATTCTCTGAAAGATATCTTAAAAAAATTTTCGTTCGATATCCATAATTTTTCCTTTGATAAGGGAGCTATTATAAGGAATAAGAACAGTCATTATTTTTATTATTAGATACTTCCTACGAGTTTTTATTATTTGGTATCTATAGATTTTAGGCTAAATTGGGCTTTTTATCATTTACCTTTATAAATTTAAGGGTAGTTTTTCTTTTTGGATCAATTTTGTGGTTTAGTAGTATAGGATATATTTCATTGTTTTCGCGATTTGTAGGTGCACATCAGCCTTACTGGCTGCCAATTTGTAACCTGCATTACCAAATAAGATGATGATGATGCCTGCCGGCAGTTTTCATAACTTCCTCTTAAGCACCACTTGGAAATATGACAAGTGTCATAGTTGAAATTGTGAAACTGATTGCAAGCTCGCCATCTTGGATCCGAAATCTTTGATTATTCGATTTCTCATCAAATACAAGGTTCATCCAGTGGAATGACGAAAGCAACTAGAATTTTAATGAGCGCAACTATGTTGGCTCATGGATCTGAGTTTGAGCTTAGTTTGAAACATTTTGTTGAGGGGGGGGGGGGGGGGGGGTGAGGCTTTGTGGGGGGAATTTTCGTCTTTGGTAGCTTGAAATCCTGTTTGTCATCCCCCTCCCTCACCCCCACCGTCACCCGAACCTCATAGACCCTTTTCATAATGGCGCCCGACAAATTATTCTTTTATTATTATGATAATGAGCCCTACTAGCCTCGTCAGCATGTGCAAAATACAATAGAATTTTTTCATTAAAGTGAGGTTAGTAGGGCTAATTAACACATATACAAAAGAATAATTAAAATCGTCCGCCATTATGAAAAAGGTCTATACTAAAGATGCAATAATGCATTTTTCCCAGAAAATTTTTCGGTAGCCTCACAGCTCCTAGAAGCTCTAAATGTCATTGGCGGGAATGGTATCGCAGCCCTATTGTTTTAGGGCAAGGATCCATTGTTTCTGTTGTTTGTTCATTTGTCTCACCTGAAGGGTGGTCTCCAATCAGGTGAGACCTTGTAAGAGCTGTGAGGAGACCCAAATTTTTAAATACTCTTTCCATTCTTTTTCTTTTCTTCCCGGTGTCCTTCTCTGAATTAAGAGTTTCCCTGAATTTGCCTCAATTGATTCAAGAAACGGCGATCCATACAGTAACAATTATTCTACGAGGGCGCGCTGGATATGAAGTGATAAATAACCAACTCGGCGCTACGCGCCTCGTTGGTTATAACCTTTTCATATCCAGCAAGCCCGAGTAGAATAATTGTTTTATTAAAAACTCGACGACGCATAATGGAGAATCTGAACAAAAAAAGTGGAAGAAAAGAACTCGGAGAAAGAGAAAACTATCACATGACTAAGCAAAAAGGACGCGAAGACCTTTCCGTGTGTTGCAACGTTTCCGTGCAAAGTTGAATGAATTCAATGAAACTGTCCGAGAACAACGTCGACGCTTCAGTTTAGGATCCTTTTTGGAAAAGTACAGAGTGTATTTGCTCTGAATGGTTGCAAATGGTCAGTAGTTTGGTAAAAAAAAATATTCACTCACTGCTCAAAGAGGGTGAAACGGCTTTCACTTATATGTACGAGCCGAAGGATGCGAATTTGTAATCCATCAAAACAACAGTACCATGGGCGAATCTCATCAAATGAAGACAAAATTTCAATTTATATTGATGGACTGGAACATTTTCTCACCAGACCTGGTCGGAAACGAGATATATGAGGGATAAGCAAGACAAATGTCCAGGTTATGCTTCAAGAAATGGCTTATAGAAATTTGTCTCAATGCGTGGAACAAAAACTGGAACCGCGGCCGAACAGAATAACAAAAACAACAAGAACGGGGATTCTTCTATTTTTTTACAAAACATCACTATCTGTGACCGGAAAGTTTGAAGCTGGTGATTGATACGCTGCATCGAGTGCAGGTCAGAACATTTTTAAGGGGTGTTAATTTTTTAAAAAGTGTCATCGGTCGCTGGAAATATTTTCGATAGTGGATTAAGCTTATTGCTGCAAATTTTAGCTGAAGTTCTTGTTTGTTCAGTTTGTTTTGAATAGACTGGTCCGTGAGCATAGTTACAGATTGGTGACGTCGACACCTGTAGTTGAATACATATTTTCAATTTCGTTCAGTTAAGTTCAAAAACTCTTTCGGTATCTCCGTAAATAAAAGTGCGTTTTGCTATTAGCTAAACATCAACAGCTCGGAAAATTTTCTTAGCGCTGCAATCCCAGCACTGTTTCTTGTCTTTCTAAAACACTCAGCAATGAAAAGTTGGATTCCATTTTTATTTTGGTTTCAGTTTCAAAATTTCTACTCGTTGATTCCGCTGCGAGATGACTAATGTTTTAATGGCTGCCGTTTCGAGGGAAAATTTTATTGAGCTTTCTCTGTTTCCTAAAGCGTTCATTGACCATATAAGGTAGTGCAGGTATATGAGCTGAGGGCCTGTGTCCGGCTAACCAATGAAAATGCTGGAAATCTGATATCCGTAGTTCATTTTTTAACAATATTATATAGGTGGTTTTCACGTTACGTCATCGCCGCCATGCTGGTGGACGTAAACAAAAGATCTCTCATTAGCTCCTTTTGTTCGTCCACCAGCATTTGTTCATTTCACCATTGTGATCTGTGTCTCCAGAGATTGGCTGCAAACCACCTATATTATTAACATTTAAATACACGAGTGTCCTTGAAGTCGGCTTTTACAATTAAGGGCCTCTTCATATGAGCCCGGTTGACCGGGCTGGCCCGGTTCCCGAGATCTCGCCTTACCACTAAATGCTTTGTAAAAATTTCTACGTGTTCATTCATATGAGACGGCAGGCTGGCCCGGTTGCCGAGATCTCGGCAACCGGGCTGGAATTTTTGCCATATGAACACTCCAGCCCGGTTACCGGGATGAAAATGATGCAATGCATTTTCGTCAGTAGAACGGACAGTATTTGATTTTGACTTCTTTTTTCTTCTATTTATAGTTCGGAATAATTTCTTTGGATAGTTAAAGTAAAGATAATGGACTTTGAGGTTTCTAAAACCGATAAAAGCGAAAAATTCTCACCAGACTTGTTCGTTAAAATTTCATGCGTGAATGGTCGCGTCACCACTTTTAATCACGGTAACCGGGCTGTAATTTCCCATGTGAACAGATGATAGAATTCACCCCGTCAACCGAGCCAGCCCGATGAAAATGAAAGACTGCTCATATGAAGAGACCCTAACTCGTCACGTTTTCCATGTGAGATTGAGATTGAGTCACACATTGTGTTTAGTTTTCATGAAACTTGTGAACCGCAGAAAAAGTCAATAGAGATCTCGCGTAACGGCGTTATCGTAAACATCCGATTTTGAAATATTCTTAAGCCTAGGTTAGTCAAAACATGATTTATAAACACCATACAGAATCCGGTAACTTCGGTCAAGGTCGTAATAAATGGAAAATTTAAATGCCTCATATTGTTTTCAGTCTCCTGGAGTGAGTTGTAGAAGGGTATTAAACTAAGCATGACGTGCGCCTCGAACGAAATTAGCGAGGGGACATTCAAAAACAAAAGCTCTTTCTCGCAGGATTTAAAATTATAGGTCGAAACACGTGTTCCTGAAACGATTATCTCAAAATTCCAGAAATCTCTTTCTTGGAGTCGTCAAAGGAAGACAAAATTAAATTGCGAAGACTGATTTGAGGCATAAACAGATCATCCCGTGTTCTTTTTCGGAATATGGGACTTGTCAACAGCGGAAATACATCTGCCAATTCATCGCCTCAAACAATGAACACAGAAAAGCTTTGATCGATCTGCGCGGACTTACACTGTTACAGGTAAGTTGTACAATAACAGTGTTGTATTTTTTCACTTAAGTGGCCAAGACTTAGAATAAGGAACATCTGAAACATGAATAGAATTAGTTGTTGCTTTTCAGATGCTCTTTAATTTTTCGTGGTCCACAGAATTCAGGAAACGACTTTCGCTATATTTAGTAAACTCCAGTCCAGTCTAGCATAATGAATAATTGCCCTCCTTTACGGGTGAGTTTTATGTCAGTTTACTTTTTGTGAAGCGAGGATTAGTCGAAAAAGTTTTTTATGTGAGTTAGATAAAATTCGAATTCAAGATGTTCTTTGTATTTTTACGAAATGCTTTTCTTACGTTTGAAATCCTCAAGTCATGGAATTCTCTTCCACGTAATTTCCTTTTGACCTTCATTTTTTTTTCTAGTTAAAGCTTACCATTTTTAAGGTTTAACGTTTTTGGTTAAGTTTAGTTTTGTCATATTATATTATATACAATTATTATTATTTTATCAGTTATAATCATGGTTATTTATTGATTACATATTCTGTAAGTCTAAATAAATTCAAACCTGTAATATATATTTGAAGGTTTTTCTTCTCAACGGCTATATGATTAAAAAACGTTTCCACATCGGAAAGACTTTCTTTTGCCTGTCTCAGCTTGCCTGTCTTTTCTTCCGTTAATCAAAAAGAGTCACTTTTGTTACAAAAAATTAAAAACGCGCACCGTCGTCCGGAAAGTACTGTTTAATTAAGGTTTCATTTGAGTTGTCTCACTTTAGGATTTCAACCACAGACTAAATAATTCATTTTAACTTAAATAACCCACGTTTACAACATATAAATTGACTTCAACAAAGAAAAGAGCAAACCCCAGCTTACATTACAACAGTTACACACAAAGACCCAAAAGTTTGGCTAAGAGTGGACAACGCCTATTCGGCGAAATGTACAGCACTACAGGGAACCATACAGTTCTCTGCTGCTATCAAGGTCATTCTTTAGCTTTGAGTTTTCATCCACAGACCCGGCAATCTTTTACAGCATTATAAACAGTACCACAGGCAGATGCGGTTGCAAACCATTGCGTTTCATGTCGAGGTAGCATATCGAAGTTAGTAGATTTCGGCACTCCTGTTCACTGCATAAAGGTTTCTACGGACGGGCTTATTTGGCTTTACCATTCGATTTGAAATGACACGAAGTTTGTTCGACCCTTGTGTAGTTGTTTTCTTACCTCACCGAAACTTTTAGTGGCCGCGTTCAGGCGTTCAGATCAATGGTATATGGTGGGTCAATCCTAGTAATTCGTGCCAATTTAGCCGCTAAGAGAACGCGCTATAAGCGGTCCGGACTTCTTTGTCCACGAATCGATTAATTATTTTAATTTACAACTTTCACCGTACTTTAGTTCCGGAGAACGTGCCGATTTGACATTATCTAGTCGCCTTGTTTCTATCGTTGAGGATTTCTAAGTTTCCGTTGTTGGACAAAAGCCACATATAGCCCACGAAAATAAGGTTTGAAATTACTTTAGTAATTCGATAAATTATCTCCGTCACTGTCACGTTTACTGCCACTCAATTACTCGCAGCCGTTCTGGGCCAGTGCCCTTTTTAAAAGGTAGCGTGTTGAAATAAAAAAAAAAAAAAGATCCTGTTCAAAGGGGAAAGGCAAAACTGAACGTTTTACAGAATTCCTAGGAGTTTGCATCTGAATTATATTAAACGTTTTGAATCAAACTAAAATAGAAATTAATCTAGAACCACGAAAAGACGACAAGTCGTTGAATGTGACATATTTATTTTACATATTATTTGAAGGTAAAGCGGAACAACAGCGACAACAGTGCGTATGCTCCGTCTTGTTACACGTCTTAAATGAAGAGCTTGAGCAAAGACGACGGCAACGCCGACGAGAATGCCACAAAACAAAATTGCTTTTGCTCATCTGCTTATGTATTTTGCGTTTTAAATGACTGTGAATACATCAATATCATATATTTGATCCGCTTTTCAAGTATATGATAATGATATATTCGCAGTCATTTATTCATCACTCACGGGCTTATTACGACCAACAAAATGACCAGCTCACTTTGCTTGTCGGGTCAGCTGGTAGAGCACTGCACCGGTATTGCAGAGATCGTGGGTTCAATCCCGTACAAGCCTGAATTTTTATTTCAAGCTTTATTTTCACCACTGCCTAAGTAATGTTCACAACTGCGATGATCACCCTCATATTCATTGTTCGTTTTGGTGCATTTCTTTGCCGTCCTCATCAAACCAGCAACGTGCAATGATCACTGAATTCAAGGTTTTGTTGAGAACTTGTCCCCATGACTGTACATTTCCGTTCAGCTTTTTCTTTGCTTGAATGCCGTTTTTTTTTTAACTAAGATGAAAAAATCTCATTATGAAGAATTCACCTTAAGAGATGTTTTTGTTGGTAGACAAGTGGAGAATGTGACTTACTAAATTACCTGTTAAATTCTTGCTAAACTTCATATTTGGAATTGTCGTAAACGTAGAGTACCCCTAAATTTTGAGGTTTTTAAGGCAATGCTGTATGTGAAAAAACAGAACAGAAATGTATCTCGCCTCTAAGAATAATAGGGGAAAATTTCAGGCTAAATGGCAATTTTATATTAACGCTAGGGATACTCGTTTGGTGGCCTAATAATGTAAACAGTACAACAAGGTGTTATTGGTGACCTTTATTAATTGCATTGTACTTATGGCTATTAATGGGAATAAAATGTGGGGAAAACAAAGATGAAAAAATCGCGAATGAGTTACAATAACGAGAGGTTATAATTGAAATGGTGTTTTCTCTGCTGTTCTCGTCGTCGGTACTTAATTTCCCTTGGTTTCAGACGCCGTGCTACTGCCGTACCAAGCTTAATTTACAACTGAATTATCGATATACATTTTTATAAATTTCTTGTTGGATTTGTTTATCCATGCACTGCAGGTAATTGTTTTTGACTTATAGCAACTGTTAGACAGGTCGTACTGTAGTCGAGAGACAGTATGAGCACAACCTTTGTATGCAAGAAAAAAAGATCATCTCCCAAAGAGCTGTCATTTATACCTCTTGTACATTTAAGTCATTGGTCTATCGATGAAAAGTGATGAGTACATTTTGATTCATCGCCTTGAACGTTTTCTTGCAGCAGAGACCTATCTCGTAAAGTCTTAAATTGTCGCAGTATCTACCAGAAATTATAATTTATCATCTCACCATATTTTGATGATGAAATTTTGCTAAAAAACGTGGACAATATAATTGCGCTAAAGGATAAAATTTTCTATTTACTCTTTCGGGAATGACTTTCATCGGTCACCTAGATGTGAAACATGGATACTCGAGCATTTATTAAAGGGAACCTCCATTCTTACAACAAATTGACCCTAAATTGTTGCAATAATTATACTAGTTTTCAAACTTAGTTTATAACGTGGGGATAACATTTAAAGTGCACAAAAACGGGGCATCATTAACGCCGTTTTTTCACTTTTAAATTTTCCGGGCGCCGCCATTTTTTATTTCATGACGTCAATCGGTTGCAGCTATTGTCAGGAAGCAAATGAAGCAGAAAATACTTTGTGTTAAACAATTGGGCAAGCGAATGACGTCATGAAATCCAAAATGGCCGCGCCCGGGGAATTTAAAAGCGAAAAAAGGCGATGATGATATCGATTTTTTCTTACACTTAAATGTTGTATCCACGTTTTAAAACAAAATTTGGAATCTACTAATTATTTCCAATTTAGCGTCGGCTTGATGTAAGAGTGGAGGTTCCCCTTAAAATCTCTGACTCATTGACCTGATGTTCATCAAACACAAATTACAGTAAACCCGCATATAACAACCTGTTAGCCTTCAAAGGTTCCTGTATAATTAGTCTTTACCGAGAAATTACGCTATTTAGGTTCTTAAACAGATTCTTATTTTCGTAAGAAAAAAATGTTTTTGTTGCTGAACTATTCATATAGTCATGTCTAAATGACTGTAATCAAAACAAATACGAGGAACTGTGGTGCTGCGTCGGTGAGGGAGTGAAACACTATGAAGAAGACGCATCCAAACCAGTCGCCCGGCATTTTAATCTCCCTAACCATTCCAAACAACACTTGTCGATCTGCGGCCTTTCCCTACATAAGTTACCACGGAAAGCCATAAAAATCTAGAGCAAAAATTCATCTTTCAAATCCGCAGCCCTAATCCCAACGGTATCAACGAACGCTTTTCATTCAATTAATTTATTCTTTTTTTTTTTTTTTTCACGTTACTACCAATAACGTAGCTCCATCTTCTTGATATATACCATACACAACCCACAGTTCTTCGATTCGCTCTGACGAAGGGCGTACGCTCGGGCTTTACGGTGGTCAATTTACATTAGAGAGCTAAAGCAACGGCGACTGCAACGAGAATGTCGTAAAACAATAGGCTTAATGAACAAAAACAATCGTTCAGCAAGTGCGTTTTACATTTTGGTACATTTCTTTTCCGCCCTCACGCAGCAAAACACCAACGTGAAATGACCAAGTTTTAGATTTTGTGGAGAACGTGAGCGTATGACGGCGAACTGTTCTTTCTTTTTTCCCAACTTCAATGCCGTTTTAGCTAATTTAGTTCCAGGATATAGTTCGCTCACATTTTACAAGTTAAAAAAGTTGGAATAATCGTGAAAGAGTTACAATAACGAGAAAATACGTTTTCGCTGCCGTTGCCGTCGTCACTGCTGAAGGTCTCTATTGTCAACTCCGTTGATAAACCAAATTTTCGTAAACGAATGCAAATAAACCCTATCTTACTTTATTTTGTTTCTCTCGATACTGACGAAACATCGATAACACACAATTAAACTATTTTAGAACACAACATTATGTTTTATTTGATTTGTGAATTCTGTAAAAAAAAACCTGTTTCAAATTTCAGGCTAAAACAGGTTCCTATTTAAAGGGGGTCCAAACAGGTTATTAAAAATTAGATTATATATATATATATATATATATATATATATATATATATATATATATATATATATATATATATATATATACTAGTTAAAGAGACCGGAAATGGACAACTTTTGGTTCAAAAAAGATAAAAATTTAAAAATTCATGAATAAAAAACGTTTTGGTCTCTCGACCTTCGTCAGTTACAAACAGAATATTGTTTAAGGGCCCTCTTTAGATATTTTGTTATGATACTGACAGGTATGATGATTCAGAGGCCCTTGATGGGGAACCTGTTGCGCTGCGACAATTACATAACATTTATCACTAGTTCTATTATTTTTGTTATTTCGCATCCTGTTAATTTACCGTAGTTGTTTCATACTTTTTGTACACCTATTGTTTTTCGTTTCATTTTCGTTACCACTATCATTGTCTGAGTTACGTAACCTGTATGTAATTTGTAACCACTGTTGTAAAATCGTATTTAAGTCGTAGGTTTTTAACATTCTGTTTGTAACTGACGAAGGTCGAGAGACCGAAACGTTTTTTTATTTATGAATTTTTAAATTTTTATCTTTTTTGAACCAAAAGTTGTCCATTTTCGGTCTCTTTTTAACTAGTTTTTGTTATTCGCCGAATCAGGACTGTGAATCATCAGTGATCCCTTTGGATCTTTCGTTGGCTCCGGAAGCGCTTTTAACCGTATAGATACTTATTATATATATAGCGAGAATTTTATATACTTATTATATATATAGCGAGAATTTTATATGTGCTATATTTTCACATGTGAAAAAAGCGATACGTCCAATCAGCTTCGCGTACAGCATTCTTCACATGTGAAAATATAACCAATCACCGTCCAGAGTAGAATCGCTTAGCCAATCAGTGCAAAACACTCAAATGGCCTCCGAGAAGCGCGGGCTTCAACTCAGCGCCCACTCGAAGTTTGTTTCAAAAACATGGCTTCGGCTTCCCGTTTTTTTCCACTGGATTTACCGTTAAATTATTTTACTGGGACGCAATCGAATAAAAACAAGGGGGCGAACATTCAAGGAGGAACATTCAACATTTCTATAAACAGTGTAAGTCAACAGAGTGCGAATTTGTCGTTGCACAGCGCGAAGCGCCGCCATCACATGATTGAATCTGACAGTGATTAGGGACAAGCGAAAACATTTCACTCTTTGTATTTACAGATTCTCCCGTATTTTTCAGTTATTCTAAATAGGAAGTGATATTTAAGCTTGTGTAGGCTCTTTGTCTACTTGTTGCCGAGTCCTGGAAACCGGACATGTTTTTTTATTACGCTCGGTCATGTAGATCAGTCTTGAAGTTTTTCCTGTTCTTCATGTAAGCTTATTGAATCGGGAAAAATAAAACTGATTTCAAGTATAGGTTTAATTCTCGTTATATATATATATATAATAAACAAATTACAGCATAGAAAGTGCTTTGTACGGATTTTTATTCACGAGTTGCAAAACTTGGGAAAACGAAGGAGTGAGCGCAGCGAACGAGTGAGTTTTCCAAAGTTTTGCAACTCGTGAATAAAAGTCCGTACGTCGCACTTTCATATATATATATATATATATATATATATATATATATATTATATATATATATATATATATATATAAACGAATAAACAAAAGTAGAATTGCTTCACTTATCCTAGGAGTGCTCAATGCAAGAATTTGCAGAGCAAAATATATATATAGGAAAACTGTTTCGATTATTTCGTAGCACAGTGCTCGATACGTTAAAGTAGAGCAAAATATTGAAAAATAGAAAAAAACTACTCTTTTATCCCTACAAGCCTGTTTCGTGATTGCTCACTCTTCACGAAACAGGCTTGTAGGGATAAAAGAGTAGTTTTTTTCTATTTTTATATACAAATATAAGAAGGAAAATGTTACTAGTTACTCGAGTTTCACGCTCAAGGCGATCATCAGACTACGAGAAGACCTAAGGCCGGTAAATAACGTGTTTATTTTTTTTCGTGGAAAAACTGGTTATTAGGCGGGCTAATCAATCTATTACGGGCAAACTGCGCGCGAATTTTGCATTGACGTTTTAGTCCCTGAAAAACAAAATACTACTAAACAAAAGTTTTCACATTTCTCGCCTTACCGCGGCAAAAATTGATACTCGAAATCTTCGAGGAAAATTTTAACAGAGGCACTTTTAGATCAGAAACCTGAACTTATTTGATATAAGTTTACCTTGCAGAGTTTTTTACGTTTGCTAGTATTATGTAACTGAAGACAGAGACTAGCGTGAAACCTGCGCCTCAACACAAAGGCATAAATTGACGATAACAGAAAACTCGTTCCTTCTTGAATTAAACTTAACAAAACACCGATTTAAGAATTGAAATAGTATAAAATGCAAAGCAAAGAAACCATTAAACGCAGTAAAATATGGTAAAGCTCGTATAACTATGGTTATCGCTACAACAACAACGAACAGCAACAACAAGCGCAAAATTTGTACAACACCGACTGACAGAATGTACAACAAAATACAAGCGTGTGCTTTCTTGTCTGATTAAATCGTGAAAAGACCTCGATTAAACAAGAAAAAAGGAAAAATGACAGCACAAAATGGAGTTCACAACGCCAAACTTGCAAAAATATATGGTGGTAACTAAGGCCCGGTTCAAACGTCGAACTTCTCATGTGCCGAATCTAATGCAAATGAGCGAAAACAATAGATTTTTCTCATTTGCATTAGATTCGGTACATTAGAAGTTCGACGTTTGAAACGGGCCTAAGCTACAACTTTGAAATAAATTCGAATGTGTACTCAGCGGTTAATTGTGTCCACTCGCCGTTTTCAGAAGTCGCAACGATTTCAATCCCAATGCTTGTTCCTTCATCCACTTAACAACCATTCATGGTTCATATAAAAAATCATTTACGCCATTTTTGCGCTTTGATTTTGATGAAAATTCTCGCTCGATTCCAAGTCTGCATGGGAAAATCCGGACTGCCGTTGCGCGCGCCATCAATCAATTAGATTCATGATTTAGGATTCCGGACCGCTGATTTGCTTCAGAAAAAATAAATACGGATATTTTACTGTAGTTGTCGTCATTTTGTCTGTTGTTCTCGCATTTTACTGACTATGCTGAGTAGAAATCAACCCAGACATATTGGAAGAAAACTATAAAGGAACATGGCGTAGTAAAGGCAAAGAGTTGAAATTAAAAAGATGCTTAAAAAACTAACCTGTAAATAAATTAACTTGGTGTGACCTAGTTCATTTTGTGATAGCAAGCAGTTTAGAGGTGTTTAAAAAATGAAAGTGTGGTTCCCATTTTCGAGATTTTTTTTGCTTCTGTATTTTAATCGTGACAGCAACTTGTCTCAGCCTCTCAGCTCCGGATCAGCTCGAGTTCGATCCTACCTTCCGAAAGAGATTTACTTTTCGCACTAAACATCTGGGTTGAGTTGCTCGAGGCATGGTTAACGCTAACCATGTTTCGAGCAACTGGGCCCAGAGCGCTTATAGAGCGTAACACGCTACTTACTGAAACAAAAGTAAGTATTTGCATAAAAATAGAGTTCAATTCACATAGGTTTAGTTTGAGACACCAACATGGCCGCGTGTCTTTCTTTTGGGACACCAACATGGTCGCCGTCTCGTCATGTAAAAACACCCATTTGCTAATCCTTAGCTCACGTGATCGACGTTATACATGTCTGCCTTTATACGCTAGCAGTGAATTGAATGGCTGTTTTATTTGTCAGTAAAGGCTTAGTATTTATCAGCTAGAAGATGGCGTTCAGTGTTCTTCTAAGAAAATAAGTCAGGCTTAATTTGCGGAGTGCGAGTGCGTTCAGCAGTTTTTTTGTTTTTGTCCACTTGTAGAGAACATGAAAACAACGTCCTCTAATTCGTTCAGCATTAAGCCTACGAAAGCCAAAATATTGCCTTCAGAAAGGCGGTGAGTGTGTGTGTGTGTGTATGAATAAAAATTCAGCATAGCGTAGGTAACATCCATGGTACGCATGTCAGGCGTGCATCTATTTTAGAAAATGATTCCATGTACTTGCCGTGTGTTTCTTCAGTAACAGATCATCAATGACATTTTTACGTTATGTGTGATCTGTTACTGAACAAATACGTGACAACATGGAATCGATTGTTTTAACCATAAAGAGTGTGATGGATTCAATAACACATTTTGTACGCCGAAAGAAACGGTTTTTTTTTTTGGTTTCCTGCATATTGTAGTTGTCAACAATGCTGAAGTAAAACTTTTTTTGTACGTTTTCTTACGTTCAGGCTGGAATAAACTCCTACCAATTTTAAAAAATATTCCGCTGCAAGAAGAAAAAATTCAAATAACGTCATCCATATGCGATGGCCAATCAAAAGGCGCGTAGAATTCAGCATATGGTAGTAGAAAATTATGCACCTTCAAATGAATTGTTCAACCCTTGTTTTCAATCTGCCTCTTTTCCCGCATAGTTATAAAGTACAGAAAAATACCTCTGTATCAAGGGGCATCGTCCTTACGAAAGCTAAGGTAGCTGATATTTCCTGGTTAACTGAGAAATGTCCAATTCGTATATTTGATATGACTTGGCACAAATTAAATGTGTTTAGTTTTAATTTGTTTGATACTAGGGGCCCTAGTTTTAATTTCCCTGCCAAGCTTTCGTAAGCTCTCGGCGTAACCTTTCGTTTTTCTTAGAACAGAGGAGTCGATAATGAATAAACTATTCAGGTTAAAATGTACCGAATTCAATAGCATTATGTGCGTGCTGTTCCGGCTAGCGGAATCGGGTAACCACTTAGTTTAAAAAGTGGAATAATTAATTAAAAGCAATCTTAAACTTCGTTTTTATGACAACGGAATATTCGTTATCATTTCGGTTATTCTTAGATCAATCCGCGATAATCTTTTTGCGTGGGATTTTATTTAAAAATTCGGAGCGAGTTAACACAGCTTAACAAATCTTGTAGGCAACGACAGAACTAAGAAAAGGAATTTTAAAAGTTAGATTTTTTATAATACCGTGTCTCACATGGTGGCAGATGGGGCTATTAGTTATGAATATTAACCTCTCCTGTGTTGTTTATTACTTTCTGTCTAATATCGCACTCATATACATTTTGTTTTGGTAAATTGATCCTGATAATTAACAGTTGGGTTGGATTTGCCGGAAAGGAATTTCATTTTTCAGTCACCTCATTTTTTTTTTCTTACTACCCAGAAATTTCCATTTTTCCGTAACAATGTAGTTTTGTCGAAAAACGGCTAAATTGCTCTCCAAAATATCCACTTATTTTGTTTCGCAGAAAGCAATTATAAGTTTCTGTCATTTTACGAAGGGTATCGACGTCATTGTCTCGCTATATTATGTTTATTTCAAGAGCGTAGGGTTCACAATATTAAAGAATTCATTTAAGTGTAAGCTTAAGTGGTCATGCCGAAAGCAAAGCCTACTGAAGAAAAGGAAACGCTTTTATGAAAAGTTGTGGTTAGTAACGCACCTTGTTTTCTCCGTTCCGGATACAAGAAACCACATATCGACATCCTAAGGTTTGTCATAACGAAGAAAAGACTGTTAAATGTTAATGCAATATAAGCAGGAGCCTCAATCATCGCCTGCATGGATCATCATAAAATTGTCCACACAAGGCGAAAAGAATTTTTGTCGGGAGTGAATGTTAAGCGGTGTTTTGTGTTTCAAAGGAAAAATGTGACAAACTTCCTCGTTTAATGTACAAGGTTAGATTCAGACAACAATTTAAAAACCGCCGTTTAAATGATTGTGTTCTTGGCGCAAAAAATTCACTCAAGACGGCGAAGAGAACTATTAACTTGACCACAAAAGAACTTAAAACGTTCCACTTTCTGCACTAAAAGATGTTGGAAGTGGTATGTTTTTCGAAGGCGAGTAACTCTTCAGCGAAACAATGTACTTTTCATGTCCTCAAATCTTGATTAAACCGCTTCAACTAAAAGACTTATCCAGCACCCTCGAGCCCTCTTTCAATGCAATAATGTCTCCTCTAATTCTTAACCAATTACCCGCGAGACGTGCGAAGAAGACCCGTTATCATTAGCAAGCTTGATTGACTGGCGCACGCGTTTTCAAGCAAAAACAAAAAAAACTCACGCGAAGCAGTTATTACACATACTTCATACTGCGTATATATTTATTCGCTACATTGTTCTTCAAGGATCACAAACAAATCTTAATATCCTTCCAATTTTGTTTGTGCCTTTTAGAAACAACCATCGAATACCTTCACTTGGCATACCCGCGTTGAGCAAATTTACCGCTGTCTTACCGCTAACTCGGAGTGCAGAGCTTGTGATACACGGAGGGCAGGTTAATCATGGATGAGGTACTGAGGTAAGTCAACAGTTTCGTAGTATCGCGTTTATGTGTTTCAAACGCCTGTTTATGTTCCTCGATTTCCGTTGAGCCACAAACTGTATCTGCTGGTGTTAGAATTTTTCTGGGTGTTTATCGTTTTAGTAACGTTGAAGTGAAACGTGCACTCATAACTTTTGCTTAAAAAATTCCAAGAAAGCGAAGAAACTGAATGTCCAGGTAATTCTTTTGAGTTTTCGAACTGCAGACCAAAGTTTACAACGCGCGCGCGCTTTACGGTTTTCGTTATGTTATAAAACAATGAATGTTTAATTTCTGCTTCTTTTTGCCGAAGAAAACTGAGGCAGGTGCTATTGAGAAATTCAATCAACCTTACTTAGAACATATAACGCGAGCGTTTTTTATGCAGTCTGACCTCGCTTAATGTGAGGTCTTGACACCAGAACCCGCATATCTCACTTTACTGTGAACCAAATGAGACGCACTTAGAAAATAAGCTGCTGAATTTAGTGAATTTATACAATATCCAACAATTGTTTATAAAACGTTTTGAATCTGAAATAGTTTCAGTTCACGTTTTTCTTTGTTTCCTTGTATGATAAAACCGTCTTTGACATGATACAAAAAATAATGATTTCAGATTTATTTTTTAAGCGGCAAACGAGTGTGTTTAGCCAGTGGCTCTTGAAACAGGAACAAACCAAGAAACCTGTAGCCATTTTATAAAGCGACCAAATGTCGTGAAAATAAGTATGATGCATGGGCGGGAAACAATGCTAGTGCCATCGATCTAAAATTACGGTTTACAGATGGACTTTCAACTTAACTAACCTACTTCATCTCTCAGATGCGTTTCAAGCAAATGGTGGTTTTTATATCCATATCGATTACCATGTTATTCGTCGTGTTTGCAATCCAGTATGACGGAGAAGAAAGCTCGAAAGTTTTTAGTTCAGTATTTAATTTAGTGAAGTCACTAACGTAGCGTACACGTGCAAGCAGCTTGGTGTTGAGATGAGCGCGTGAAGTCGATTGGTTTGAGGTCAGGTTGTCTATAGTGTTTGTGTGTGTGTTTTTTTTTTTATAGATATAAGGAACGTTTCTTTACATTATCAACCCTCCAATGGAGTGGTATCCAATCCAGGGGAGCAGAAAAACTCGAACGTCCTTCGTAATGTACAGAGAACAAATTAAGGTTCGTCTGAAAAGAGTCAGAATCACCCAGCTCTTCAGAGCGACTCTCGCCGCTTATCTTTAATTTCGTAAACGAACGCTCTCTGCCTTCTAGGTTTAAAATATTATAGTCTTTACAAAACTACTCGTTCTGAAAGGATACACCATTCAGATATGCATTGAAGGTGGCGGGATAGACCTTTTTGTTTTATCACCAAAATGGCTGAAATGCTATTGATGAAAATACCTTGTTTTTCAACCAAAACAGACGAACACAAAAACGATGATGCGCAACAATTTCAGGAGATTTGTAAAACGGTTTCACTACAGGAATCACTTTCAGTCTGCTTTAAACTAAAGAATAAACAATGATACGTGGCTTAGTTATTGTGAACTATACCAGAATCTTCGAAACAGTAAACTTACGTAACTCCACAAGGGGTGACAAAATAACCAACATCGTTTTACCGAGCTTAAAATTTGCCATCTTAATTTATTTTCGTCCAAGTCAAAGCAGCACCCAGGAGGTAAGTCATATATGACCCTAGTTAATGGAATAGCTTGCTATAGGACTGCCAGTAGAGTGCCATTGGTGTACCGACGCCAATTACTTTGTGGCAACCACAAACAAATTTGTTTTCTTTTTCACTTGTTTATCTCAGGTTAGTAACAAGGTGGTGGGGAGCAGGGATGGCGCAGTGGTGAGAGCACTCGCCTTCCACCAATGTGGCCCGGGTTCGATTCCCGGACTCGACGTCATATGTGGGTTGAGTTTGTTGTTGGTTCTCTTCTCTGCTCCGAGAGGTTTTCCTCCGGGTTCTCCGGTTTTCCCCTCTCCACAAAAACCAACATTTCCAAATTCCAATTTCATCTGCTTGTAAAGCGCATTTGATCATATACACATGGAAAATGCGCTCTATAAGTTCTAAATTATTATTATTATTATTATGAATCTTACTTCTACTTCTCTTCACTTCTCTTCAAAAGCCTACATATGGCCGAGTAGAAGTGTTCTATCATGATTTATACAATGTTATGAATGTTTGTTCATTCCCTATGATTTATTAGAAGACAAACGCATAGCCGGATGACGTCATCGAAAACTTACTTTCTTCGTGAAAATCCCAAGACAGGGCACAGGAAGACGTAGAAAAAGGTCTTCCTGAAGCTTTTGACAAGTACTACGAAATGCATAAAACCGAAACTAATACCCAATTTTACGAGGTACAAAATGGTTAATCGAGGCAAGGGAAGGACATTGGCAATACCACCTGTTAAATGTGTTTGTGAAATTGTTTCTATGCGGCACGTACGCCACTTTGTGTGCTTATAAGAAGACCCCCTTGCATTCGTGTTTGTTTGTCACGAAACTTGGTCGAACTTGTCATCTTCTTTGCACTATTCGGGTGCTATAATCAAAGGATTACTGAAACTCTCTGGGGAGCTATAATTCACATCTAACATGCTTCTGCAAGGATCTCCAATGTACACCGAAGCGTCTAGTTTGGTGAGGTAGTAAACAGATACAAATTTAAAACCAATGCAAAATGAAGTGAAAGTAAGCGGATATCTAAGGAAGCGGATGTCAGGTCGAACGGGATACTGTAAATGTCCGACTTAGGCCCGTTTCAAACGTCGAACTTCTCATGTGCCGAATCTAATGTAAATGAGAAAAATCTATTGTTTTCGCTTATTTGCATTAGATTCGGTACACGAGAAGTTCGACGTTTGAAACGGGCCTTAAATTGATAACTTGATTTTTTTTTTATCCTAACGTGCTTTTGTTCAGTAATACATCACAGAAAACGCGTGGGTGTGCAAAAACAAAGAGCTGCGAAGATACTTCTGTTCATATATGATTCATTTCATATATCATTCACACTCATTTCTTTCACGGGATCATATGAACCCACAATTGACCTGCTCCCAACGTCAGTGGCTTCATAGCTCAGTTGGTTAGAGCATCGCACCGGTAATCGCGAGGTCACGGGTTGAAACCCCGTCGAAATCCTGAATTTTTTTTTCAAGGCTTCTTTTCGCAATTGCATAAATTGCGTTGACAACTGCTAGGATCATTCTTCAATTGATTTCATTTCCGCTGTTCATATATGATTCATTTCATATATCATTCACACTCATTTCTTTCACGGGATCATATGAACCCACAATTGACCTGCTCCCAACGTCAGTGGCTTCATAGCTCAGTTGGTTAGAGCATCGCACCAGTAATCGCGAGGTCACGGGTTCAAACCCCGTTGAAGTCCTGAAATTTTTTCAGGCTTCTTTTCGCAATTGCATAAATTGCGTTGACAACTGCGAGGATCATTCCTCATTTGAAGATACTTCTGACGTAATGTTGAATTTCTTTACACAATTTCCAGCGAAACGTCCCAATTTGATGTTGTAACTTTCATATATCGCGATTCGTTGAACGATCTCAATTTAGAAGCATACATATAACCCTTTTCCTTGACCGCGCGACTCTAAATTTCCTAATTTACAACTTTCCTACGTAAAATATAGATCTTCCCTTTATATGTACCAATGACTTTTAAGCTGAGAATTTCCTTCGAAAAGCACGAAATCTACGACGTTACACAAACAAAGACTGTGGAGATGAATAGACAATTTTAGACAATAGACACGATATTCGGTAAAATTTTGGGAAAATCTGTCTGTAATTTATCTTATATTTACGGGTTGGATTTTGTTTTGAAAATCGGAAAAAAAAATCAGACGCCATAGTGTAGTGATGGAGCCGGCGTATGAAACTGAAAAAAAAAACTGAAAATATAGTAAGGGTTTACTAGTCTGATAACCTATCGAGCTGTGTGGTATACAGCTATTTCAATTAAGGTTGTCGGGTAAAAGTTTCAAGTTTAAAGGCAAGACCGAAAGGTAATATGGGTAGTTCTTAATTTATTTTCGGAGGTGCGACAAGTAGGATGGAAGAAAACACTGTAAACATTTGTCTGCGTGTTTCAAAAGCGAAAAACAAAAACTCGCACTATTCGTATTGCGTTCGAAACGTGCCTCTGTTTGACAGTGTTACTGGATTAAAAGCCTAATTATTGGAGAGATGCACAGAGGAACTCCGACCAGCAGCAGATTGTAACTTTACTTTTGGTTACATCGGTGAAAGAAATAAGAAGTTTTCCATTACTTCGGAAGTTCAACTTGCCGAGGCGCTGTCCTTAGTGAAAAAGGGGATGATTACTTTGTGTGTCGATCCACACTTACCTAAAGCCAAGAACTCACTCGTTTCAACATTGGGGAAGAAAAGAAAAGGTATAGTAATTTTTATCTTGAATATAATCCCCGTCTCCTCAGGTTGCATACTCAGGAGAGTGTGTTATTCAAGAAGACGGCTGGAATTCAAGCTTCTCTAATTCCGCTTGTGATGACCAGTAACTGGTTTTAAGCAATTTATTGTTTTGTGTAGCTAACCCCGGACTCAGTTCTGAGATTATGACTGATGATGAGGAAGAAGCGCCGTCAAGTTATGATTCACGCCTGTCAAGGTTGCGACTGCATCATAAACTCCAGAGTTTAAACTGCGTTGTTGGGCCAGGATGTTCAGGGTAAGGAAGTTTTAATTTCCCTCCCGTCACGTCAAACATTCTCAGCGCGAGGAATGAGGGGGTCCGATTATTCTTAAAAAGATTTCATTTTTGTCCCAATTTTACACTGTAAAGTTTGTAAGAATTGTGTTCGTCAATATTTTTCCTCAAATTATTTTTATAACGCCATGTGAATTAGCATTTAACTCACTCGAAACTCTCGGACTCCACGTGCATACACGTATGTTAATTTTATGCCGCTTTTACAGCTTTTACTAATTACCGAGTAGAATAGTAAAAACATCTTCTATTCATTCAGTAGTGAAGAAAGTCATTATGTTTGAGCCCCAGCGCTAGCTGTTAATCGTGTTTCATGGTAAATGTCGGTACCATTTAAGTCAGGTAGCTACGTTCATAGCTATTGGCCATGCTCTAAACGAGTAGGGGCCTGGGAACGAGGTTTTAAAATTTATCGATTGGAAAAAATTGTTTCCACTGCATGAAAGAGCATCTCA
This sequence comes from Pachyseris speciosa, assembly GCA_016490735.1. Classification (NCBI taxonomy): domain Eukaryota; kingdom Metazoa; phylum Cnidaria; class Anthozoa; order Scleractinia; family Pachyseridae; genus Pachyseris; species Pachyseris speciosa. The sequence continues at coordinate 135,750 of JAEMWC010000225.1, forward strand.
AAAATGGGCACCTAACCAACGCTGTTCAGTTGAATTGGAGCTGAAAAAAAAAATGCGTTTGAAAATTGTGAAAATTGATTTGGAGGGACACACTTTCCGAAATAGAGACATTTGTATGGGATTTTTTTAAGTTTTAAATGAATGTTATCTGGCGGCTTTTCAACCAAACATACTCAAACTTACTGAAACTGCTTATTTTGAGATACCCTTTCATGTGAGAATCGATTTAGTTCAATTTCGTTGATTTTCAATGAAGTTTGGATTCGTTCCCAGGCCCTTACTCGTTTAGAACATGGCCAATTAGGGAGCTAAGCAACGACAACAGCGACGGCAGCGAAAACGCCACAAAATAAAAGGTTTAATGAGCAAAATCAATAGTTTTGAAAGTGCGTTTTAAATTTTGGAACATTTCTTTGCTGTCCTCTGCAAAGTGAAATGACCAAATTGAAGGGGTTTTTTTTGAGAATGTGAACACACGACGGCGAATTTTTCATTCAGTTTTCTTAACTTGAGCGCCATTTCTACCAATTGGGTCCTAGGTAGTTCGCCGTTTCTGTAGAAGTTGAACGAGTTAAAATAATGGCGAAGTCAGAGCAGGAATAAAATAAAGTTATATTTTCAAGTGACGTTAAGTTCCCTAATCAGTTAATACAGGAACTGACTACAGCTCACTGGTGTTTTTTTGTACAGCTAAATGGAACTCATGACAGTGAGGACGAACCCCCAGACTTGCCATTTTTTACAGGGAGTTCCAAAAGGTGCAAAGGCAAACCGTCAATTTCAAGCGATCGCGAGTCTGTGCAATCCATGCACAGAGAGTAAGGTACATAAAAACAATTAAAATACAGTAGCCCATGTTATTAAATTTGTGCACGTTAACATGTCTCATTGGACTTTCACGTGCTTCTGCTTTTTTTGTCTTTGTAGATGCGAATACGAAGTACCATTTTACAACAGTTGAAAGACCTGAAAGCTTTGACAAATGATGGAGTTTTTTCAAACGACAAGTTCATTGACCAAAAGGAAAAGCTTTTGAAAGAACTGAGTGATCTATGATTTATTGTAATAAGAGAGTGTTAAAAGTTTGTTCCATTAAAAATATTCCGCGTGCTTGATATAGTTTATCGGTCTTCCGATGGTATTTGCTTTCACTTCTCCAAAATTTAAAACTTTTGAGACATATCGTTCGATTGTTCTTGGTGACATCCTCAAAGCAGCTGCTACCTCATCTACTTGACATCCTAAAATTTCTTTCATCCAAATGGCTCGCCATCGTAGATCTTCACTGTACGGGCGAGGCATAGCTGATTTTGATGAATTTATTCAGAAAACTCCCACATAACCTTGTGGTCTTGGTCTTGTCTTGTAGCTTTATGCTTTGATCCGACAACGTTAATTGAAATAGCTTTATGTGCGACTTCCGAACGCAATCCATTTTGTTCTTTTGCATGTTTGTCGTCCAAGGCGCCATTTAATTGCCTCAAATATTTGTCAAAACGAGTTGTATATAAGATGTTAGCGAACCTGCTAATTTTAGTCTTGCGTGTCATTCTCAACTGCTGTCCAACAACGATGATATTTCAGTGATCACGCAGGTCGTCAGAAACCTGTTGTGCAGAAAAAATTTAGACTTTGCCCTTAAAGTACAGTGTCTGTTTCGTCGTTTGCAAAGTACCTTTTTGCATCCATTTTAGAACGAAGTTCAACGACACCCTTTAACCTTTGTTATCACTTAGATGATTTCATTTTTGATCCAAGAACAAGCGAACTGCTTAATCTTCCGACAGCCCGGAAACATTTTGACGAGATTTTACATGTTTATCTTCGACTGAGTGATTGTTGTAATAAACAGGCGGCTTAAAAAGCTGCAAAGTCATTCATGATAATATTATTTCTCACAGAGCAACAGAAACTGGCATACTGGTAGAGAAGTCCTTTCTTTTGAAAGTTAACGTAACAGTTTAGCTTTATTCTAAACATTCATGTTTTTGAATTCATCCCCTATTCAAAAGATTAGACCAGTGTTCGATGTTTCAGCTGCCTTATACTGCAGTAGTCACGCCCATGCAGCCTTTAGAAATTATTAACTCTGTTCTCATTGCATCAATTATCATTTTTGCCTTGTGCGTCAGGTGCAGTAGGCTTGATTGTTTCTTGGTCTTATAGTATTTTTTAGGATTAATAAGAAACTGTACCAAATTATTCAAACTATCAGATGTTTGCTACTCAGCGAGGGAATAAAAATCGGTGTAAAGAGACGAGCGCAGGGTCCACCATGGGGTGACCTCTTTGCCTTTGCTTTAGTCTTTCAGCCGTATGGGTTCCGCCATTGACAATTACTTTTTAGACGAATAGAATGGGTGATTGGGAAGGTATGATTTTGATTGTTTGTTCTTTCGCTTTATGGGGAAAATCGTTCATGTTAATTGGTCATTTAGGCACACTTGGTGCAACTTTTTCCTACTTCACTGGTTTGTTATCAAAGATATCTTCTGATTGTGAAAAGGTGACGACAAAAGTTTTGAACTGCAAGGACCATTGTCCGGTCAAGGCCAAGGAGTAAATGAGTTAAAAGCATTATACATTAATGTGGAATTTGTAAGCCAAACATATATACAACTTTGGAAATGCCTTCTCTCTTTTTGGGCAATCTTCAGTCATCGTCTAAAGGAGTTCTCGAGCATCAAGAATCACTAGATGAAATTTAGTCGTTAAGCGTTTAAAACCGACAAAATACGCCGGATCTTGTGAATCGGGAGAAGGATTTAAGTTTTCTGTATTTGTTGGCAAGAAGTTGTCCTCAACTTGAGACGACTTGCTCTTTGAGATTTTCCCCGGCATTCAATGAGCCAATATATGATTCCAACTATTTATTGTTATAGAAATGACTTTGTCCATTAACACAGTACTTGTTTAAAGCTGCAAAAAACGCACCGCAAGCTGAGATTATCAAAGAATACTACCTACGACAAAGCGATTCTCTACAAATCAGCGTTCATAATAGTGGTTTTCAATGGCTTTCGTTCACACACCGAAAAAGACGTTTTGGATGCCCGTTTGAATTTTTTCGAATTAGTAAATCAAGCTAAAACCTGTACCTTTGGATAACACCTAAGTGTGAAACATTGCTTGTAATAAAAATGTTTTTTCACTTAGTTGTATGCATATTGTTATAACAAGTTTCAGTTTACCAAAGGCGTTCCCACGTGATAACGAGGAAGTACTTCTTCACTCCATAAAATTTATCAGCAATAGCTAAACAGCCAAATATCAAACTATGATTTGCTCATAAAGGTGAAAATTTAGTTCAAATTTCTGTACCGAGCGGCAAGTCTTTAATCAATCTCGTACGTTGAAGGAGGAGACATTTAAACAAAATGAAATTGGTTTGTTTTCGTAACAAAGTGCCTATTTATTTAAAGAATCACCGAGGCCTTTGCTGATTGGTTAAAAGTTGTTAGAAATATATTTCTCTCCCTGGCATCACTTACTTGGAGAAGAAAAAAATAAAAGACCCGAAACAAATTAATCAGCAAAAGTGCTCATTTTGTGGTTGATTAACACAATTAGGAAAGCTAAGGCAAAAACTTTCAAATCATTTTTCAATCGTATCCGAAGTTTTTCATTTCGCACGTACAAATTACTACGTTTGAGATGTAATTTTAAATGCGAAAAATTGTGTTTAAATGCGCTATTACTGCAAGAAGCGACGATGGTTTGATTAAATAGTTCATCCAATCTTAAAATTTTCTTTTTTCCGCGATCTTCGCTTTTGTAAAGAACACCGGCGATTCTGGAGATACCGAAATTTTGTGTGTGCTCGAGAGAAAGAGTACGATGTAAGCTTCATTGTGTCATGCAGTCAAACTAAAACCTTAAGAATGTTAGGATAAAGTTTTCAGTGCACTCTAACTCCCGAAGATACAAGTAACTTGAATTACTGAACGAAAGATTTCTTGTATCCCAACACTGAAAAATGTTTTTTCGAATTCTGCAAAAGGCGTCAGTGTCTGCGATCTTCGAAAGTGGCTGTCGTTGCGAATAGTTCAAATTTTGGTTTTTGGCTTAGTAAGTTATAACTACAATGTATAATGCAACTCTCACCTATAAATACTCGCTTCCGCTGCTGGTTACATTTGAGTAGTCGAAATATCCAGTTTCTTCTCACCAATTTAAAGGCTAGTTTGCTTCCACAAACGCCGATCGTTTGAGCTAAATGAATTTCATAGCAGCCCTTAATTCTTATTTGGATTGCCCCTTGCCCGCTAAAATAGATTTCATGGAAAGGTGTTGACTTGGACAATTATTTGCGGTCTCGAAAAAAGTGCACCAAGCTATAGACAAGTGTTTTAGCCAATGATAGATGAAGCCGCAACTCTGCCGAATATTGGTCTCATTTAATGTTTGTTTCATGTTCTCGCATAAAAGAAGCAAAAAGCAAAACTTGTGATATTGGAAAACAGGAAGGTTATTTAGTTTTTGCTTTTAAAACAAATTAAAACGCACTACGAGCGAAACGTACACAGAAATATAACCTCGGCATTGCTTTCGTTATGTGGTATTTATTGTATCATATCATTTGTACATTAAATATTCAAAGGCATCTCGGCGCGTCGCAAACTCGTTAGAGTTAAAAGCGGCTTACATTGCAAGTCCATTAGGTTTCTGAGAATTTTGATTGGCAATTCGGTATATCATAACTTTTCGTTTTCACCTGGTTGCGGTTATTTAAACCAAAAATACCGCTAGTTAATATTTTATTTAAAGCAAAATCTACCTTGCCTCTATCAGCTGTCACGTAAGGTGCGGACCATGAATTAACGAAAGTCGTCCAAGGAGTAAGGCATGAATCAAGTTGGATCATCTATTTTAGTCAGTCCGGCGAAATCGCACCATAGCAAAGATTTGAAGAGAATCCGACTTGCTTAAAAGGGGCTGTCGTGGGGTTTTTATTGAGTTAAATTAAAACTAAAAACATTTTTTATACACAAAAATTGGTCTTAAAGAACTCTAGGTGAAATATATCATGTAAATTCTCCAAAGAAGACAAGCACAGTGGCTGAAAATAATTTGCGTCCTGCGAAGGAAAACTTGAAAAACCATCGCATGGTCAGCTATTGGGGGCTACCAAGAATGCCGGTCTCCCGTTTAGCCATGGTGTAGATGATGGAACATTTTATGTTGATAATTGAAAAGTCCAAGTCCAGGTTTGTTTTCTGGGTATTTTCTTACTGCGCTGGAACTTTCGTTGTGTATTACTTTCTACTCAGTTTACGCATTTGTAAAGTGCGTGACTCGCCCGCGTGTGACCTTCTCACATTTGTAACGTATTCTTGACGGTTCTACGATAACTGTACAAGAAGTGAATGTGGTAAAGCAATAGCTGAATGTAACGTTCCAAAAAATTCCAATCTGAAATCTCAGCCGCTGTCTACTAAATCAGATATTTTCTCTATTTCAAACATTATTGAAAGCAGCTGGCAAGAGCTTTTGAGTTATTACTAGTTAGAGAGGGGACGCCAATGTATGCTTCATTTTTGTGCCTCACTTCGGTCGTATTTGCTGTTTTTCTATTTGCAAAAATAACCTTAAGGAGGGTGCCTCCAAATGCAAAACTGTTTTTTTTAGGCTTATGACTAGAAGGTCTTAACAAGGGCTGTTGGAAATCAAGACAAAAATGGTGGTAGCTATGCAATTTTCGTAATTAATCAAGCGACTGTATTGTCCGCCAACACGCGACACCTTTGTCAGCATATTAATGAAACACTTGAGGGATACAATCAGACGACTAAATTTACCATTCTAAAATAAATGCCGTGGAAACCTGGATTGGATTGTTTAATCTATGAAATACCCTTCTTTAAAAGGAAGAAACCTATTTTTTTTTATTTAAACAATATCATTGTTATTTTTCGGCATTTGCGGTAAGAGGACATAGTGCTCATCAAGAGAGCTTATGCCGTTTTCATTATTATTATTTGAACATCGCGGACAAAGAGAAAAAAACACAGAAATAAACAATAAAATAAAAAATTAAACAAATAAATAAATTCAATTACGAGAAACGATTTGATTGGGAGATAAAAGACTGAACAGTATTAATTAAGTTTACATTAAGTTGAAAGTCAATACCAGGAACTCCATTTAGAAGCCAATCAATTTTTAACTTATTAGATGCAGAGAGCCATCTATCCCCCAACAAGTGTGCAGCGGAGGCAAACAGTATTTGGCGCAGAGCAGCAAAACTCGGGCAAAACCTAAACTGAACACTCAATCTAACTCTAACTCTCACCCTCGAAACGCCACATTGTACTGTTCAATCATATGCAACTGAACTTTCGCACATATGTTATTATATAACGAACATGCTTAATTTGTCTCCTATTAATTGAAAATGATGACATAAAGGTCATCGAAACGTCATTCAACATTGCTGTCGCTAGTTTATATTCTTAACTATATTGTCAATAGCTTGAAATTACATAACAATATTTTGACAGCGGAATTTGCTTTTGTTTCTTTCTGGCTTTTTATCGCCTTTAAACCTGCTTTTCCCGCGTAGTCACAGACCTCGCAAAATGCTTTACGATATCAGGAGACACCACTCTTGAAAACCCGATTCTCAAATAGCCGCCCTGATTTGATTCTCGTTTGAAAATTGAATTCTTTCAACGGCACTGGAATAAAACAATTACAATACTTAAGCTGTACGTGGATTCTGCCATTCTAAATATGTTGTTGCTTCCATTTCTTCAATCAAAAGCGCTTCTTCACTTAAACACCTGTGGGGATGTGGTCAAAAAACGAGACTTACAAACGGCGAAAGGCAGTTCTCTGGCGACCACAATGAGTTTGAGAATTAGGCTACCTGTGAATAGAAACAATGGGAAGTTGTGTTGTCTGACAGGCCACAAATAGCGGAAACATAAATTGTCACCACAAACTTTCGGAAGGTCTCTTATAACCACAGTAAAAGAAGATTAATGGAGACCTTCCTGAGTGGAAAATATAGCGACATTTTGATGTTTCAGCTGTCGTGATAGTGTCAGGTTTCATAAATGAGAATGTTTTGGGTACAACTCACGACCTGAAGTGAGACGACCTAAAGTGAAGCAAAGAGGACAAAATATGCAACAAAATAGGCAGTAAACATTTTTCAAGGTAATTATTGCATTAAGTACTACAATAAAATTCTCTATAAGACATTCTTTATTTAAAACAATGTACACGAAAACGTACATCAAACTATATGCTACAGACTGTAAATGCTAGCCTCAACTTGAAATCAAACTTTGCGCGGCCGATCGGTTGCCGTGTTTTGGCTGTCAAATTAGCGTAAAATGTATTTTCTTTGAGTCCTTCTCAGCTTAAAAATTACTACAGCCTGGATCCGCTGCTTGGGCTATGATTCCCATCCAGCAAAAGTTCACAAGGCACGATGAGCGATTCAACTTCTCAACCTTGTTCTCGGGCTGCCAAATCGAGCAAGTTCGCGCCACTTTCAGAAGCGGTCAAGCACAGTGACATTCATTTCCAGCTTAAATAAACTTCTCATCTTGAAGTTCTTTCCTTGCGGATTCGTATATTTTGAACATTTCTTCTGGTTCTCGCCGAACGTTCGGAAAAAGTTCTCAAATCCTCGAGTACGTCTCGGGTTTGCACAACTGTCTCGAATTCTCCCAATCCCCCTCGTGTTTATGTGAGGCTATGTAAACACGGAAAAATTCCTCTATTGCTTAAATAGTATGCCAGTATAGCTTTTAAGGATTATCCCGTGAATTGAATAAAGACCACATCAGCCAGCGAAAAAGTCTAAACAACTAACCATGATTGAAAAATTATCTTTAAAGGGAATCTCCACTCTTACAACAAATTGAACAGTTTCCAAATTTAAGAGTACAAAAAAAAAAAAAAAATCGATAACATCATCGCCTATTTTCGCTTTTAAATTTCCAGGGCGCGGTCCTGAAACTTTACTAAAAAGTTCTAAATCATGCAGAGCGGAAGCTGGCTGATTTTAATTTCGCTCCCGTTTACAGAGATTCCTTTTATATCTTTGTTTTTTCTTATTTTTCCTGTTAATATTTTTACACAGGAAAGAAAAATGTAAGGGGAAAAATGCAAAGAGGTTACTTTTATACCCGTTATTTAAGATACAGCTTTATATATTATAATAGCAAAGTTTAATCCAAGGTCCAAAATAGAATGAATCGAGGGTTTTCCATATAAAAGGCCATTCCACTGTATTGATCAAAAGCTTTCTCAAAATCTAGAAAGAGTAGTAAGCCAAGGATGTTATGGGTAGCGGTGTGATTCCATCAATTAATGTTATATTTTTTACCTATAAATCTCCCCTTTACAAAGTCCGTCTGATCATTATTGATAATTTTTGGAATTACACTTTGAGACGGTTTGCGATGGCTTTTGCTGCTATTATATAGGGGATATATAATCACAGTTCAAGAGTGTTATCGGCCGCCAATTCTTGACATAGTAGGGCACTGCATCTTTTTTGGGTATCAGTTTTGTCATCCCGCGTTTTTGGATCGCTGATAGTTGTCCACTCTGGTAGGCATAATTGAGAGAATTTAAATATGGTCAGATATGTCATTCGAGAAGACCTTTAGAATCTAACGGGCAGCCCATTAGAACCTGGCGTTTTGTTAGGGCTCATCTCTTTTGTAGCAACTTTTTGAATTTATTAAGGCCTATGCACGTGCATGAATATATTACCACTGGTATTTATACCGCACACGTGTTTCAGACTTTTTGGTCAGGATCGTTTGCTTTCCTTGAAGCTAGAGTTTAAACCTTCCTATGAACAGAGTTTATAAGCACTATTGGATACTCGGTTTTTTAGCCCTATTTGTCACCACAGTTTGTAAGTGTCTTTGCTGTTTTTTGTTTCCATTTTCCTTACTTTGTATTTATTTCATTTTGTTTCGGTTCCAACATTTATGTGACAGACACGTATTTTGTTTCTTTCAGTTGAATCGCACACTCGCACATTCGCTACTATCTCTTGTACTAAGGATTTCGTCATTCGATTAAAGTGTGAATTCGAAAATGTGGAGACTGTAACGAAGGGTTTCTTTTTTACGGCCGTTACATCTTTTAAAGATTGTAAGCATTCCCGCTTGGATAAAAGGCCGTCACATTTTTCTTTATCCTCCAAATTTAGCACATTGTGAGCAGCCTCAGGAAAGAAGATGTCCTGGATTCCGATATTATCGTCATCGATTTTTGAGCTATATCTACTTTTATAGAAAGATTCACTTCTAGCCAGGATTACTTTTCAAGGTTCAAAAAAAAACTTTAAAATTTTTTCTCCTTCCTAGAGCCATCTGCATTTTGCTCTTAGAATTGCGCCTTTTGTTTTGTGTTGTAGTTCTTCCAGTTTTCTCATCTTTTCCTCTGACTCTCTTTAGAGTGTTTGCTTTGCGTAATCGTCACTTGTTTTGTGCTCAATTTCTTTTTGCAGCCGATTTATTATATTTTCTAATCCAAAAGCTGACTCTTTAGCTATTAGTGAGAGGAATGCATGAAGTCATTTGTGTTTTTAATATATTCCAAAGCTTTGCACCTTGTTGTGATGTCCATAAAAGTTTCTACGAAAATGGAAATTACAAAGTGCATATCGGTCCTCGATGTTTCATATACTGAAATTTAGAAGAACAGTATACGTATCATCAGAAAAGCGGCTTTTGACTCGGCCTTTAGATCCGGTAAGTATCACATTGTTCTTGACGGTTTTGCGATAACTTTGCAAGAAGGAAATTTATTGTCGGTAAGCTGGTATTACTTCATTCTTCATTTTATAAGCTTGCAGATAGAAAGACTGCTTTTTAGTTTGACGAGGCAAAATGAGATGCATTTAACCGGTATCTTTTTTGTATTAACTGCAGTAGTAGTAGTAGTAGTAGTAGTAGTAGTAGTAGTAGTAGTAGTAGTAGTAGTAATAGTAGCAGTAGTAGCGTAGTAGCAGCAGTAGCAGCAGTAGCAGTAGTAGTAGCAGTAGTAGTAGTAGCAGTAGCAGTAGCAGTAGCAGTAGCAGTAGCAGTAGCAGTAGCAGTAGCAGTAGCAGTAGCAGTAGCAGTAGCAGCAGCAGCAGCAGCGGTAGTAGTAGTAGTAGTAGTAGTAGTAGTAGTAGTTGTAGTAGCAGTGGCAGTGGCAGTGGCAGTGGTAGTGGTAGTGGTAGTGGTAGTGGTAGTGGTAGTGGTAGTGGTAGTGGTAGTAGTAGTAGGACTTTATTAAAGTGTCAAGGTATTTAGCTTTTAACAAACTAATTGGGGACACTAAAATAATATTAAGGTGATACATTAAAAATAGGATATTTACAGATATAAAAGCAGAACAATTTAAAGGTAAAAGATCTTAAAGTATATAGAAACTAACTGCGTTTAATTAAATTATCGTACGTGAACTGCATAAACAAAATGACATTCCGTGCATGATATAGTCTATTGTCGTTGTTTTTGTTACCGTTATTGTTACCGTTATTGTTATTTTTAGTGTTATTGCTGGATGTTACCCGTTGAAACCTGTCCACTTCAAACAGAGAGCACTTTTCCTGTTGTGATCATCATCGTTATCATTATTAATGTTCGATTACCGATGCAAGTGATCCTTGTAAGGCTGCTCTACAAACATCATCATCATCATCATCATCATCATCATCATCATCATCATCATCATCATCATCATCATCATCATCATCATCATCATCATCTTCGGTGGACGAAATACAACAATGTGACTATTCAAATAAACGCTAACGAGCAGTGCACTCCAGCTGTTTCTGTTTATTATCCTGTAAAAGGTGATTCTAATTTATAAGCCCATGAGTGAAATCCTAACTGAGTGTGCTCATTTAGATGAAAGTTAACATGCCCAACAAAGTGGTTCTAACCTGTTGCCTCTGGGAATAAAATCCTGAAATGTAACTATCATTTAACTGAGTTACAAAGCTGCACTTTCCTGTGACGCTGTTTATTATGTTTTATATTAGGTTGTTTTTACTCTTGATTCTTTGGACGAAATCCTAAAGTGGCAACCAAATGGAAGTTAGGACCGTGGCACTTTATGTTCCTAGGAAAATGTTTTAAGAAAACTATGTCTTATGTGCGCATTGACAGTTCCTAGGGGTGCACGGTTTTAACAAAGGGGAGGATGCCAAGTTATAAAATTGTATCCAATGTTTTGATAAGCTGCGCGATAACATGTTTAAATAATTAAGTTAAGCACCCACAGGCAGGTAAGGGGCGTGAACAATGATGGAGCTACTCTTTCTTCAAACCTGGCTCGCTCCTCTCCTTCACAACACTTTGAGAATACGGATTTATTTTAATTGAAAGTCACTGAGAAAAGGACCTAACGGAGTTTGCTTCTGTCTTCTGGCACCATGTTCGTGAAAAACTCTCTTATAGGTTTGTATTTTGCCATTGTTTATTTTGTTTTTGTTTCAGAAATTTAAACAATAGACAAAAAATATCTTTCTTAAACCTTCGTTCATACAAGAATATAACTCCCTCCGCTCTGCTGACTTAGCTTCACAGTAATTTGTTAAATTCGACTTTATAAACTAAACTTGATAAAGTTTGTTTCTCCGTACTCTTTAACTGCATTCCTTCAAATGCAAATCATCCACAAATTCGTTTCAATGCATTCAAAATCCCCAAGCGACGAAATCCTCGCTTTGAAGACTTGTTGACTCCCCTGTGTCTGTTATTTAAATAACAAATATCTATTTCAGTTGTGTTCAGCCAAGGTTTAGGGAAGGGGTAAGACTATTTCAAGATAGAAATACATTGACAGTGCTTTGCAGCTTGAATTACTGAATTGGTGGACCTCGTTCAAAATTGTGGAATGTGCAAATGCAGCGAAGTTCAATTGATATTATTTGATTTAAGCCGAATACTCTCTCTAGATTCTGTCTTAATAAAATTGAATGCAATTATGCGGCAAAGCTGTCCCTTTTGGCACACTGAGGCTTGTCAAATTATGGTAATGTAACTTAAAGTAAACGGAAAGTCTCAAGTATCAAAAACAATTAATTTATTTATCGCTCCAAGATGTGTCTGGATGACAGATACAACAAACAGACTTCAAGGACATTGACACAAAGAAAATCATCATTGAGACCGTCGTAGAGACTATGCGTTTATTGACACTTTTAAACCCAAGAACATTATAAATGGTTGTGAATGTATGAAGATCATATATATATTGAACACATTGTTGGTGCTGCGATTCGTTGTTATGGCCTGAAAGGGTATTAAATAAGTAATGATTGTGGTGAAGACGGGAAGTTCTCACGCACTCTTTTGTGGTACTACGTGGAATTTCGCGAGCTGTGTCAATCATTTCAGTGGTCATATTCAAGGATCGAAAGGACTTGATCTAAATGGGTATTTCACGGTGCCTGTCGCCTCCGAACATGGGTCCGTACGTGGATGTCTGAGGAATTCAACTGACTTTCCCAGAAGGTGGGAATCCATAAGTACATGCCTGTTTTCTTTATGAAAATTTAAAATCTGAAAACAAACACACCGCAGCAACACCGCGTGTGCCAGTTCCTTACCCGCTCTCGAAATAATTTAGCTGCCTCGAATAAATTTGAGGATGAGTCGACAATTTTTCACTTAATTTTAATTCATTTGACTGTGAGTCACCCATATCAGGTCATCTATTTCCCTGGTTTGATTGGGGTATATTTTTGCCGTGTGATGAGAAATTAAAATCAATTTTGTGTCCGGTTCTTTCGACGTAGCCAAGTTTCTGTGCCCTTTAAGAGATCGGGATTGATCACTGTCTCGTTATTATTTGAGCGCTTTCAAATTATCAAAACATAACAATCATGAAAACATATTTTTACCTTTATGAGTTTAAAACCTGGCAGATTATTAAGATTATTGGTAATCGTGAGAAATTACAGTCCCCTTTATTATCTTTGATTAACAAAAACAGTGATTTCCGTTTAATTTTACGCTTTTTCTATACTGACGCTGACGCTAAAACATTGTAAACGCCTTTGCTAAAACAACATTTCTAAAATTTCACCTTCGTTACTATTACCAAGACTGTTTGCTGCCATATTGTGAATTTAAAATATCTCCTCTACATTAAGATAAATGTGAATCGTGCCAGGGCCATTATAATGCTCTTGCACTCTGCGATTAACGAAAATCACAACATTTCGCACATGGAAATCAGAAACTTTTTCTGTGCCATCGCTGTAGTTCTCTAACTTCTTTTAAAAGCCGTTACTTTATTCTTTTTATCGCGAAATTCACGATAAGCAAGAACAATTTCTTACGTAACTGATATTCAACTACTTTTAGCAAGTTTATGCTTTGCTGGCACCTGTGTAAACATATTTTTCTCACTTTGTCTAGCTTTAAGTTTTCGTATTTATATTACACAATTTTTCGAAGCGAATGCAGCCAAAACTATGAATCTGAAAGATAAACTTAAGTGTTTTACGTATGAATCTACACGACTCTGACAAATTTCAGGCGAAGTTCATAAGTGTTAAGACTCACGTACGAAAATTAAGGAAATAAAAGCCGTATGGTCATTTGTGTTCGGGGTTATTTGATCGTTCGCGTTTCTGATTGGACAGTGTATTTTTAGTTTTATTCATTAAAAACGCAGTGGTCTAGAATGCATTGCTCATTATAAAACTTTCCCAGATTACATCTTCGCCATTGAAATTATTCCAAAAAGCATTCAAACTGAAAGCGCTTTGTGCGATGAAATGCGCTCATTGAAGCTTACAACCCAGCTTTCATTCGTTCAGCATGTTGACAATAAAAACCAGTCTTATAGTTCTGCGTGGTAATCGCGTAAAAACTGCAGCTATAAAGTGTTGTTTTGGCTGTTTGATTCTAATTGGGCTCGCTAAAAACACTTTCCGACGGATTATTGAAGCGTCAATTTCAGTGACTTTAATACGCGATGAAAGTGCAGTGATCGTTCTAATATTTATGTTGTTTTGACTTCAAGTGTACTACATATACAAAACGTTAGGCGGCTATCGCTTTAATACTTGATAGACCACCTTTAAAAACATTTACAATTCTCGTTTCAATTTTCTTTCACATAATTTTCATTGTGACCTATTTATTTTCGCCGCACAGTCTGCTACGCAAGTAGCTTAGTAATCAAACGGTAAAAGAAAAAGAAAATTAATACCGACTAGCTTGTTTAGTTTAGTCATCAACTTGGCTGCAACCGTGTTGACTAGCGCATTCGAAGAGTTTTTTCTGCCGCTATCGAGAAATGAGAAGACTGCCGACTAAGAAATGGGGAGGTTCGTTTCAATCGATTATTAAGGAGGATAAGTTAGGTTTTTCCAGTCACGTGAGCTGAAATATGGATTAGGTTACGTAACATACTTAGTTTCTTTTATAAATCCCACTTTCCGTTGGTTTCAATTCCTTAAAGATATTTCTCATTGTGACCTTTTTTTCGCCGCATAGTCTGCTACGTCAGTAGCTTGGTGATTAAAGGGTTTTTTAAAAAGAAAGAATTATTATCGACTAGCTTGTTTAGTTAAACCACCAACTTTGCTGAAACCGTGTTGACTAGCGGATTCAAATATTTTTTCTCCCGTTATCAGATGAAAAGATTGTCGACTCAGAAATGGGGAGGTTCTTTGTAATCGATTATTAAGGAGGGTAACTCACGTGAGTTGGTATAAGCCTTAAGTTACGTAATGTACTCATTTCCTTCTATATACCCCAATTTGCTTTGGGGTCACAACTAAAGCCGTGGTTAGAATACGATGAGGCTTGTTTTTAACCACCTGATCAGGCTTCATTGGACACTGGCATTAATGCTGAATTAATTCCTTTTCCTTCCGATCGAATAATTACTTAAGAGTGGTAAGTACTACGAAATCAACCACTCGGTGTAAGACTGTTCAATGAAACGGCGTCTCTGTGAATATAGCATCAGTGAGCTTTCTCTATCTGTATGACATGGTTTTGAAGATAGAAATATGGCCTCGGAAGTTTCTTATTCCGTCATTTCATCAGTTTTTTCTTCGATAATTTCGGTAAAATACGTTCCTTCCCGGTTTTACCATCAACTATCATCGTTTTCGATTTTTTTCCTCCAAGAAATAAAATGAGTATTGATTCAGAGTTGTTGAAACTCGCTTCTGTCAAGTATTAAGGCGAGTTAGTCAATATGTGTGGTTTCTTTCAGTTGAGTAGAACAGTTTCCTAGTTTCCGTTTGTGATCTTGTCTACACGCTCTTCACTGAAACTATAGATCCATGCTTATATTCACGTGACGTCGCGTGGGCACCCTCTATTAGACACCGGTGGTTAGGTCACAAATCAACTACACCATCACTAAACTTTAGGGTTAGATTCACGGTTGAAATTGGTGTGTGGTTATCACTAGGATTATATGAGAGTCAGCACGATTAGGATAATGGGTAGACTATAAGTGAAATCTTGCGCATTATGGAAAGACGACCGGTTTGAATACTGAATAAGATGCTTTCTCTGTGTTTTCATTAATTAAGGACGATAGCGTGTTTTACAGGTAAATGCTTTTTTGTGTGTTGGTCTTGACTGTGCGGAGAAAATATATCTTAGCAGGGGCTTTTGAAATGCAAAAAGAGGGATATACTGCTCCTGGTAATACTGAACCGGGAATTAACTCGAAGGTTTCCTTCGCTCCCTTTGTTCTTGGCAAAGTGTAAGTGAAACACGAGTAGTCCCTCCACTCAAACTCGAAAGAATCTGCAGTGGTCCTCACAGCAGGGATAATTCAAGAGGGGATGACAAAACTTGCCGTTTTGTCCTCCTAAAAAAGCAGTGTAAAGAAGAACACTCTTCATTTAGTAATCGGAGCGCACCTTCGTTGACCTTCATACAGCACGAATATTTTGTTTAACACAAACTATGACTCTGGTGTCTGCAATATTTCTTACAACCCTTTGGCAGATTCAGGCGCGTCCTCTGGGGCCAATTACAGGGATAATATAATTAGGGATAAATCAGCAACGAATTTTCTGAGAGTTAAAAAGTATATCAGAATGATGTAGTCTGTTTTTTTTTTTCGAAATTAGTCCTATTTTAAACCCTGTAAAATGCGTGGTCCAGCAGCGTCTTTGAAGATCTGCTTTACCTACCTATAGTCATAAATAGCAGTGCCTCTATATTATAGAGAATCGTTCATAAAAATCCAACTCTGTTAATCTCTTTATCTCTTCCTACTGAATTACCTTCTGTTTTCCTCTGCCCGCCTCGACTAGCCAAGGTATATGCGAGCAGAGGAAGTTGGTATGTGTGTTTATGTATGTAACTCTTATAGACATTGATAAACATTGACTAAACATTGGCCACGCATTTTTTGATGTGTAGAATATATGAGTTCTAGCAGATGCTGAAGGAGACACAGTCTTTACAGTCCTAAGTACCCGAAATAGAATAGTCTTGCGACTCTTACAGCAATGCCGTAGGCTTTCGCATGTACTCTAGGCACCTTCCTCTATTTGCGTGTCATATTTTTAGAATATTGGCGTGCTTCAGATCTTTCATCATTTTCAGTTTTAGGTTTTCTCCCATCCTGGAATTTGAATTGTTACTCTTTAAGCCACCGATTAATTTGATAGCTCAGTTTCGTCGGCCGATCTTCATGGTATCCTGCCTACTTATGTGGCGACAATTTGCACTTGCTAAAAACTACCCATTTATTTTAGATCCGTGAATGATGAATAAATGAAAGCGAATAGGTGAAAGTCATATATTTCAACTGCAGGTGAAAGATGACAGAAAACAATTTCAGCAGTTGCTTGTTCGTAAAATCCTGAATTTTTAGGCTTGCTCTTAGCAGCCGCTGAAGTTGCGTTCACAAGTGCAATAATCCATCAAATCCTTGGTTTAAATCCATTTGCCAAGTATTGTTCCGAGCAATAATTTTCAATTTCGTTACAGGGAAAACCCCCAAACCGGCCCTAATTAAGGGGGGTTCGAAGAAGACAGCTGCTTCGAAAGGTGAAGGACCTTCGGCGACAAGAATTCGATTTGAGATTGAAGACGAGGAAATGGATCGAGAAAGTGAGGAGCCGCAAGCGGGCACAGATGAACACCCAGAAACTCCCAAAGTGGCTCGGGTGCCTTCGTTTTTCATCGGAAAGCCGTTGGCAGATTTTGACGCGGGCATTGGCAGGGTGAGTTGAAAATTACATCAGTCAAAACGTGTAGTTTCTAAAGAAAACGAATCCCTTTAGAACTGGAAAGGTTATCAGGGGATTTAATTTAACGTCTCTTACTTTGATCTCCAATTAGTTGAAATTTGCTTTGATGTCCACGATTGAATATGTGGACGCCTTTATTTAAAATCAGGACGGCCCTTTCAGAAGCTAAATCCTGATGTGCTGTCAACACAAAGTACCAATGAAATACGTAACAAGTTGAGAGTATTTATTTATGCACATCATCAGGGCCCGCGCAGCAGGTTTGCAATTGGGGGCAGGGGGGCGAGGGCTCACTTTGAACGTAGGGTCCAGAGGGTCCGGCGGCATGCTCCCACGGAAATTTTTTTTAAATTTAAGTCCTCTGAAATGGCTGGAAATAAGTCTAAAACTAACATGGTGTGGTGAAACTTATATACTTTCAGCAACAAAAAAGCGGTGTTTTAAAACAAAAATTTAATTACCTTTTCGCTTGACAAATCAGTTTTCGGTAAAACGTTAAATTGAAAAGTAACTTCGATTTTTTTAGTATTACTTGATTTTTACTGTTGAAAAAGGGGGAAGAGGGGGTCATCCCGGCAATATTTGTATTATCCAACGGACGTGTATTTCTATTTAGAGTCTGCATTATTGTTTTGTTTCACTAAGAAACGTTGCTCTTCTCTATCCAGTTGTGCTAGCAGGTGGAGTGGCTACATGTTAAAGAAACAGAGCGACAGCTGTTTGCAAAGAGAGTGAACAACTCTTGGTTATGGCTTCATCATTTTTATTGAAAATGGGTGGTTGGTTCACAATAGGGTTAACATGTTACGTTTGGAATAATTTCATGTTTTATGGAGGGGACTGCTAATTTTTGCGAGTGTCTCTCAGTCTTTTGGCAAGTGCTTCCATCTTCCTTCAGTGTAGGAGGCCTGTGAAGTGTGAAGAACTATATTCCGCCATGGGAGATTCACCATTTCTTTTTATTATTATTTTTAGGTCCCTTGCAATCACACATTTCTTGTGGCTCGTCGCCGGGGAACGGAACGTGCTGATCACGTGTATAGATTCAACAAGGCCTCATCATTAGGTCTGCTGGGGCCACTGAGTCCCATCAGGCAGTTCGCTATTAGTGTAGTAACTAATAGGTATCCTTTTGAATAATGATAACAAAAGTGGCCATTGTTTTCGAGATGATGTGTAAAGTGTTTTGCAGCTGAATACTCGCATTTTTTAAAAAACTTGTGCGTTGACCCCTTAAGCGCCACGGAAAGTATGATGATGATGATGATGATGGTGGTGGTGGTAGTGGTGGTGGTGGTGGTGGTGATGATGATATGTGACCCCCTAACGCGCAACGAAAATGATAACAGTAATAACAATAATTTATACGGTTAAGATTCCATAAAATGTTCAACTACTGGTTTTAATAACATGTTAATAGAGTAAACGGACTATATATAAATCCTTGACCTTAGTGCCAGATATTTTGAGTCATTTGTTATCCTCACTATTTTAGCCAACTGCGTGTTTCTCGTGGTTGAGTGTGCCCCAGAAGAAGCTGAGTAAGTGAACATCATCTGTCATCGACCTACCTTACCTTAGAAAATTACTGAGCTGTTATGAGTTTAAAGAAGCTTCTTCATGTTTCTGCATCCACAGAATCCCCGGTTGGGGTTTAGAACAGCCACTCCAAGTTACGGAAATAGGACAATATCAGCTTTCGATAAAAGCGCCAGACGAGCGCAGTTTTTCAATTGTTTGAGTTTACTGGAATTACTCAAGGAGCTTTGAAGCTAACTAACGTTTATAGTAAATCGAATTAAACTACAATTTAGGATAAAATTGTTGACAAAATCAAGCTTCGAAGCCTTTCTATGTGCAAACAGTAATCAACGCATTTTGAAAGCACCCCCCTCTCCTAAATCAATGTTGTTTCACCTCCCATTCCCTTAGCAAAGGCGGCTGTGAGTGGTGGGGAGGGAGGGGGAAGAAGTTTGGTAATATTGATGAGTGACGCTCATACTGGAGAAGGACTTTCGGACTCCAAGTGAACTTCCAAGATCGTAGCAAGCTAGGGTTGAGTTAGTTTTATCTATCGCAAAACAGCTCAAAGGTTTAGTCTACTGAAAATGATTTTCTTGTTTTGGAACATTTTGCTTGGCGACAAGTCTTCATTTTTTTTTACTTGGCCTTCGATACCTACAATTGTGTTTCAATCAGACCAGCCATTTCCGTAATCTGACCGGTCTATTTTTTTTTCTCAGATACGTTTTCTCCGGCATATACACCTTGGAAATGTGTCTCAAGATCTTGTCCCGTGGATTCATCTTCCATACGTACGCCTACCTGAGGGATGCATGGAATTGGCTGGACTTTATTGTGGTTGTTCTAGGGTAGGTTGAGATTACTCATTGCATATATGGCATAAGATGAGATGAGATGGGATGGGATGGGATGGGATGGGTAGGATGGGATGAGATGAGATGGGATGGGATGGGATGGGATGAAATGATATGGGATCATATGAGATAAGATTAGATACAAGTTTATAGTGAAAATTCGCTTAACTATTATGGTGGGTTGTCACAGGCCAGACATGTTACAAGGTCAGGGAGTAAGACAGCTCACCAGCTAGTTTACAGGTATTACACATGAAATAAAAATAAAAACAGCTGAATTAACATCATTTCAGCAACAAAAGAAAAAATATTACTGAAATAAAATTATTAGGTGAGACTAGAAGAATTACAATAAATAATTATACATTTAAGATAAGAAACTACAATATTGATTCTGTACGCTTGTCGGAGAAGTTGTTCATACCAGCAGACCTAACAGGCATAAGTTGAATTAATTGCGGTGTTGAGGGAGCTTTGAGGGGCAAAAAAGGTTAAAGAGGTATTTTTCTAACAGAGTAGATCAGCTTTAGAGTTGTGCTCAAGGACTTCCATTTGAGTGGAATTAAGTGAGACTAGAGTTGCCTGTGGTTTGATTCTAGCCTAACTTCTTTCTGCATGTTAACCATGTTCCCGGGGAGGGGGTACTCCCTATAATGGTCTATACGGGGAGGCTCCGCCCGAAAGGGGTACCTTTTTCACGCTTCAGGTATATGAAAGGGTAGGGATTTCACGAGTCGAAGTATATGAAAGGTCAGGGAAATCTGTCATTGAAGTATTTAAAAGGGCCTTTCATTAAAATATTTTGAACAGACGTAACTTACGACTTAGATAAATGATGAACAAAAGTTCAAAAATACTGCGTGGCACTAATACGGATGAAAGTGTTAAAAACAAAAGGTAGTGAAGTGCCAAAAAGTAGTTTGAAAGACAAACCATACGTTTCGGGCTTAGCCCTTCATCAGTGGTATGTAAACGATTTGAAGTTGCGCATGAGGAAAGACAACGTTTGTTTTTAAAAAAGCACACGCAATAATTTGAGCGCGCGCGTGTAAGTCGCAAAAGAAAGAAAAGTCAATGTTCAGGCCGCGTGGTCGGGTAGTTCCCATCTTAAATAGCATTTCCAAGCGTTTCCGGTGGATGTTATTGCCGGAGCAAAGCTTGATACCACGAATCTCAGCATCAGACAAAGCGTGGTTCAATCCATTAAAGTGCTCAGTAACAGGAAAGCCGCTAGATTTTTTCTCAATGCTTCTGAGGTGTTCTCCGAAACGTTCTCGGAGGGTTCGACCGGTTTCTCCGATGTAGAGGGCTGAACAGCGACGGCATGAGAACACACATAACTTACGACTTAGATAAATGATGAACAAAAGTTCAAAAATACTGCGTGGCACTAATACGGATGAAAGTGTTAAAAACAAAAGGTAGTGAAGTGCCAAAAAGTAGTTTGAAAGACAAACCATACGTTTCGGGCTTAGCCCTTCATCAGTGGTATGTAAACGATTTGAAGTTACGCACGACAACAACCAATGCGTGAGGAAAGACAACGTTTGATTTTTAAAAAAGCACACGCAATAATTTGTGCGCGCGCGTGTAAGTCTCAAAAGAAAGAAAAGTTAATGTTCATGCCGCGTGGTCGGGTAGTCCCCATCTTGAAGATAAATCGCATTTCCAAGCGTTTCCGGTGGATGTTATTGCCGGAGCAAAGCTTGATACCACGAATCTCAGCCGTTAACAGTTGTTGAGGAGGTAACGTGTTGGCAAGTACGGCATCTTGGGTGGTGGTTTTTTTATTTTCTCATTGAGTGGGTGATATGTAAGTACCAGTGGTATCCTCCCAGCTCGGCTGTTGTCCTCGTTATGGCTGTAGATGGTGTCAAGTCGGTTAATGTTGTTGATTTTCCGCAGATCTTCGCGTACTGGGTCAGAGGGGTAGCCTCTGTATCCAAAAAAAAAATAAAATAAAATAAATCCTGCTTCACAACTTCTACATTCTAATCAACGATCCAGAAACCAGACGGATGTTTAGTGATGCCCTCTTGTAGCATATCGTCGGGATCGCAACATAAGGAACGCGTTGGTGCACACCACTGTTGGAAGTCAATTCGCAGTTCCCGCTGGTACCGTTCCTTGCGACCACCCAAGATGCCGTACTTGCCAACACGTTACCTCCTCAACAACTGTTAACGGTCCTAATTGTTCTATCAACATCAAAGAACATTTCAGCTGTCAGTCCAGCAACTTGCAACTTACTGCATCTCATGCCGTCGCTGTTCAGCCCTCTACATCGGAGAAACCGGTCGAACCCTCCGAGAACGTTTCGGAGAACACCTCAGAAGCATTGAGAAAAAATCTAGCGGTTTTCCTGTTGCTGAGCACTTTAATGGATTGAACCACGCTTTGTCTGATGCTGAGATTCGTGGTATCAAGCTTTGCTCCGGCAATAACATCCACCGGAAACGCTTGGAAATGCTATTTAAGATGGGAACTACCCGACCACGCGGCCTGAACATTGACTTTTCTTTCTTTTGCGACTTACACGCGCGCGCTCAAATTATTGCGTGTGCTTTTTTAAAAACAAACGTTGTCTTTCCTCATGCGCAACTTCAAATCGTTTACATACCACTGATGAAGGGCTAAGCCCGAAACGTATGGTTTGTCTTTCAAACTACTTTTTGGCACTTCACTACCTTTTGTTTTTAACTTACGACTTTACTGTTTTAATTTATTGAATGCTACATGAAAATGATAAGAAGGCTTCCTGTTTTACGTATACGAAAGGGGTACCATTTGGCAATGGAAGGTATAGGAAAGGGGTACCTTTTCTGTCAAAAATGGTATATAAAAGGGAAAGGGGTCGGACCTCGGGGCGGAGCCTCCCCGTACTAAATTTTTTAGTAGCCCCGGGACCATGTTGGTCTTATGCTAACTCATTTATACTTACATGTGAAAATCACTGAGGCTCTTTTCTTGTATCAAGCAACCACTTTCACAGAGCACGCAGTTGTAACATTGGCCATTAAAATTATCAAATTATACGGCGCTCTTCAAAATATCTTTGTCACAAAATCAACAAAGGCTTCCCGAGGCGCTCACACCTGACTATTTTGAGTGCTTTTATTAAAAGTAACCCTGTTAAGACGTAGGATTGTTTTACTTTGCGGGAACTGCTACGACAATACCAGCTACGTCTAAACCCTTTTGCACTGACGTATTCATTCTGATACAATTAACAAGCCAAACTTGTCTCTACAGGTACATCACTGTGGCACCCAATATTGCCAACTTGACGGGAATCAGGACGGTTCGTGTTCTTAGAGCGCTAAGAACATTTTCCGCCTTGAAAGGTAATTAGCAACAATTAACTTCTTGGCTGATACCAAAATATTTCATTCGGCCGAAATCAGAGCGTTGCTTTAATGGTAAGTTTTGTGGTTGTGACGGTTCAAGATGATAGGTGCATCGCATTTACGGAAACGCGAACGTTATATCATGATCTCGTGACCAAGATCCCGTTCTTGCTATTACATGCACGTTTGCCTACTGCACGCAAAATACTTAAGATAGTTTAGTTGCCTGACAGTGAGATAATTTAGCTGATTGTAATGATCAAAGCTACTTTGTCTGAGTGTTCTTTGACACGTCCGAGATTCGTGAGTAGAACGGTGTGTTAGTCGTTGCACCCTTTAAGCTAGAAGCTTCTTTACGTTATTTCTTTTCCTTTCTTTAAGCCGCATGCTATCCTGAAACACTGCAAAACTAAGTTTTAGTTCAATAAAGATTTAACGTGAAAATACAATATTTGAATTCTATTTCAGAGTCATAATCATGCAGTGTAGTCACAAGGATGTTGAATTAGCTGTATTTATACCTGAGATAATTACCATAATACAGAATCAATGGAGCTGTTAGAATTTCTAAGTCTAATTCTATGCTTCTAGCTGTCACATGCAGCTAGGTTTTCCAGAAGCCTTCTTCATAATGAAATTGAAACCCACGATTAATGAGGTCTTAAAGCCTCCATGATCATGAAATTAGATTAATTCTAACAGCTCCAATCATTCTGTAGATTACCTTTAACAAAGATTGTAAATTTTAAAATAGTTTTTAACACTCGTAGTCTTCCTATTTTAATTTTTCTTTTGTATTTGGAATGTTCGTGAGTGTCCACAATTAGCTTAAATTTAGCTACTCTGACACTTAAATAAAAGTTCATTCATTCATTCATTCATTCACTCACTGCTTAGTTATCTGATGCATAAATACTGCTAATTCAACATTCTTGTGATACTACATGATTATGAATCTGTAGATTACCTTTAACGAAGATTGTAAATTTTAAAATAGTTTTTAGCACTCGTAGTCTTCCTATTTTAATTTTTATTTTGTATTTGGAATGTTCGTTTAGTGTCCATCATTAGCTTAAATTTAGCTAAATACTCTGACACTTAAAAAAGTTCATTCATTCATTCTTTCATTCATTCACTATGCTTAGTTATCTGACGCATAAAGATTGCTAATTCAACATTCCTGTTATACTACATGATTATGAATCTGAAATAGAGATGATATGTTGCATTTTCACATTAAATCTTTCGTGAACTAAACCTTAGTTTTACAACTAGGTTCTATAGGGGGATCTTTGCTTACGTCATTGTTTACATTTTTGCTCATTTGCATACGGCTTTGCCTACAGACGGAAACATGTTAGATGTGATTTGACTCCAGGCAGGTAAAGAGCTAGTGAAATTAAATACATTGTGAAAATGTTAGCTCTTTAGATGTAGTATTCGAGGAGATATTATCTTCCAAAAACTGCAAAATTCCTGGGTGGCAAAAGCACTAATGAGCTCATACATTCTTTGCAAAATTTTGAGGTTTTAAACCCGCGTTACACAAGAAGTATTCAATACATGAGGCTCATATTCATTGGCAGAGTTATTCATACTATGACCTTTCAATATTCAGAACTGATTTATTTGTAGCACCATCAGAAACTGAATTGCTCATGCTAATGAGGCAAATATTGTAAAGAAAGATTCCCCTATAGTACAACTGGGTTCTATAGTTTAACACTAATCATTTTGTGTTTCTATAGGTCTCCGTGCAATGGTGAACACGCTACTTCGATCCCTTAAGCTTCTGAGTGATGTCCTGGTTTTGTTTTTGTTTTTCCTTGGTGTTATGGCGCTCATTGGCCTGCAGCTGTTTTCTGGAGAGCTGAGAAACAAATGTGTCCTTAATATTCCAGTGGGCAATACTTCTATGAACTTGCAGGAACGAGCTATCAACGAACGTAAGATGAACAGTGGTTCTTGGATTGTAAAAGAGAGGCAAAGGCCCTACTTGACAGAATTGTTAAATTCGCTTAGTCATTATTTAAAAAAATTTCAATTATTTCTTCGTTTTTTTTTTAGATCCGATGGCTTGTAAACCGTATAATGGGTTGTTTAGTATCCAATGTCCATTTTTCCGTTGAAGCCGCTGTTGCGCTAGCCACCAATATGAATGCAGGTATTCTTAGTCAGGTTAAAAGAACAGGTTCTTCATCCAGTGAACTTCAGAAGAAGCCGGGCTCCTTCGGACAATAAAAATAGCTCACTCAGGATTGAGTCAAACAAGTGACTATCCATCCAGTTCAGCGCTTGTGAAGCATGTGGCTATAACGGATACAGGGGTGGGAAATAGGGGTCGAAACTCCTTTACTATAGACCCTACGCAAAAATGGCTGCCTTTAAATTATTCTTATGTTCTTATTTAAAATAGCCTCACTAACCTCGCTTTTGAGATCAAAATTCGGAAGCATTTGTTATCCCGAACAAGGTTAGTTAGGCTATTTTGAATACGATCAAAAGAATAATTTAAAGGCAGCCATTTATGCGTACGGTCTATGTATTTTCCGTTTACTGTTTACAAATTTAAGAGGAAAATAGAAACTTGTACAGTCGGCGTGTAACACTCCTCACAGCACTGGGTAATGATAACAATATAAATAATTAACAGAGAACCTTTTCTTTTTCAGCTTTTTGGTATATTTATGAAGGTGAACCATTGATTTGTGGAAACGCATCAACTGCTGGGTAATATCAACTATATAACATTTTCCTAGCATTTAATCACCGATTTATCCGAAACGAAATGTTATATCACATCAACAGCATGTTCAGTTCAAGTTTAGTTCAGAGTCTTTAAAGCCCTTATAACAATTTGTTTGGTTTGCAAGAACGGCACTGATGTGTTTTGTAAAGTCTACTATAGATAGTAATATCTTTCCGTTGGCGGAATTTAGAACCAGTCGATTGTATATAAATGTTATGTTTACCATCTTCTCTTTACGTTTGCCTGTCTTATTCTCACTTTTTCTAACGCAGATCTTGCCCGTCTAATTACACATGCATGCCCAACGCTGGTCGTAATCCCAACCATGGTTACACGACGTTCGACAACATTGGATGGTCATTGGTTATGGCTTTGCAAATACTGACGATGGATTACTGGGAAAACCTTTACGACAAGGTAGCCCAATCAATGAACGTGCCACTATAATACTTGTATATCCTTGATAATAGAGCCGTTTTCAGTTGAGTGTCGAAAGTAATTCTCGTTTTGCTTTGGTTTTGCATTGCTTCGCTCTGTGATTGGCCAGGGAGACTCGCACTACTTTCTCAACCAATGAAAACCAAAACCAAAGCCAAGCATGACTCGCACGCGCGTATTTTCCCGCCCTTTGTGCCGGCTACATGTAATTGCTTCGTATTCTGATTGGCTCATTGCGTTGTTTGCGATTGTTGTGATTGGTCAGAGTAATTGCCTTGGTTTTGGTTTTACGACACTCAATTGAAAACCGTTCTATGCCTATTGAATGATTGAAGATTTGTATGCGTCTACAAGTCGTGCTGTATTTTGGCAAGCCCGGAGGACCTTTCACGATAGGACATGTATCAAAAGAAAGATGACGAAATGAAACACGATGACCGCCGGCTCTTTTGTTGTTTGTGTTTGTCGTGTAAATAACCACCAACAGTAGAGAGGATGGGATCGACCTTCGGTAATTGAAAAGAATGTCATCCCATTTGCTAACCTTCTTCGCGTTCCTCTTCTTTACAGTATGACGGCCCGTGTATCAAAAATTAGTAGTACAAATAAAAAAAGTCTTAATATTGATCGAGCCCTATGACATGGTCAGTACCTTGCATTTGGGGCCCTGATATACAGACCGTATTGGACAAAATCTGAAAAAAAAAATCGTCGGGGTAACTTTATTCTAATTTACTTGCTGTTGTTTTGATATCGTCAGATCCTATAGAAACCCTATGAATGAATATATATTTGTTTTACTGAGCTGTACATTTCTTTATTTTTGTTAGATCATCAGATCCTCTGGAGCCCTGTATGTACCGTATTTTGTTATTGGAGTGTTCTTTTGCTCCTTTTACCTGATGAATCTGGTACTTGCTGTGGTGTATCTATCGTATGAACAGGAGCTGTGTTCTGAAGAGAAAGAGGTAACGGATACGAATCCTTCCCCACCATGCTTGCTCCATCAGTTTTAGTTGTTCAGTTTAATATTCTAATGTTCATCCGTACAACTCTTGTTTGCCAGTGCAAGACTGTATTGTGTTAACCAGAAATTGAACAAGTTCCATTTGAGAGGCGAAAGTAAATTCTCTTTTATTTTTTTTTGCTTTCCTTCGCCCAACGATTGATTGACAAATTTCGAGCCACGTTCCGGTTGCATGTATTGACTTCAATTTCTTACTGGCTCATTGCGATGCTTGCGTCCGTTGTTACTGGACAGAATAACTCCTTTTTCACGACACTCGATTGCATATCACCCTATCTTCATTAGAATTAATCAGGGCAAGCATTCAGGGAAGCAAGTGCTCGAAAATTGGAAAAGCCGGCAGAACGCAGAATATTCCCGGTGTTACGAGAATTTTCCACCTTATTCTTCATCTCAGAAGGTGTCCACAACTGGACGAATTTTGACGTGCTCCTGCCTTTAGGGACAACTTCAGTGAAAGATGTCTTGCGCTGAAGATATAAAAATGCTAGTCAGCGATACCGTTCATTTCCTGAACGATTTTAAGGGATTTTTGGCACTGAGTTTGAAAACGATGAGACTCCTTTGCCTTCATTTCACTCTTGCGTTTTTCGTTTCTTTGATCCTTTTGGACACCCACATGAAACCCAAACAAGAGTGAGAGACTGTTTTTTTTTTTTAACGTTTTACTAAAGGTGTTTTACACAAAGGTGATGTCCATGTGAAATCGATAGGGCTGCACAATGTATGTAATATTCTTCCACCAGTTATAGAGAGTTGGTGGGTGAGAGTGTTCAGTATGACTTCCACTGAATGTCTTGTAAACTTACTCTTAAAATACGTTGTTTGAATAATCCGAATAAATTCCTCTGATTGAAAAGTCTCATGTAATTGTCTCTTAATGTTTGCCTTTCTCTTTTTTGAACTTCAGAGAGAAAAGAGGAATTATCTGCGACGAACTGGATCTTCATATGAAGCAGAAGAGGAAACATTAAAACGCCTGATTCTTTTAGATGGCAGCACGCCGCCCCCACCTAAGGATGACGCCGCCAACAAAAGTGACGCCACCACTGGTGCTTCCGCGAAGGAACTTACAGAAAAACCCGCCGAACTACGTCATTGCCTCTTAGCTGGCTGTGCACCAAGAAACCGGGATGGAGGGAATACTTTAAAGTCTAATGCTGTTGCATCTGTGATATCAAGGTGGAAAAGGACGCGCCAGTGTTTGAGTGATATCACGTCTCACTCGACTTTCGATGTGGTGATTGTGGTTCTGATACTCTTGAACACGATTGTGTTGGCAATGTACCACCACGGGATCGATCCGACGTTTCGGTACATCTTAGACTGCGTGAATTTAGTAAGTGTCAGATCGATTCGGTCAATAACACAGTCAATCAAGAATTATTCTCTTTGACACCTAAATGGGTGAAAAAAAAATCAAGATAAACCTTGGATTTTATAACAGAGCATACCACTCCCGTATTTACCGAAAGGGCATATTAAATAACGTCATCGAGTGGCTAGGTCCCAGTCTTGCAACGAAAAAGACGAACAGACGAGTCTATACGCTTTCCCCTTGCTTGTAACATTGTAGTAATTGTAGTAATTCACGACCTCTGCGGTACTGGTGCAGTGCTGTACCAAATGAGCTCTCGGGTCAACTAACAACTGGTTATTTTGTGAGTTCAGGCTTTTTATCTTAATTGTTGAAGTTGTGTACCTAGCTTTGATGGTCTTCTATGCACATTTCGCAAAATGTACATCTTTATCGTCTTTTTGCAATATCCTCGCGTTGTTTTTCAAGTTTTCCAATTTGTCTCGTTTAGGTGTTCACCGCCTTGTTTGCAGTGGAGATTCTGCTTCGCTTCGTTGCCTCGGGACCTATAGCGTTTTCCCAGAGCCGGTGGAACGTGTTTGATACAACTGTTGTGTCAGGGAGCTTGCTGGGATACTTCTATAAATCCGCCGAAGGACTCAGTGTATTTAGAACCTTGAGGCTGGTAAGCACAGCTACTTTAAATCCAAGCAAGAATAGTAGACCGAGCGTAGCGTTCGAAAACATGTCCACAATTACTGTTATTTAGCTTTAAAATATAAACGGATATTTGCTACTTTGCGAAGTAAATAGTTCAATTTTTTTGATAACAAATAAACGCCGTGTAGTAGGAATGCATTTATCCGGTAGCTGGCGCAAAGCGCGGGAAAGTGCGCGCGTTCAAGTCGCAATTGGCTTTGGTTTGCTTCTCGTGGTTGAAAAAGTGGTTCAAGTTTTACTGGCCAATCAAAACGCAAAGCAATGCAAAACCAAAGTTTGCTTTCGATCCTCAATAGAAAACCGCTCTAAAGTCAGTATTTCCATTTAATTTAAAACAATCCTTTTACAGGCCGGGACACTCTTAGATTTATATTTGTCAGTAAACCAGTTAAACGTGAGTTTGTTTGCACTATCACTCCATTGTCGTCTCGGTAGATACGAGTTTTATGTTTGGCAAAGTCCTGGAAGACCATGGAGAGACTGATGAAGGCCATAGCAAGAAGCGTGGGACCTGTTGGAAATATCACTCTCATACTCAGTGTTGTTATGTACATTTTCGCCGTACTGGGAATAAAGGTATTCGGCAAAGCTTACACGCCGGACAAGTTTGGAGACGATGGTGTTCCTCGCTGGAACTTCAATGACTTTTGGCACGCGATCATGATGGTGTTCAGAGTGTTGTGTGGGGAGTGGATCGAGCCTCTCTGGGATTGCATGAGAGCCACAAGTGCTGCGAAGGCCACACTGTTCTTTCTCGCGGTTCTCATTGTTGGAAATTTCATTGTGAGTAGCTATTGTGACAGCGGGTCGATCACTAAATGTTGTATGAGGTTTAAACACCTAAATTTAAATTGGGTTAAATTTGATGCTTTTTTATATATATATCTTTTTATTTATTTATTTTTATTTTTATTTGTATTTATATATTTAAATTTACATTTACATTTGTATTTTTATATATTTGTATTAAGATCATATTGAAATGAGCAATTGAAGATTTATATTGATAATTGCGCAATAGAAATTAATAGAATTATTATTATTATTATTACTTACCACAGGCTGATTAACGTCGGTTTCTTTGACTCTTTGATAGATAGAAATTTTTTATAAAGCTACTGATGTTTTTGCGTTTTCACACAAGCCATGCAGTGTAAACTAACAATACAAAGGTATGAATTTTTGTTAAATTACCGATCGGAAAATCCAAAACTTTCATTCCGGTGAGAGAGAGAATCTTTTTTCGCATTTCAGGATAGACTAACTGATTTATTGAATTGTTGAAAGATTGATTAAGTTATCGATCCATTGATAGATTGGTCAGTTCATCAGTAGACAAATTTCTCTTCATTACTGCCTTATTCATGGCTTGACTGGCCACTCCTCAACATGTTTGTATCAACAATGTTGTATGTTTTTGGTCATCAAAGTCGGAAGCCTTTGCACGGGCCTCAATAGATTCCTGTACACTGTAATCATTAAGTTGCAATGATTGTCACCAAGAAGCTTAACCTCTGCATGTTTAATTTTCGTTATAAAATTTTTCCAGGTTCTCAACTTGTTTGTGGCACTTTTGGTGAATGCTTTCGACTTCAGAGAGACAGATAGCAATCAAAACGAAGACGTACAGCCCGCTGTAGTTGGTCCACCCAAATGCTCTGTAAAGAAACTATTCAAAACCCGAACGTCGCGCCTGTTTGTGGCCAAATACCGTGAGCCTTTTCGTCTGTACGAGTTGCAGGTTTTGGAGAGTAGCCACTGCTCCGACATCAACGGCGGAGGCTCACTAGCGATATGTGAATCGGAGGAAGCCAGTCACAGAAAGGAATCTTGTGACATGCCTTGCAAAGGTGAGGAGTTCGAGAAGATTGTCAAATCAGATTGTTAACCAGTGCAAACTGACAACCACCTTTGTGAGCAATAAAATTTACGGGATAAGGACTTACAGAGTGTCAAAAGCTTGCGTTTTATCTTTTTCTCATCATCGCGTTTGGATGATGTCTGTAATGTTTCGTAGCCATAGGTTCGCTATGTATATCGCAAAAAAACACAGGACTCCACTCATTAAGGGATGTGAGTGGCGCTGATACCACTATTGAACCACTCAAGAAATGAAAGGAAGCTTTGTGGATGCATGCAAAGAAACTAAGGTCGCAAATATAAGCGCAAAGATGCTGGCAAAAAATATCCAAGGCTTCAACAGCGAGAGTAAATAAATCGGGAATTAAATTGTACCCTCCTCTTTGCTAAATATTATCTGTACATGCAAAAATTAGCACAAAATAAGATATCTTTAGAAGAATTTAAAGCGAAGTTCTATTCTAGATTCCATCCTGAAAAGTTGCTTTGGTAACACTTACTTAATTTATAAGAATAAGTTACAAGTAAAATATGATAACGAATAAGAGATCGTGCAGTCAAGATATCTTAATATATTTTTTTTGTGAATAGAACTCCTTGAATCATGAACCCTAACCCCAGTTCAGCGTAGCTTGAGTGCAGTCCTTAGTACCTGACATTTGTAATTCTCCTTATTATATGACTGGCTCTTGCAGCGGTCAAGATGAATCAATTCTCCTGCTGTGATTGGCTACCCGCTAGGTCAAGATGAAGCCATCTTGACCTCTCGGGACAGCCCGTTCGTCGCGCGTTTTACTGTCTCTTGATAGCGTCCTTTGAGTCATATGATAAATGCTTTATTGACCAAGCTTGTTCGGTCGAGATGGCGGGATATTGGCCCCGTTCCTTTTTTGCGTGTTTATGGACCGAGACGAAAAACACGCAAAAAAAGAACTTGGCCAATATCCCGCCATCTTGACCTCACGCTTGGCCAATGACCCATATGTATTGTAATCTATATTGTGTGTTTGTCAATAAAGCTCAGGGAAAAAATATATCGCAAAAAAACCACAGGACTCCACTCATTAAGGGATGTGAGTGGCGCTGATACCACTATTGAACCACTCAAGAAACGAAAGGAAGCTTTACGTGGATGCATGCAAGGAAACTAAGGTTGCAAACATTAGCGCAAAGATGCTGGCAAAAAAAATATCCAAGGCTTTAACAGCGAGAGTAAATAAGTCTGTGTTTGGAGTAAAAGTTAATGCTAGTGGTTAACATGTTTATGCTGCATAGGAACAACGGACATAATAACTTTTCCCGGTTGAATTCAGTGTGTGAAACATTTTAATCCCCATACTTTGTAGGTGCTTAACTGGTTAATATAATACACTTTCAGGTAGCATATTGGAGATAGAAGACTCAAAAACAGAAAACATCGAGGAAGATACTCCTGGAAATGGAGCTGATTTTTCACCCAGTGGGACGTTAACTAGAGGACATAAAATGGAACGCCATGATCGAACCAACCCTGAATATGGCGCGGCAATGACAACTACGCTTCCCACCCGATACATGATGGAAATAGACGACTGCTTGCCTGAGTACTGCATGGACTGTCCACTCTGGAAACCATTCTCTCCGCGACATTTCTGCTGGCTGAAGTTCCGCTGTAGGGTGCGCGTTTTTGTGGAAAAGAAGTACTTTGAGTGGTTTATTCTTGTAACAGTGTTTTTGAGCAGTTTCACACTGGTATGTTACGTTACGCCCTATGATTTTTTCTGGCGTTTTATGCTGTAAAGTACAAAGACAACACTTAAGCTGTTTTCTTTTTCTTTTCTTTTTTCGCATTCATTAAAAGCCTCGGAACTAAGTTAGAATATTAATATGTTGAAATTAGCCTGAATTACATTCTCGTCATGTCTGACTTTACAGATATTCGAAGACATCCATCTGCATGAGAAGCCTAAGCTTGCCAAAACGCTTGAAATTCTCAACTACGTTTTTGCTGCCATCTTCACTGTCGAATTCATACTGAAGGTCATTGGTTTTGGAATCATAAAGTACTTCTCTTCCGCCTGGAACTGTTTGGACGCTTTTATCGTTTCGGTAAGTTGAAGTAAAAAGCCTTTGTCTACTCTTTCATTTAAGGATACACATGTCGCTGGAGAACCTGTTCTGAAACGGCAAAGCCGGTAATATGCCCTTTCTTTTTTCCTGGTGTTAGAGAAACACAAACGTAACGATTGTCGAGATTTTTCACAATCTGGCGAGTTTAAATGAAATCAGCCGAAGAGACGTTGAGCCTTCCGAAATATAAAGGTGCTGGTGCAGTCAATTCTGCAGCAAAAGAACTTCAGTGGCAGTAGATCCAGGGGTGGTCCTCTTCCGCGATTCTCGTGTAAGACTTCAAAAGCTATGAGACAATTCTGGTACCCTCTATTGCGAAGCATTTTCCCCACAACAAATTAGACAGATATTAGAGCAGTTTCCAATTGAGTGTCGTAAAACCAAAACCCAAACCAAAACCAAACCAATTTTTCCAGCCAATCACAACAGACTGAAACAGTGCAAAGCCAATCAGAAATGAAAGCAATTATATTTAACTGGCTCGCGGGAAAATGCGCGCGTGCAAGTCGTCATTGGTTTTGGTTTTTCTTCTCATTGGTTGAGAAAGTGGCGCGAGTTTTGCTGACCAATCACAGAGTGGAGCAGTGCAAAACCAAAGCAAATACAATTTACTTTCGATGCTCAATTGAAAACCTCTCTATTGTGACTTAAGGTTTTACCTCATTGTAGCAAATTGAAGCCACACCTATGGCAAACTAAAAAGTGATATTTGCTTTTTGCAGATCTCACTCGCCTGCGCTTTCGAAAACAAAAACTTGGCAGTGTTTCGCTCCCTCCGTACACTGCGGGCTCTCAGACCGCTGCGGGCAATTTCCCGACTGCAAGGAATGAGGGTAATTATTTCTCGATATACTTTATGTGTCTCCTCAATGCTTTATAGACTACGCATCTTATCGTTTATAATACATTTTGGAAAATTATTCACTCTCGTCTGAATTCCCTAACACCACCTAACCCGTGCGAAACAATAAACAGAAAACATGACACAGACTTGCTATCGTGTGCTACCTGGAGGCCGCACGTTTATTGAGTCAGGCTAAGACGACAGTATAAATTACATAGGTTCAAAAGGCAATAACAGCTTAAACAGAACCTGGGAGAGTACCAACGAGCATCCATAGGATGAAAAAACCCCACCGCGCTCGTAGCAGTAAAAACTGAGGAAAAACCCCGGCCCTATGGATAGGACTCTCCGACTTGCCTGGCACGGTCTTAAAGAAAACAATACATTATTTATATCCCTTAAGATTGCGTGACTGATAAACGAGAATTAAAATCGTCTTTAACATAGCCATCCTTGGCGTTTTCACTAGCCCAACGACCATGTCGCTTAAATAGCTTATCAGGAATTCCGGCATTAGCTGCTGAGTTGGCTCCTCCAGCTCTAAGGCTATGAACACTAATCTTAGAAACGTCTGTTAAACCTCTAAAAGCGTCATTTATAAGTTCTCGAGCTCTCGTATAGCTAAACCCTTGGCTCCGAGGAGTAGCAAGGGCCCTGAACAAAGGTAAATCTTCGGAGAGGTCGATTTGAGCAGCTGAAATGTATTCTTCCAAGGCCTTGACAGGACAAGTCGGTAGATCTGACCTCGCGATAACGATCCATGCCCCGTCACGGAATTGGTCAGTTTTTGGTGACTCTAGAAAAATGGAAACATACGAGGGGAAAAAACTTAACATCGCAGGCCTATATATGACATAACACACTAAAACAGAAAAACCCCGCATAACCTATAAGGCATAAAGCAACCGATCTGAGATCTGAAACGAATGGAGACTTATCTGAAATCCTCGATTCCACTAGGACACTAAACATCTCCGGAGTCACGGTATCTTTTTTTGACCTTGGCCCTTCCCAGAATCCTTTGAGAAGCACTGACCATTAAAGAAACCAGAGAATGATCGGAGATCTTTGACAAGCCAGCCATTTGCTGGGCCCAGTCGATGGCATAAACCGCGTTAAGAACTGGAGAAGGAGAATTAGCATCCTTAAACAAACACTGCAAATAAATTGCGACTGAAAAGGATTAGCAGGAAAAGGGTAGACGTGATTAGATGTTGCCCACGTTTCCATCTCTTAAAACCTCCAAGGTAGGTACACATAGTACCATCCGCTTAGATCCAAGAACTGTGCTCTTCACCAGGGAAGCGGTGGGTTGGAGATGCTCGGGGGTTGAGGAGAAAAATTCTGACCACATTTCGGACTGGAACACATCTGCAAAGAGACAAACCTACCCAACAAGTAACGAAGTAAAACAAGGCAGACCAACCGCCCAAAAACTGCACAACAAAGTAAAAAACTAACTAACTAACTTAAAATATAAGTAAGTAAACAAATTATATAAGTAAATAAATAAAATCAATGAAAGAAAAAACAAAAATAACCAGATATGAAGTGAAAAACAAAATGTATAATAATCGAGATAATACGAATAAGAAACTAATAAACAACAGTAACGTAAATTGTAAATCAAAAACAGGGTAGCATAAAGAAACCTTCGTTCACGGGCACAGATAGCCTCAAGTCCGGAAAAGGGCACAGATTGTCCCTTAGACGCAAATCTGATTCAAGTTAAATAAACACACGAAAACTAATCAACACTTCAAATCAACGTGCAACTCGCTTAAGTGTCGGGCACAGTTGGTCCCAAGTCCGGTAAAGGGCACAGATCGTCCCTAAACACAAATCTAACAACACTTCAAAATAACTCGCAATTCCATGAAAACTGGGCAAAAAAGGTCCCATGATCTTGGCACAGATGGTCCCACACTCCTGGGCACAGATGATCCCACGCTCCTGGGCACAGATGGTCCCACGCTCCTCGGAGCAGATGGTCCCACACTCTCCAGGCACAAAAAATGCCAGCACACTAAAGGGGCAAAAAGAGCTTCCATACTCTCCCCCAATCACAGATGAATTGCAAAAAAAACATAGGCACGCATTCAGAAAAAACATATGTACAACTTAGTAAAGCTCAGCACACATGGACTGGACGCAAATCAGCCGCTTCTCAGCAACGCAAGCAACATGAACTAAAAGAAAGAAAAAACAGACAAACTAGCGTAAAAAAGTAAGAGTAAGTGCCTCCAGAGAGAACACCAAGAGGGCGAATCTACATACGACACCTCTTTAAATACTCTTGCCGAATCCCTTGACAGTTCATAACGACGAGAGCATATTTTT
Source organism: Pachyseris speciosa (assembly GCA_016490735.1). Taxonomy (NCBI): domain Eukaryota; kingdom Metazoa; phylum Cnidaria; class Anthozoa; order Scleractinia; family Pachyseridae; genus Pachyseris; species Pachyseris speciosa. The sequence continues at coordinate 172,074 of JAEMWC010000225.1, forward strand.
CCGCTAATTATTCAAAACGCGGAAAAATTCGAATTACGATTGATCTAAAACAGTACAATTAATCCCAGACTGTACTCCGTAAGACTACCTTTTCCTTTTTTCAGGCAACAGCGCGTGAGCACAGCCCAAAGTGGCAAATTTGAACGTTTTGTAGGGTGAAATCGGTCTAAAAATCGCACAAAGTGCATTTTCGATTCTTTGGAATGATTTTTGCGTATTGTTGTTGAATTTACTAAAAATAAGAAATCACACGACTCGTACAATTCATAGTTTTGTAACAATTCTTCTTTCACGATTCCTGATTAATAGATAATCGGATTTTGAAAGTTCTCAAATTGCGCGAAACCTTTCAAAATCACTCGTAACTCTTAATCACGAATTGTATTCAAGTTTGTACGATCTCCTATACTTTCTATTCATTTCACGCTGTAACCTGTTCCTTGCAGACAAGCTGCTCTGAGTGTCATTTGCGCTGTGACACATCAGATCAAATCATCAGATCCAAAACCAAAGACGCATTATAATTATATGCTACATTTAAATATCCTCATGGTGAGGCAACCTGCTTTGGTCTTGCTCCTGTTTTGGAAATAACAGTTCACTAACAACACAATTTAAGCGCTGATCGGCTGTTCGCAGGATTTTATATAAGAATGCGAAGAAGAACTCATTTTCACCAGCTTTGAACTCATATAATAAAGTAACTTTTAAAATCCATTATTCGAACATGCGTGTGACAATATAAAATGAAATCAAATGAAGAATGATCGTCGCAGTTGTAAACGCAATTTATGAAATTGCGCAAAGAAGCGTGAAAAAAATTCAGGACTTCAACGGGGTTTGAACCCGTGACCTCGCGATTACCGGTGCGATGCTCTAACCAACTGAGCTATGAAGCCACTGACGTTGGGAGCAGGTCAATTGTCGGTTCATATGATCCCGTGAAAGAAATGAGTGTCAATGATATATGAAATGAATCATATATGAACTGCGGAAATGAAATCAAATGAAGAATGATCGTCGCAGTTGCAAACGCAATTTATGAAATTGCGCTAACAAGCCTGAAAAAAAATTCAGGACTTCAACGGGGTTTGAACCCGTAACCTCGCGATTACAGTGCGATGCTCTAACCAACTGAGCTATGAAGCCACTGACGTTGGGAGCAGGTTAATTGTGGGTTCATATGATCCCGTGAAAGAAATGAGTGTGAATGATATATGAAATGAATCATATATGAACTGCGGAAATAAAATCAAATGAAGAATGATCCTCGCAGTTGTAAACGCAATTTATGAAATTGCGCAAAGAAGCCTGAAAAAAAAATTCAGGACTTCAACGGGGTTTGAACCCGTGACCTCGCGATTACAGGTGCGATGCTCTAACCAACTGAGCTATGAAGCCACTGACGTTGGGAGCAGGTCAATTGTGGGTTCATATGATCCCGTGAAAGAAATGAGTGTCAATGATATATGAAATGAATCATATATGAATTGCGGAAATGAAATCAAATGAAGAATGATCCTCGCAGTTGTAACCGCAATTTATGAAATTGCGCAAAGAAGCCTGAAAAAAAATTCAGGACTTCAACGGGGTTTGAACCCGTGACCTCGCGATTACCGGTGCGATGCTCTAACCAACTGAGCTATGAAGCCACTGACGTTGGGAGCAGGTCAATTGTCGGTTCATATGATCCCGTGAAAGAAATGAGTGTGAATGATATATGAAATGAAACATATATGAACTGCGGAAATGAAATCAAATGAAGAATGATCGTCGCAGTTGCAAACGCAATTTATGAAATTGCGCAAAGAAACCTGAAAACTGAGCTATGAAGCTACTGACGTTGGGAGCAGGCTTCTTTGCGCAATTTCATAAATTGCGTTTACAACTGCGAGGATCATTCTTCATTTGATTTCATTTCCGCAGTTCATGTATGATTCATTTCATATATCATTCACACTCATTTCTTTCACGGGATCATATGAACCTACAATTGACCTGCTCCAATGTCAGTGGCTTCATAGCTCAGTTGGTTAGAGCATCGTACCGGTAATCGCGAGGTCACGGGTTCAAACCCCGTTGAAGTCCTGAATTTTTTTCAGGCTTCTTTGCGCAATTTCATAAATTGGGTTTACAACTGCGAGGATCATTCTTCATTTGATTTCATTTCCGCAATTCATATATGATTCATTTCATATATCATTGACACTCATTTCTTTCACGGGATCATATGAACCCACAATTGACGTGCTCCCAACGTCAGTGGCTTCATAGCTCAGTTGGTTAGAGCATCGCACCTGTAATCGCGAGGTCACGGGTTCAAACCCCGTTGAAGTGCAGAATTTTTTTTTCAGGCTTCTTTGCGCAATTTCATAAATTGCGTTTACAACTGCGAGGATCATTCTTCATTTGATTTATTTCCGCAGTTCATATATGATTCATTTCATATATCATTCACACTCATTTCTTTCACGGGATCATATGAACCCACAATTAACCTGCTCCCAACGTCAGTGGCTTCATAGCTCAGTTGGTTAGAGCATCGCACCGGTAATCGCGAGGTTACGGGTTCAAACCCCGTTGAAATCCTGAATTTTTTTTCAGGCTTGTTAGCGCAATTTCATAAATTGCGTTTGCAACTGCGACGATCATTCTTCATTTGATTTCATTTCCGCAGTTCATATATGATTCATTTCATATATCATTGACACTCATTTCTTTCACGGGATCATAGTTGTAAACGCAATTTATGAAATTGCGCAAAGAAACCTGAAAACTGAGCTATGAAGCCACTGACGTTGGGAGCAGGCTTCTTTGCGCAATTTCATAAATTGCGTTTACAACTGCGAGGATCATTCTTCATTTGATTTCATTTCCGCAGTTCATATATGATTCATTTCATATATCATTCACACTCATTTCTTTCA
>JAEMWC010000225.1:180000-185000 GCA_016490735.1 Pachyseris speciosa
CTCTCAGGTGGACTTGCAGCCAAAGTATGAGAACAAATTGATATCGTACTTGTTTTTCATTGCCTTCATCGTCGTGGGATCATTTTTTGTTCTCAATCTCTTTGTTGGAGTCATTATTGATAACTTTAACACCTTGAAAAAGAAGGTAAGCCTTTGACTGATTATTTTACCAACAACAATCTCATTCGAATATCAAAACAGGTTAAGAAGTGAGATATACTTTACGAAATGGAGCAATAAACAGAGGTTACTCATTTAGCGTTTGTGTAATAGGCTAGTTTCAAATTGTGGGAGAACAAAAGAACTGAGTCGATGTTCAGGGAATAATTTGCATTTTCCTTTGTTTTTGACAAAAGAAAATGCAAATTATTTCCCTGAACCTCGACTCTGTTCTTTTGTTCTTTCACAATTCGAAACTAGCCTATTCCCAGCTAAGTAAATGTAGGAACCTGTTTTAATTTTTTTTCTCAGCCAATTGGTGCCAAGGAAATTGACGAATAAAACTGTCTGTTTATTACGCGACACTTTGTTGTGTTGAAGCCCACAATGCAAAGATTTCATTGAGTGAAAAAAGATTTTTGGGATTATAGGCACTTTAAATTCTCTTTGCTCGTTCTGTATGCAGTATGGGGTAAACAGTGAACTTCCTCTGACGAGAACATTTCGGGACCAGCACTAAGTGTCCGCCTTAGAGGAAGATTCGTTAGAGAGAATACAGTATGGGGCAATTCGACTGGGGCCAGGCGAAGGTATCCACCTTATCGGGGTGTCCTCATTGTGGAAGTTCCCTGTATTTGAATTTGGACAATAGAATTAAAGATGGTTTTAGACTTAACTTAGTTGTTTTCTCCGCCAATTTCCTGACATGTATCCTTACATCACATCAAGCCTCATTACTAACTGGATTTTCTGTCGCAGTACGAGGAACTAAACAGCATGGGAATACTGTTGACCGATACACAGCGAAAGTGGGTCAATTTTCTCAAGGAAGCTGCTAGAAAGAAGCCACCCTCCCGACAGATTCGGCCACAGGTAAGCGGTGATTGTTCTGTGAACTTCTGTCACAGTTTCTTTTAATATGTTTGCAGGGTCACAAATTATCAAGTTAAAGACAGTTAAAAATTTAAAATAATAGTAGTAATAATAATGATCATGACAAAAGTAATAATGATGAAAATAATTTGGTGGGGGTCGAAAGTGATTTAAATAGGTGCACATTTAAGTCACCCTCGCCGCAATGCGTGGTGAACAGCATCTTCTTAATGAACGCTTACAAACAAACATAAATTATTAGCGCTATCTTGATAGCAGACATAATCACCAGATAGTAACAAAATGATCGATCAATTTCTTATGGGTATTATTGTGATTGTGATTGTGACTGTCGCTGTCACTGTCACTGTCATTGTGACTGTCGCTGCCACTGTCACTGTAACTGTCATTGACATCGTCATCGTCACTGTTATTGTCACTGTCAATAGGGAGTTTGACCAAAGACTACGGCAATGCTAACAAAAACGTCATTCAAAGTTTTTATCACAGGTATTGTAAGAAACCCGCGGTTATTCCATCACGTTCAACATGCAAAAAGTGAGCAAACCACCCATTAAATTTAAGAAAGGCAATGGCAAACTCGCCGTCACGTGTTTAAGTCCTCCACAAAACTTTGAATCTGGTCATTTCACGTTGTTGTTTAGTACAGGACGGTAACGAAATACCAAATTTCTTAACGCACACGCAAAGCCACTGCTGTTGCTCATTGAATCTCTTTATTTGTGGTGTTCTCGTTGCCAGTACCGTAGTCGTCAGTGGATACCAAATTTTATGTTTCCTGTTTTTATTTCTAGGAGAGGCTTTGTGGTGTATTATATGACGTGGTGACAGGAGACAAGTTTGAGATCGCCATTCTGACAGTGATCATGGCCAACATGATTATGATGACAATTCAACACCACGGTCAGTCGACCCAGGTTTCCGACGTCTTACATATCCTTTCACAATGATTTAATAATATAATATTAGTTAACACGGATGCATAATGTCTGTAGATTGTCGAAAGTAATATGAACTGTGACTGGATGCTTAATTAGACAACTTGCAGTGGCTTTAGTAATGCCTCTTATTCCAGTTTTGTCAATATGATCATGATATGGGGTTTGCATTTAACTTTTAAAACGGAAACGTCAAAAACTACGGCGAAAGCATAGAGTTGACGCCTAATCGTTTGATGGGCTGTCGCGCAAAAAAGTAGGATAAATTGGATGCTGTACTGCTTGGCCGTATCGTAGGACCTAAGCACGATCGAGACGTCATTTAAAATCATAAATATAATTCATACATGATAATGCAAGTATCAATTGACAAAATTTAAAATGCGCTTACAAAGTAACTTATTTAACTGAAATTTACTGAACTAAAATACTAAACGTTTTTGTTTACAACAAGTTCAGGTTAGTGACGACACTACAAAATCTTCTATGGTGAGTGGAGTGAGTGGTTATCTCTATCAAGAACCTTCTAGAACCCTTATTTAAGTGTCCTCTTGTGGAAAAAGGCTTGAAACAACATAAATCATCCGACAGCATAATAGATTATTGTGAGGGCTGCATTTGATATTTTGGATTTTTTTCATTATAAACTATTCTCAAAAAACATACGTGTCGAAGGACAGTGGGCTCAGGGGTGAGGTTTTGTTTTTTCTTAACAGTTTTTCCTTGCTTGAGCAGTGCAGGCAAACAAAAGTATCCTTTGAATTCTCTCTGTAAAAAAACTGGTATTTGGCTCTAAGAGGAGCTGTTCACGGAAATCTTAGTATTATCATCGAAAGAGATCAATTACCACGATAATGATAAACAGTCACACAGCAGTTTTTCTTTGATGACTTTAAGAACCGATTTTACTGCCAATATTTCGCACACTCTTTCCTTAACCTAAATTTACGCCTGTCCAATTTCGTGTTCACTGGAATATTTGTGTTGGAAGCCATTATCAAGATCATTACACTGAAGACGCATTATTTCAAGAAAGCCTGGAATGTGTTCGACTTTATCATCGTCATCAGCTCTCTTGTGGGTGCGTAAACTTATCCTTAAAAAGGCCGGTCTTCAATTGGTTGTCGAAAGTATAATCCTGAACAAATGTCTTGGAAAACTCTGCTAAATCGGAAGAAAAAAGAACATCTTTGTAAAAGGGTCACGCCTACAATAAGTTTCAATAAGTTTTTTTTTCTTTACCTCAATATTCTAACCTTTAAGAATTACGTTTAACCAATCAAATGAATGCTATTAAGTAATAAACTCTTGGAGATGCTGTTTATTAATGTTTTGTGTATGAAGTTTCAAAAGCTAACCAATCAAAGACGAGGATTTTATATTTCTTCCTTTTGTACTTTTGCCAATGGAACTGCAGCGCAGCATGAACGTAACTGTGATCTCTTTCAACAGATGTGATGCTCGATGAGTTTAATGCAAACAAAGGTACAGTCAGCCCCAATCTACTTCGTGTCCTTCGAATCTTCCGAATTGCCAGGCTGCTAAGGCTGGTTGAGTTTGCCAAGGGGATACGCCAATTGCTGTGGGCTCTCATGATCTCGTTACCAGCCCTCTTCAACATTGGCACCCTACTCTTCATGGTCATATTTATTTACGCAATCATTGGCATGTCAGCGTTCGGGCATGTGAAACGCGAAGGCGAGTTAAATGACATAGTAAACTTCGAAACGTTTGGTAATGCACTGCTGCTGCTGTTTCGCCTTGCTACTGGTTCCGGATGGAATGATATTATGGATGCCTTGATGTTGGAGCCTCCGGACTGTGATCCCAGCTATATGAGTCTTCCCAATGGTAACTGTGGCTCGTTCAGTGCAGTTCTTTACCTGACGAGTTACATCATTGTCGTTTTCCTTGTCATTGTTAACATGTACATTGCCATCATTCTTGAGAACGTGAATCGCGCCCACGAAATCGAAGATTTCTGTATCACCAAGGAGAACTTCGACAGCTATTACGTTACATGGGGTGCTTTTGTTCACGACGGTAAGCCTTACCTCCCGCTAACCCAGTTATCGGAGTTTGTGGCTTCTTTGGATAAACCTTTCAAAATTCCACAGCCTAACTCTGCTGCTCTGAGAGATATGGATATTCCTGTGAGAGCAGGGGAACTGATTCACTGTTTTGATCTGCTGAAGGCACTGGTGCGGCGCGTTCTGGAAGCTCACGGTGAGTCGGTCGAAGTTTTCAAGGACATCACTGTTAGAATGGAGGCCAGTTTCAACAAGTCGTTCATTACGCATAAGAGGATTTCCTCTTTGACTGGTTCTACTAAGACGAAGCTTGGTGACGACACCGTAACCTGAGCATGGCTGAAGACAACTTGAGAGGATTACAGTACTCTTAAGTGCTTAAGTGAAGTTGTCTTTATTGGGATCATAATCCTACACATTGAAAGCTCACATATCAAGAGCGTGGGTGTCATCTCCGGAAGAAGTAATAACATTAGCATTTCATGGCTATTGCACCCTTTGAAAGAGAATTATGCAAGCCTACTATCTAGTCGACTGGTTACAAAATTGAAAAACACTGACTCCTAGAAGCTTCGATATCTTCCGTTAAAGAGCTAATAAGTTGAGATATTAAGATATTACTCCATGAACCTGTTTTAACATATGTAATCAAACGTTTGTATCGCTTTGAAATTTAAGAATTTCTTATTGGACGTAACCGTAAAGCGAGGGCATTTCCTTGTTCGGCTACAGGAAAAAAAAGTCACCGGAATATACTTTTATATGTAAGGGCGTAGCTTTTAATCTGCAGCTACATGTATGCCAATTAACATGCAGGCTAAAATTTCCATTGCTTGTTTTATTGATATGAGGGTACTTGAGCCTGAGCATTAGCTATGCCATGCTGATGAGGCCTAACAAGGCCGAAACAGCTGTCCATGGCTGCTAATGCTTGGGCTCAATCTTTGCTTTGGTAGATTTAAGGGGTAATGCCCGCTAC
>JAEMWC010000225.1:190000-215000 GCA_016490735.1 Pachyseris speciosa
ACCATGCCAAGAGTTAGCTGCCATTGAATCACTTCTTGGTCATGTTTTCAAAATTTAATCAGCAAAATTAACAATATTTCTTGGCTGTTTTTGAAGAAACAATTATTACACTCACGCTTGAATATGAGATAAATATGGCCGACGTCTATTGGCTGACTACCACCTCGTATCCAACACATGCTCTAGGGATAATCGTTAATTATTTCCGGGCGCTTCACTGTATGGTGGCAAAAATAAGCAAGGCGTAAGTATAGCCACTCAAGTCTATATTTTTAGCGTTTTAGTTGAGTTACTGCCCGTTTGCATGGAAACCTTAACACTGTGTTGGTTTGCAACGCGTCTATCAATAAAACGAGAATACCTCACATATTGATGTGTCTAGGTAAGCTGAAAGCCACTCATTGGGCACTATGGTTACGTGGTAGCTACCACATGGCCTTAGTGCACAATGAGTGGCTTTCAGCTTACCTTTTCAGTCTTTTGTTTGTACACCGGCTTACGAACCGTCATGATTGGATCAGGTTATATACACGTCAACAGGAGCCTATAACTAGGAGCGTACAACTCGCATGCTAAGCCTATGTCGCGGCATTTTTACAGACCGATCTATTTTTGGACTATTTTTTCCCGCGAAAAAGGTCAACGAGGAGGGCAACGGCCACGAGAGAGCCACAGAACAATAGTTTTAATGAGCGAAACACAAAGGCTCTGCACGTGCAGATACTTGTGGCACGTGCAGCGACTTGTGATTGGTCATCGGGGCTTCTGCGGGAATCTGACATTGGCGGGAAATTCAATCTCTGAAAACGCCGAGACAGGAACATAGGGCAGTTCTACGCTCCTAGTGATAATGGGCTCCTGACGTCAATCAAATGTTTTTTTAATACACCAAGGAGAGCTCCAAGGCACTGTGACAATTTATTCCGCTAAAAACAAAGCAAAATGGCAGAGGAAGCAACAGCTGGAGCCTTATCGAATGTTCTGAAACATGAGAAAAAACGGCCGTGAACAATTTGCTTCATGGGAGAGACGTGATGGCCATTTTGCCTACGGGCTTTGGCAAGAGTATGATCTTCACAGTGTATATGTTGTGGTTCAATTTTATCCTTGGTTCAGTTTTTATTTTCCTTTGTTTGTACTCATTATCATACCTTACCATACACAAGAACAAAAGAAAAATATAATGGAACCAAGGATAAAACTAACTACAACACACTTATTGGGTTGTACATTTTGTTTTCCCAATACAGACCATGTGACAATACTCAGGAGATTTGACCCTTTGTCTTGCTCATTAAAAAAAGTGCATGCAGAGATATTCATGCTTGCACGTACTCTTTTTAATAAACATGACATAGGACCAAATCTACTTAGTATCTTCACATGATCTGAATTGGGAAAACAAAATGTACAAGTGAATAAGGTCTATTGCACTAAAAATAAGTTAGTAGTAGTATTATTATGTGAGCTCACCAAAGAATTGTCCTTAACTAGAACGTTCGTGATTATAATTTGGTCGTTACAGAGTATAATCAACGACCAAATTTGAAAAGTGTTGTCCCTGAACTGCACGGTGATGGAGCTGTCGTTTGAAACGGTAAATTTGGTGCGATTGCTGTTGACGAGTTCCACACGGTGCAACCGATAAGATTCCTATGACCATCTGTCCACTGAGTGTTGGATTAATTGGATCGTTAAAAGCTGTCAACAGGTTGTCAAATATATGAATTAGGAGGCGGAATTCGAAAATGCCGCGATTCGAGGGCAGGCAGTTTCTCATCGCGGTTTCGCCGCTCGCTCGAACGCTCCTGAACGAAACCCCCAGCTACGCAGGCTAATCACATTTATTTAAAAAAGGGTTTCGATGGTATTACGATCATCGTCGGTTGCGAATAAACTCACAACTGACCTGAATTTGTAATAGTTGCATGTAAAAATAAGATGACATGTATTTGGAAAGTGCAAAGACAACGCTAATTAGCAAAGGAAACCAAACAGGGATGACAAAAGTGGCAAAAAAAAAGAACAACAACAACAAACAAATAACTAAAAGAGCTGTTTGTTTAAGAGATGCGTTTTTCTCAATGAACACGCAGGAATTCCTTGATCCTCCTTCGGTATCTGGCATTCACATGATTAAGAATCGTGCAAAATGGAATTATTTTTACGTTGGAGAAACTAACCACTACCTCTTGACGCGTATTCACGAACATTTAACGAGCATTTAACGAGCATTTTCCAGCATCTGGAGCAATTTGAAGAACATATCTCAAATCTTGTTATGCTGTATGTTTCTCGATTCTTGATCGTGTGAAACCAAGTTCCTTGGAAGGATGGAGAAAAAACCATCTTAAACACACAGCTCTCTAATGTTGGCTCTACCTCGGTGTAAAAACCTGTGAAACTCACGAATGACGTAAAACAAAGAAAACAAAGCATTCTAAACAATGGCGTACAGCAAAACAATACCTCATAAAACAAAGAAAACCTCGCCAGGTTTTTACACCGAGGTAAACCCCTTATGGTTCATTCGCGTAACCAGTCGGGGAGGATGCAGAGGGCTTGTCTTCAACCAAACTTAAGGTCGCGCAGGACAGTTGCCTATGAATAAATTCATGAGCCAAACTTTGGGGGTAGGTCATTCATTTTCAAGCTTCAAATATCTGAATTGTGAGGCTCGATTGCTCTAAAATTTGACAGGGGTCCTGGTGGAAAATGGAATGACATCATGATTGTTGTTCTATAGGCGGATCGCTAAGTTAGAAGTGGTGAAATTAATGTTTGTATCCGAGTTTTCTGATTAGGCTAAGTTCATCTCCCAGGCCCCGGTTGTTCAAAGAGCGGATAACTTTATACACTGGATAAGCCTATCCATTGGATAAAACTGCTATCCACCGGATAGTTATCCAGTGGATAAAAAGTCGTTGCACAAAGCCCGGATAGTGCGATTAATAACGATCCAAAGGATAACCCGCTATCCGGTCCGTTGCCATGGTGAATCTCAGTCACTTTTTAGATGACATGACATGACAAAAAAATGGCGGAGGATGTGGAACCTGGAAAATGGAGAAATTAAAGCCAATTGCATCCCTGAAGTGCCCTAAATTATTTTGGAATTGCCGAAAACAACTCTCAAGTTATAAAAAGAGCTATTTTGCTTAACGTAAACTTTATACCACGTGGAACTACTACGTGGGGCTGCGTGGGATAAAACATTTTATCGATAAACAGTCGTATTAGAAATTCTGTAAATTAGCCTACCTTATATCTTGAACTTTCACGGTGATTATTAAGTTCCTTGTCAATGCATCCACCCTCATATAAAGCCATTTTCGTTTAAATGTCTTTTACAATTTGAAATGCGGTCGTTTTGAGTTCTGCGGTCGACTACTGCGGTCTACTCATGCAAAGGAGCACAACAATGATTGAGCTTAGATTGTTTAACTTTTGCCTTCTCGAAATTCCTCTTGAATATATTTCAGAGTAGGCTGCTAATACACTTGTAAGAATGAACCATTCGTTAGAAACTTTCCTGTCATGAAATTCTTTTGTATCTGTGAAAAGCCGATTCTGTGAAAAGCCGATCGATCGACATGTTGAAAATAACACTACAAAAGACTGGTTTTTCTAGCACAGAAATTGTAATATTTTGAAAAAAATAACATACTTGACGACTTGCCCGACGTTTTACGGTTTTATTTCTCTTATTACCATACCTATTTCAGTTGTAAACGATTAGAAAATGATAAAAACATCAAGTCATTTACATTTAGGCCACAAACAAAGCCGTTTCCTCTGCAGTCCGCATGTCGACGCGAAGGAAAAATTTTTGATGCTGGGTTTGACCACGGGCATTTAACATTCGGTACCAAAAGCTAGGTAAGACTCCAGTTCTGAGAGAAAAGTATTATTTAATTTCAGCTCTTTTGGCCCGGAAAAACAATTCTTTAAAAACTAAATATTTTAATCTTTAGGCGGTGCTAGCTAACAACTTCTTGAACGACCAACGAACGATAACTGATGCTAGATTCATTTCAAGCGATCGAAAAATAATGCTTAATTTCATCGATTTACAAATGTAAAATATCTTTGAGGGAGAGTACGAGGTCATCATTATTGCTGTTCTCCAAAAAAGTTCTCCCTGGAACGATGGAACAATGTGTGTTTCTCCCAGAAAATAAAATGACAACAGTATTAAAAGATCGATCAATCGCTTGTTACATATTTCTTTCAGGAGTTTCGCAGTCAATGCGTTGTAGGTTTTCCAGGTACTTTGTTTAATTTTTTAATGAAATGGTTGATTGTTGATTGTTTTCAACAGTTTTATCCAGTGGATAAAAAGTTATACGACCTACCTAGATGTGGATAACTTTATCCGCTGGATAGCGGCTGGATAACGCTATCCAAGCTTCGAACAACCGGAATGACGCAAGTGGATACATTTTATTCGCCGGTTAGCGATTTATCCGTTGGATAAGAGTTATCCACTCTTTGAACAACCGGGCCTGGTGTATCAGTCTATATCCGTGATGAAATTGCAGTATCGTCCCTATCTGAAGATCGAACGACTCCGCTAATGTATTCATACTTCAAGACTTTAATCATACGTGCAATTAGCAACACTCCGAACACGCAATGTATTGAATAAATTTAGAATGCAAATACTCTTCTAATCATGATTCCGCCGTGCATCGTCGGAATCAGTCGCACGGTTCGTGCATGCGTAATGAGATTAAGTGTCCTTCGCGGCCTTAAACGGCTTTTTATGGTTCTGAAATGTTCAATTTGACGCTGAAATGATGCTGCTTTTAAAAGACTTAAACTATAGAGTATTTCTGCTTGAATAAATAAATACCATAAACTCGACATGTTTACCGAGGCAAGTGCCTCGGTTCGCCTCATGCTAGCTACGGCCCTGATTTTAAAAGCTTAATGTAATTGAAGGCAAAAATTGAAACTCGAGGGGGAAAAAACCGATCAAATGCATGTGCACGTCTCAAAGTCTGATAGAAAGCTATCAAAAACTAAGCGCACTTCACACTTCATTGAAAAAGTTGGAAATCTTCGTCCTAAGACTGTATTATAAAACAACCCAAGTTTTGCCCTCTAACTTTGATTAATTCTCGAGTTTTTGTTTGAACCGCTAAAGATTAACGTTTGGAAATTTTTGCTGGCTGTGTACGTGTCTGCGTGGGAAAATTGTTTTTTAAAAGCCTTAATTAACTTGATTTAAGGCAGAAACTCAAGCTCGAGTGAAAAAAAAAAAAGACGATCAAATGCATGTGCACTTCTCAAAATCTGACATAAAGTTGCCAAAAAGCTGTCAAAAATGTCAAAAACCAGTACGTGTCTGCGAGGGAAAATTGTTTTTTAAAAGCCTTAATTAACTTGATTGAAGGCAGAAACTCAAGCTCGAGTGAAAAAAAAAAAAGACGATCAAATGCATGTGCACTTCTCAAAATCTGACATAAAGTTGCCAAAAAGCTGTCAAAAATGTCAAAAACCAGTGCGCTGCACTCTTCATTTGAAAAAGTTTTAGAAATTTTCGTCGAAAGCGGCCTGTAAACAACAATTAAGTTTCGCCGTCTATAAACATGTCGTCTTAATTTGTTTGAACCGGTAAGAATCAGCTTTTGGATGTTAAAAACAGCGAAATGGGTTGACTGGCTGGCTCGCTGGCTTTGATAAATTTCATAGTGGACGGATCTGTGCGAGAAATGCTCGTGTGGTTTGGCAAGCACTTTTTTCGTTAACTGGATGATGTTTTGCCACTGAGAATCATTAATTGCAGGAGGTTCTGCGGAAGACATGGGAAGTAACAGTAAAACTATCAAAGCACTTCAGGGATTTGTGCCAGCCAATGAAAGATTTTGTGGGAATGGCGGTATTATTTAGCTCTGTTGCGTTCCGAGTGATTGCTGCCTGCCGTGAATCATGCTGACTGCTCAGTCTAAACGATCAGGTGCGGACCTCTTTTTGTCTTCTCTATGGACACTGATGTCAAAATTGCTTAGCTATTTTTCTGGCTTAATGCAAGATATTTTTATTACTTGTCTAATTTCTCCACCTTCTCCAAGAATCTTCGAAGAAACATTATTCCTATTATGCTTTGTTTTCTTGTAATGTTTTGTTGTTTCTGAACCGCGGTCAATTCCGGTTGACTGCTCTTAACGATCAGTTTGTACCCTTTTATGTCAAAATAAATACCTATTTGTCTAGCTTAATCAGTATAAGCTATTTTTATTACTAGCTAATCTTGTTTAATTTCTCCACTTTCTCCTTGTTCGAACAAACATTCGCATCGTACTTTGTTTGCTTGTGGTGTTTTGTTTTTGATCCGCTTTGATTTCCTTTACACTTTCATCTGAAAGTAGTTTGGACTCGAGAATGTCTGTCTTTTTTTTTGCAAACGTTTGCTATCGCAGACTTTTCGTTTTCCCTGCTGCTGCTCAATTGTTTTGGAAACAAGTTAAACTGGCCCAAGGTACAGGGGCGCCAACGACAAGTTTCGCTAAATATCTGTTAAATATCTGTCCAAATATCTGTATTATTAAACTTAAAGTAAGCTATTTCTCATCAATGTACACATCCTTTGGACTTCCTTCTCTTGCATACGGTCTCAATTAATTTTATTAGTAGCTGCTCACACCAGTCTTGTGGGATGTTTGGATGACATTTGGCTTTAATGTTTAATGGGATTTCTGATGCTTGATGAAGTATGTTGTGCAATTTCAAATGTACGTGGAGAAATGTGAGATTAGTCCTTACCTTTCTTGCAAAATAGAAAATCAAGTTAAGATGGCTAACACCGATTTCCAGCAATTTAATTGCTTTGATGAATCATTACTTGAAATCGATCCTCATACTGCATTGTTAATTACCTTGATAGTGGTATCAAAGAAATGCTCGATATTTTATTATCAAGTTGGTTGCTCTTGCACTTGGCTGGCCAGAAGAGCAGCTGGATTTCTTTTTGAAAATACTGTAGGTGTATTGATTGATGAGCTTCATGCTAGCAAGCAGTTTTTTTGTGATAGTAAGGTCGAGAGGTAACTGATCAAAAGAAATATCTTGGTCATAATTCATATAACAACAACAACAACACCATCTTTATTACCAAATTGTAATTGAACTTAATTTACAAAATCATCTAATAATACAGGAAAGGTAACATTTACTCAGAATAACTGAAAAGCTAGTCGAGCTGAGTAAAATTAAGTAATGTTTAAGTATAGGAGATTGGTTGCCACTAAAGCTAGAGCAAAGCAGTTAATAAGTCAAAAGAAGCAGACCACAAAGTAAATAAATAAATACATAAATAAATAAATAAAATAAATAAATAAATAAGAGAATAAATCAATAAATGAATAAATATATATACCAGTTGAAAACTCATGAAAAGTGAAACTGTTAGATGTCAAACTTGACTTTGTTTTTAAACGTTTTAAGGGGGAGGTGTTAAATGCTTTCATCAAGGTGATTCCAACCTTTTACAGCTGCAAAGCGAAGGTTGAATTTACCATAGTTTGTTTTGATGGCATTGATGTAATAGGTTGATTTAGAAGCAAGCCTGGTATTGTATGAGTGTATAGATGCTACTGTTTGACAAATATTTTCTAAGGAAGATGGAAGAAGATTATAGTGATAGTGATACATGAGGAGTGCATTGTGAAGGATAACAAGATCAGTTAATTTGGAACCTCTAATTCCTTAACAAGAGGCTCAGAGTGTTCATATGGTTCCGAAAAAGTTATAGTACGTATTGCTCTCTTTTGAAGAATTATTAGAGGTCTGAGAATAGAACTATAAGTATTGCCCCAAACTGATAGCCCGTAGGTGAGGAATGGGGTAAATAAGTGAATAATATAATTGAAGTAATATGTTTCTGTTTACATAATATCTAATTTTAGATAGTACTCCAATACCTCTTGAAATCGTCTTGCTCAATTCGTGCAAATATGGTTTCCAGTTCAAATTCGAATCAAAAATGAGTTCTAAATATTTAACTTGATTATCAGATTTAACAGACATATTGGAGATACTAAGATTCAACTGATGAGCTATTCTTCTTTGCGGAGAATGGAATACCACAAAGCTAGTTTTTTCAATATTTAAAGATAATTTGTTAGCATATAACCACTGGCTCACCTTTTCTAGTTCTACATTTAAGTTGGTTTCTAAATTTAGAATGTTAGCATTATGAAGAAACAAGTTTTTTCATATCATCTCAATATTTTTATTGATTCAGTCCATGTATCTTTTCTTTCATAATTTTTTGGAGGCATACATATATCCAGAGGATACACAATTTCTGATTTCCGACTGTCTCATGGGAGGCTGTGGATACCTGAAATTGCATTCATTCTGAAGTTATGATCTGAATCACTATATAACTGGTGTGATACTGATTCAAAGGAGCAATCACCAGACTTCTCCACCAATATCTAGTGGCCCTAAACCATAATTAAGTAGCCTACAGTTGAACGGGGAAACAGAGCTGCCCTAAGGTATTGCTCTAAGTTGTTCAGAATGTTTTGTTTTAAAAATGTCGTAGATAACTAGCGTTGGAGGTTCTTTTTTACACAAAGTATTAAAGATTATTAAAAAAACTACCTCAATATTCTTATTTTGCTTTTTTAACAACACCAAACACAATTTGCAAAGGAAGTTCATTACCTTACTCAATAGAACGCTTGTTTTTAGGAGGTGTGGGGGTCCAAATCCGTAAAAGGGGGTACATATCTGCCAGCAGTTCTGGACTAGGGGGTCCAAATCTGATTCACAAGCAGATCTTGACTGGAGGGTACAAATTTGCGGGGGGTCCAAATCCACTGTACCACTGGCTGAGATCACCTTTCCATACTATTTTCTACAGCATTGCGTTTGTAGCTTGAGTGAGGTCAGATGGGTGATATGACAAGCAGACTATATGTAAATGCTAGTTGAAAAAGAATGCTTTTGGAGCTCCGCTTTTAGGCTTGGCTAAATATATATATATATATTAGATTAGAGGCAGCTTGGAAGTAGACGATCCTCAGGTCCGCGGATGTTATTACAAAGGCAGCAGTTTCTCCTCAATTATTTAAAGACCCTTAGTGTTGTTCCGGGCGGGTTTTAAACCACGACCTCCTGCACGCTAGTCCGGTGGTTTACCACTGAGCTAACCGGTCGGCGGTCCAACGCCTGAGAAAGTCGTTTCCTGGACTGATTTTCTTTGTCAAAAACATTTACATCTCAATTTGTTGTCTTTCTTGACGACGTCGAGAAATAGACTTCAGAAGCTGCAATTCCGCCATGTTTATGTGTTGTTTATTCCCGCGTGTAAAGTTTATTTGGCACCGAATTTACTAGTGTCCATTGTCTTCCGAGAATAGGACCCAGTCCTTTCTTAAAAAAATCTTTTTTTTTTCTGTTAGGATGTCAAGATGGTTTGACTTTCAAACGTGTTTTGATACACAAGCTACATTATGAGTAGACAAGAACGTCAACAGTCTTGAAAAAAAAAATACCGAATTACGATTTCACTAATAAAGCTATCTGATTGGTTAACTGCATTAACAACTACCTACAGCTGATAGACCTACACACGAGGGTAAAATGAGGCATGAGTTTGAGGAATGACATGCGTCATGTCTTGCGGAATGGTATAATTATGTGGAAGGACTCAGAAATATTTAACTCAAAGAAATAAATTCAACTGAATTTCAATTTTTTGTTTTGTTTTTGTGACGGCTGTGTATAATAATTAATAAAAAATACAACGGAAAATAAAACTCGAACCAAGGATAAAAATGAAAAGTCCTCGACCAATAAAATAAATCGTTTCAATAACAAACAGCAACGGTTTTCTTCCCGTGTCTTTTTCCGAAAAGCGCTGTGAAAGCACGAATACATGTTAGATTTATTTACTCCTCGATTGCCTTTTATACGTATGAGATGAATATTGCCGACTGCGCTTCCCGTTGGTTGACTACTTTCTCGTCCCCAGCACACGTTCGTGGAATTATTATTTCAGGGTGATTCCTTATACGGTAGCAAAAGTAGGCAAGGCATAAGTATAGCCACTAAAGTATACATTTTTAGCGTTTTAGTTGAATCACTTGCTGTTTACATGGAAACGTAAACACTGTGTTGGTTCGCAACCTATCTATCATTAAACCAGGCGAAGAAACTGCCCTTTGCTTGCCGACAGCTCTGTCAAAAGATCATTATTTCTAAGCAAACTAATGAAAATGCTCTCGTATTGGATCTTATCATTCTGTTTGCAAGTTTGAACAGACATTTGCAGTAGATACTTCCTCTTTTGGTTTTGCATTTTGTTCTAGAAAGTTAAAAATTGCGTCTGTTGAATTTCAGATCTTTCGAATTCTCTGGCAGATTGAAGCATCAATGGGCCTAGGTGAGTGCAATTTTGACCATTTTGACATTGATTTTATAACTCGTGATCATGTTCCCAATCAGCTCGAAAATGATGAAAGGGTATGAAATAAAATATTTTAATCATTGTCAGTCAGCTATTGTTTAACATGATTTCAATAACCATAATAATTTTGGCGTTGCTTCGTCTCCTTAGAACCAATATCGGCATCTTGGTTATTTGTTTTTTGTCTGATACTAAGTTAGCCTTTTTATTGTGAACGACAGAAACTCGCTTGATGAGACTCAAAATTCGTTGAAAAATATTGCTTAAATTAAAGCTTACAGGACCCCTAAAGCCTAAAGAAAGCAAGAGATGAATTAAAGTGGAAGGGTTAAGGTTACCGTGTACGTTCAGGGTATAAAATTTTCGATTTTTATTTTTCTCCATAAAAATGAACTTTTTACTGTGATCTTTCAAGCACAAAAAACACAATTCAAAACGGGTGAATAGTCGCCGAGAGATTGGGAAAAACCTATATGCACCGGATGTAAACATGGACAATATGTTAATGCGAATGCAGCCAACCGGAGCGATTTGCGCGGGAAATATTGCACGCGAAAAAGTTGCTTTGCTTCATGAAGGTTGTGCGCTTTTAGTTTTTCGGCCATGACGATGGGTCAGGTAATCTTAGTCAAAGCCGGAGAATATGTAACAAAATGATAAACCAGTGAACTGTCTGTAGCATGAGAGTATGCGTGCAGATAAAATTACGCGGAAAATTTCCACAGTAGGTGACCGGAAGAAAAGTTAGCGTAAATTGATTGGCCGATCGTCGATAAAGGTGTTTGCGGGCGGTGTTTGTTTGTGTAGTGAAGATTTTTTTTAAGCGCTGTTTTCGCAAAGTTTATTTTTGTCTGAAGAGGACACTTTCAAGACTTACAACTCGAGGGCGATTTGTTCGATTTCGATCAAATTTGGACAGTCGCTAGATTAACTTATCTTCAACAAAAAAGTGTTGGGGAATTAGATAATTCAAAACCGTTTTTCGCTGAGAGCCATTTCCGTGCGCCCGCTCCGTCTCTTTTTCTAGCGAATTTGAAAATGCTCTGTAACTTTAGAACGCAGTCGAATAAAGGAAAACCCCAACACGTTTTTTTAGCGTCTGGTTTCCAGACTTCGAGAAAAATATCAATTTCCCTAAATACAAAAATCACATTTAGTTGTAGCTTTCAAAAGTTAATTTACACCTTCGAGTTTAAACTCGACAGAGCGTTCAGAAGTTCACTTTCTCACAAAATTAATGAAATATTCAAATAGCTAGTTCAATTAGCTTTAATTTGATATACAGTTTATGGTATCTGGGATGTTATCGCGAGCCGCTACAACACTTAGATTAGAGACACCCCTGAAGGTACACGGTAACCTTAAATTAACAAGACAGAGATGTTTGTTTAAGGTGAGCTTTTCGCAATGGAAATTCAGGGATTCCTTTCCTTGGTCATTCTTTGGAATTTAGTACTCCCATGATCATGAATTGTGCTATAGACAAGTAAGATGGTTGTTTTCGAGAGCCAAACGTATCCATTAGCCCAGACAAGTTTAAGCACTCTCCCATGAGTAGTAAAATGGATAGAACAAACAATGTCCCCAACACCAATGCCAGATTTTGTAGACTTGGTCTTTTTAATTCTTCTGCTTTTTTTCTAAGTGCTAATTCTTATTTTAAAGGATCGCGTTCGGCATTTTCCACGTCAGGATCTGATATGGTAGTATTTTAATTGGACCCCCATCACAAGAAGACTAATTTCCCGTTTCGGCATCTAAAATCCGTTTCACCATCTAAAATCGTCCCCGACTTTCTCTGTGCGACCTTGTAGCTCAGTCGGCAGAGTAACGGTAGATCTAATCCGGAGGTCGTGGGTTCGATTCCCACCGAGGTCAAAAGATTTTTTCTTTGCCTCGTGTGGTTCCCTGTTTCCCTTTACTAGGGCTAACGCCCAGTGGGTTATTCATGGGTTAAAGTAGCACTTTAACTTACACTTTAGAGTTAATTCTCTATTCCACTATTTGTGTTCCTAGTGCTACGCGGCACAACATTCATAATTTCCCGTTTCGTTGCCTTGTCAGACATTTGAGAGACGCCGCAAGTCTTGTAAGTAAAACAAGACATTAAGACCATTAAACAATATGAAATTTTATAATTACATAAGTGATGTTATCTCTTTACCGAACCATGCAAACACAGCTTGCCACTCAGCTTTCGACACGCATCTCAACTGACGGAAAAACTTTTTGCCTCGAGTCGGAATCGAGCCGACGTTCCCCAGTTAATAGTCGGGCGTGATAACCACTACACTACCGGAGCAACCACACTGGCAACGTGGCCACTTTAGAAAGTGAGTAGTATCGCACGTCAGCCATTCCTCGGAACGTTTTTCTTTCGATACTTTTTTTGTGTGTTTCCTGGCTTTTAAATTGCCTGAACGGGAATTAGAAATATGTATGTAAATACCTTCGAAGCCATGAAAGCCGTGGAAAAATATCTAGTTACTAGTCGGGCGTGATAACCACTACACTACCGGAGCAACCACGCTGGCAACGTGATTACTTTAGAAAGTGAGTAGTATCGCGTGCACGTCGGCCATTCTTCGGAACATTTTTTTTTTGTGTGAAGAAAAAAAAAAGGAAAATGTTCTGAAGAATAGTCGACGTGCGATACTACTCACTTTCTAAAGTGGCCACGTTGCCAGCGTGGTTGCTCCGGTAGTGTAGTGGTTATCACGCCCGACTAGTAAGTGGGGAACGTCGCTTCGATTCCGACTCGGGGCAAAAAGTTTTTCTTTCAATTGAGATGTGTGTCGAAAGCTGTGTGGCAAACTGTGTTTGCATGGTTCGGTAAATAAATATTTTTATTTGGCTTTCATGGCTTCGAAGGTATTTACATATACATATTTTTAATTCTCGCTTAGGCAATTTAGAAGCCAGGAAACACACAAAAAAAGTATCGAAAGAAAAATGTTCCGAGGAATGGCCAACGTGCGATACTAATCACTTTCTAAAGTGGCCACGTTGCCAGCGTGGTTGCTCCGATAGCGTTGTGGTTATCACGCCCGACTAGTAACTGGGGAACGTCGGCTCGATTCCGACTCGGGGCAAAATGTTTTTCTTTCTTTTTAGATGTGCGTAGAAAGCTGAGTGGCAAGCTGTGTTTGCATGGTTCGGTAAATAGATATTGTTCTACAGCTTTCATGGCTTCGAAGGTAAATATATATATATATATATATATATATATATATATATATATATATATATATATATATATATATATATATATATATAAAAGTGATGTTCGTCAACAGATATGACCAAATACCATATGATAACGAAGCGGCGCGACGCCTCCTTGAGTTATCGGCTACTTTGTTCAATGTTCAAAGGTGCAAAGCAGTTCTTGGTATTTTCCTGGGAGCTTGTGAGTAAGTGATAGTTTGTACATTCAACTTTCCTCGAATGGAAAGTGGAATAGGGAGATTGGACCCTCAGAAGCAGGGGATAGCTTAAAGTGTACGAGCCTTTCACTAGACTGCCTAAATCAGTAGTGTCAGAATTGTCATCATGTGTTGCATCGAGCTATAATTTTAAGACTAAATGTTGGTACTTGGAAGAGGCTCATGAAAAGGACACCTTTTAATAAAAACTGTTTCATTTATATTCACATAAGCCGTTGCTCTCTTTGTTACTGGAACGGGTAGATCTAAGGGGACTTGAAACCGAAAAGATAGAAACCTTGGTCATTGTTTGAATACAGGTTCGTTCTTTCTCAATTTAATTAGCGCTCGTTAAAAGTCTTGTTAAGTATGTTATAATAGAATGGAGTAGTTTCAAAGCATAAACGTTACGTGTTTTCGGTAAGGTAATGAACATACCGTTGTAGACTGATTGCGGCGAACATTCCTACGGTGATTCTGAGTTGGTATTTGCTCTTTTCACGTCGCATCAAGAGAGGATAAAGATAAGACAATTAATCCCCCATATAAGCCCTATCCCCATCGTAATCCCTCAAAAGTTAATTTTAGACGTTCTCCAAGATCCGGTGTTCCCAAGAGGGTTGAGTGATAGCCAATCACATGTCCCCATTTTTACCAATGATGACAGCTCCCACGCAATTGGTAAAAATGGGGACATATGATTGGCTATCACTCAACCCTCTTGGGAACACCGGGTCTCGGAGGACATCTGAAAATAACTTTAGGGATTACGATGGGGATAGGACCTATATGGGGATTAATTCTCTTATCTTTATCCTCTCTTGATATGACATGAAAAGAGCAAATACCAACAAACTGAATTGAGACTTTACACTCTAGTATGATACAAATTACAGGAATGCGGTGAAATTTCTAACGTTATCGGAGTCCAACTATAAGCACAGGAAAAGATCAGAAAGAATGAGATAGGTATGAGTAAACCCCAATCAAGCGACGTATACTTGAGCAGTAACGCTGGGATTCAGATTGGCCAACGCCAGGCTGACTGAGGAGTAAACTGAACTCCCTAACCAAGTATCATAAACTTGGAACAGTTACTCTAAAATAAACCGTGGTGTCAATTCCGATAGCTACTGGTTCTTCTGAACTTGATTTCCGGGATAAACATTTAGTGCAGTTACCCTGAGCAATCCGGGTGAAACTAGCCGTGGCTAGGCTAATTTGAAGATAGGAGAACAATAATGCTTCGTGCCTTATCACTATGATGCACCCCATGGCATCAGGGCCTGAGCAATTACGCTACAATGAGGCCAGCAAACATGAATTTGAAACTAATGCTACAGTGCGCTTTTTTTAAGATGACAAATACAGAAAAACGGCGACTAGTACTATTGTAGTACAGTATTTGGAGTTGCATCATATAGATGAAATCAGACAATCTTATTGTGGTGAAATACAGTATAACTAGTGTGCAGCTTATAAGAGAGGGCAACTGCTTACAAGAAACTGCAGTTAGAACGGAGGCCAGATAAAACCTGCCAGAAAAACCGCGTGGGAAAAAACTTGACAGGAAGTCTGGGTAGGAACCAAGGCCCAGCTCTATAGATTTGGTGCAGATAAGGAAGTGAACTAGTTAAATCGTTAAAGCCGTTAAAGTCAAATTGATATAACAATGGTATGGAAAATGCGAACATAAAAGTAACAATAATATAAAAGTAAAATAAAATTTTGCTTGAATAGAAGAGGACGGGTGATTCTGCGGCCAAGACAGAAAACCACTTGTCAAGACTTCCTTTATATACCCCCTCGGTACTACCCATGAGGCCCTGGGCAGCGCCCAGGCCTGACCGTGTCTCGTGCCGGTAAAATATTTATTTCGGCCTTATTCGCTAACTTTTTCGTCAGAAATAACATTTGTTTTCCTTGACGTTTTGATGGCGAAAAGTAAAATAGGTTTAATCCAGTAGGCTTATCAGCAGATTGGCGGCAGGTGAAATGTGATGGGTCAGATTTAATTGCCAACGTTGGTCGCCTAAATTCGATGAAGATTTCGTAGTTTTCGATGTCAAGCTCTCTGACTCACTGAGCTTTAAGGTCTCCAACACCGGTTTGTAGCACTTTGTACTTGTAAAAGAGTGGTAGTATCGATCCGTCAAAGTTACGTGCTGGAAACTGTTGGAAACCGTATTCGGCCACTTTAACTCTTTCTCTGCCGACGTTTTTTCTACATTTTTTTTGCAATTTCCGAAGGGTAGGAAGTCTAGTCGATCTCTTTATTCCAAATACGGGGTTACCACGGAGATGTTGCTGATCCACAACACCAAAGGCTCTATCTTTGTTGTCATGTTCGTCACGCTGTAAACTATCACCGCAACCACAATTCGGTACTATTTGATTTATAAGTATGTTTTTCGAGCCATTTTCCACCTTAGAAGCCCCCTGCCTGGGATCATGAGGCTAAGTTGATGGGTAGAGGCAATCCTTTGAAAGAATACAGAGGTGAGAAGCAATTAAACACGAAGTGGGTCGCCGAAAGTATTCGAGCGAGCCATGGTGATTCAAAGAGTGAAGTTGTGTCTTTGGCCGTTTTCTGAGTGGATTTCGGGACCTGGCATGGCCATTTTGGCGAGTTTTGACTTGTAAATACTGCAGTCGGTGCACTATTTTGCCAGCAGGACAGGGTGACTCAACACTTATAAAAAATATGTGAAATGGAAATTGGCAGACTTCAATGCTGCTGTTAGGCAAGAATATCCCAGAATTCCTTTGAGTCACAAACGCGAAAATTACAGACAGTGAGAGCAACTAAAATCCGCAGACAGCGTTATCGGGGTCGGGCTAAAGGAGTGAGCAAGTAAATGTGGAACAGATTTGAAGAGGGGGAGTAAACGTTTGCTGCCAATGTTTTGAAGAGGTGGAGTAAAAGTTTGCTGTAAACTTTTAGCTTTAAGAGGAATTTTTGACTTGAAAACTTCAAGACAAAGTTGCGTGAATTTTTGTGTTCTCCGAGGGTTTTTTTTGGTTTTGCAACAGAATTAAGAGTCATATTAAATGGAAATTGGTAGTTTTGGTAAGTTTCCAGGGTGATAAAGTCAGAAACACTGATCATTTGGCAATAACAATGGTTCATTTCAACCATAGTCGGAGATTGGGGAAAGTTGCAAAAGTTACGGGTTTCAAAGACATGGACCGCACAGATGGTCCATATTTAGTAAAGCCGCAGAGAAAGAGGCAAGCAAGTCGAATAAACAAGCATTTTTACAAGATCATTGTTTGTCACTCGTTCAGCGACTCAAAAAATAGCTGGCAAAACACAGCTACGACCATCTCCTTGGGTTTTTTAACATTCCGAGTATTTTATGACAAATTAAACTAGGTAAGATTTCGTCAAGGAGGATTCCCATAGTTCTAACAGACCTGATATTATCTAACAGAAAAAAACACGAAAACCGGATTAATCCTAAAACTTCTTCCATACTTGCTCACTGAATGTTGTCTTAGGGTTGACATGATAAACCACACTGTGGAACAACAGGATGTTTTCGAAAATTTAAGGTGCATTGATTCAGTTCCCAAAATGTTTTCAACGAATTTTTTTCTAAACATTGTATCTTATTTCATTATTATTCAATAACAAGAGATATGGGTAACCTAGTTCCTGTTTCAGTTATTATCACTTAAAGCCTAATATAAGGGTGTTTTTGAGAGGCTATACTTGTTATGGAGAGCGATTGTAAATACTAAGTTTCTAGTAAGGGTCAGAATGTTAAGTCACGCAATGTTTGTACCAGAACCTTCTCCTGTCACGCTACAGAACAATTTAGAATATTCTACTGAATGATGTAATTATGTTGTAATGTTACATAAATAGTTGTGTTAGAAGCTCCAAGAAGGTTCTAGAATTTTATTTAATTGTATATAAGGATTACGCTAGGTAGCGGTGGTTGTCGTAGGCGGAGACCGACTGGAGAAGCTATACCGAGAGAATCATAGAGAGCTATTGAGTAACTTCATTCAAGGTCAAGTGGATCGAAAGGAGAAAGGAGATTTCTTCGGAGACATCGCCATTTATCGTGGGTTTGTGTCAGTGGTGACTGAAGTTTTAGCAGTAGGCTTAAGCTAGTTTGATAGCAGATTGTATTGTTTAGAAATCGCTCCTTTGTAACTAGGAATTAGTTACGTATCGTTAAATAAATAAGTTGGGTTCGTAAAAGAGCTTCGCAGTGTATCTTTTCTGTCGGTTGAGCGATACCGTAACATACTGTTCTTATGGTAACGTAATACGTCAGGAAATTGATCACAACTTAGGTGATCAATGATTGGGCATTTGTTTAATGCCATTAATCAATTATCAGGGGCGCTTTCCTTTTGCATGGAAAAACCGGTTGTTCCAGTGGTAAATCAATTGGAACAGACTTTTCCAATGGAAATTTTCGGAAAAAAAGGAATATCTTCTGAGGTATTCCACTTTTCTCGGTTTTACCGGAATGACCGAAAAATCCTGAATCATCTGCGGCTTTCCACTAGTTCCATGCTCCTTGATGAATAAAACGCGCGGTGTGGTGGTGTTTTGGTTAATACTCAGTCTCTTAAAGAGTGACTCAGTGCAAAAGGAACATGCTCGTTCCGTTCCGTTTTGGTTGAGAAAAATTTGTCCTGTTCCTTTTAACCGAAAATTCTCCCCGGTTTTTCCATTCAAATGGAAAGCGCACCAGCTGATATTATGAGAGAAACGTACTGGAAACCACCTAAGCTATGGCATGGTAGTTTCATATGGGGGATTAAACAAATGCTTCCTTTTCTTTTAAAAAGTAAATAATCTGGTTAAGCCTCAGTGAACCTAAGATTTATATATTACAAAAATAATTTTTCACGTGACGAGTTAATAGTTTTGTGAATTTTCTCATTCATTAAAAAAATAACTTAATAGTGCCCTAGTATTTTCCCAATTTAATCACATACGAAAAGGCTAAGACTGTCCCTTGATAAGATGAAATGTTCCTCAAGCACGCAAAAGTATTGAATCACAGTTTACCAATTATATCTTTGCTCCAGCTCATCCGTAGTTAAGATGAAAGGCGTCGTTCAGCAAGTTGTTCTCTTCACCCTCGTCTATTCCGCGCATTTCATTTATCCTGCAAAGCAGACTGAGTACGCCATCCTCTTTGATGCAGGATCCAGTGGAACCAAGATGGAAATTTACCACCTTTTGCCCAAAGGACAATTGTTACAACCTTCTGACGTCACTGAGCTTGACCCCTCTCCAGACAAAGCTGAACCAGGCATTGCAGACCTTGCTGAAGACCCTTCTCAGGTTGAAGCTTACATGATGCCTCTTTTGGAGTCCGCTAAGAACACCATCCCACAAGACATGCACGCAGCGAGTCCAATATTTTTGCTAGCCACAGCAGGAATGAGGCTGTTACCTGAAGATCAACAAAACGTCATCTTAGAAGAAGTTAGAAAATTGTTCAATGACAAAACGAAATGTCCATTTCAGTTTAAGGATGAAAATGATGCTAGAATAATTTCAGGCAAAGTGGAAGGAATCTATTCCTGGGTCACTGTTAATTTTCTGTTTGGGGTTTTTGGCTCAAAAAATGCGTCCTTTGGAAGTTTAGATCTTGGAGGAGCATCACATCAAAATACCTTTGGCCTAAGTAAGGAGAATCCACATGTTGTTGTCATAAACGTTTCAGGAAGAAACTTTTCTATTTTCGCTCGCAGTTACCTCGGTTATGGACAGGACGAAGCTCGTGAGAAGTATTTAAGGTCTATTGCCGAGAGGACAGAGTGCTCTGGCAATTCTGAATGCATTGTGAAAAGTCCCTGCCATAATGAAGGTTTCAAAGAGCCCTTAGAATTTGACGATCAGGAAAGAGTGTTTGAAGGCACGGCACAGGTTAATCTCTGTCGAAAAATAATCCGTAAGTTGTTTTTTTGTCGTTCGAACGATTTACAAGAGTGTCCCTTTTCTGACCAACCCAAGTTGAGGGGAAAATTTTATGGAATGTCAGCCATTTATTACGTGTTAAGTGACATAGGTGCCGTTTGCGGTGATTGCGAAAACAACCAGGTCACGCCGCTAAAAATAAGTCTCTCTTCAAAGAAATTTTGCAGCGAAGATTACAATGACATAAATGAAAACTCCTACTCCAAGAATAACTGCTTAGGCTCTAACTACATATACGAGTTATTAACTGCAGGTTATAACCTTGGTCCAAAGAAAAGGATAGCAGTGGCACATTCTCTGCATGGGTTTGATTTGGGTTGGACCTTGGGGGCGGTACTTCGCATCACAGGGATATTATAAACGAGTAGATAATTTGATCTCAAGAAGAACGTCTGACTGGTAAAAAGGTGTATTAATCATTTAACTGTAAGTCGCACAGTTTTATATGTTGATTCTAGTAAAGGTAATCAGATGGTGGCACAAAGAGGTTTGCTTCCTGTTTCTTTTGATGTTGTTGTTGTTTTTTGTGTCAATTATTGGATGATCAGTATTTTCCAAGATGCCTCCAAGGAAGCCAATGTACAGCAACGCTCTCGTTAGCTATACGTTGCTCATTTCCAGTTCAAGTCCCTACTTGAGACGCTAGTTTGTCGTAAATCATGCACACCAACACATTTCGTACTATGAAATAATAACTTCAGGACCTGCGTTGCCATAATGTTGGAGCCATTTCATCATAGTAGTTTACATCGTTATTACAGCGGGGGTCCGCGCGTGCGGAGCACCACGATTAAGAAAATATGGTAACCCATCTGTTCGAGAAAATTGGTTGTGGTCACCATACGTACGTCGCACGTACGTACGCCCGTACATCCGCCCCTCCATGTATGCGAAGTGAAAGTCACACTCGAGATAAGCCTGTTCTTTTTTGAGCATTTTAGCGGGAAATAGTTGGGAAAAAAACTGAAGACAATAAGAGAAGAAACTTATGATCTTATGATCTTTTCTGTATGGGCAGTGTATTTTCTGGGCTGTAGCCGGACGAAAATTCTTACCGAGGCAATGCCGGTAAAAAGACAAAAAAAAAAAAACCACCTCTTTTAAATGTATGGACTCTTACAGGAACCTCAAACAAATGCTTAACGCAACTGTGAAACTGGAGAGCTTTATAATCTCGATACCATAAAATCGACAGTTTTACCGAGGCAAGTGCCTCGGTTTGCCTCATGCTAGCTAGGGCCCTGATTTTAAAAGCTTAAGGAGGTAGTTTTTAACCCTTTCACCACCAAAGGCCTCCCCTTTGACGAGTAAAATCGTCTGGCGTTAGACAGAGTAAAATCTATTAATTCCCCCTTGGTGGTGAAAGGGTTAATGTAATTGAAGGCAAAATTTGAAACTCGAGGGGAAAAAAGCCGATCAAATGCATGTGCACGTCTCAAAATCTGATAGAAAGCAGTCAAAAACTAGCGCACTTCACACTTGTTTGAAAAAGTTAGAAATCTTCGTCCTAAGATTGTCAACAACCGAAGTTTTGCCCTCTAACTTTGATTAATTCTCGAGTTTTTGTTTGTTTGAACTGGTAGGAACAGTGTTTTGATATTTCTGCTGGCTGTGTACGTGTCTGCGAGGGAAAATTATTTTTTAAAAGCTTTAATTAACTTTACTGAAGGCAGAAACTCAAGCTCGAGAGAGCCGATCAAATGCATATGCACTTCTCAAAATCTGACATAAAGCTGTCAAAAAGCTGTCAAAATGTCACGCGTCATTTAAGAAAGCTCTGGAGATCTTCGTAAAAAGCGCCTGTAAACAGCAATTAAGTTCCACCGTCTATAAAGAATCAGCGTTTGGATGTTAAAAACAGCGAAATGGGGTGACTGACTGCCTGGCTCAGTTGATAAATTTTATAGAGGGCGGGTCTGTGAGAGAAATGCTCGTGTGGTTTGGCAAGCACTTTCTTCGTTAACTGGATAATGTTTTGCCACTGAGAATCATTAATTGATCGGAAGAAATGGGAAGAAACAGTAAAACTATCAAAGCACTTTACGGTTTTTTGACTGCTTAGTCACGGAAAGATTTTGTGGGAAATGGCGCTATTATTCAGCTCTGCCGCGTTCCGAGTAATTGCTACCTCTGATTCCCGTTGACTGCTCTAAACGATCAGTTGCGGAACTCTTTTTTGTCTTTTCTAGGGAAATTTATGTCAAAACTGCTAAAGAACTTATCTATCTTAATAATTTTTGTTACTTGTCTAATTTCTCCACCTTCTCCAAGAATCTTCGAAGAAATGTTAAGCCCGCCGCATACGTGAGGAAACAGCTGAGCAAAATGCCTCGCAAGGCAGTTAGCTCAGCTATTTCCTCTCGTGTGCGAGGAAATTTCGATGATAAATTTGCCTCGCGAGGCGGTGAAATCAATATCAAACATGTTTGATATTTTCCTCACCGCCTCGGGAGGCGAAAATCTCATGAAAACCTCGCCGCACACGAAAGGAAACGGCTGAGCTAACTGCCTCGCGAGGCATTTTGCCCAGCTGTTTCCTCACCTGTGCGGCGGGCTTTACGTATTGTGTTTTTTTTTCTTGTAGCTTGTAATATTTTGTTTTTGAGGATTCTGAACCGCGATCAATTCCTGTTGACTGCTCTAAACGACCACTTGGTACCCTTTTTTGTCTTTTCTACGGGGATTTATGTCAAAATAAATACCGATTTTTCTAGCTTAATCAGCGCAAGCTATGTTTGTTACTAGCTAGTCAGTTGTTTAATTTCTCCACCTTCTCCAAGAATCTTCGAACAAACATTCGCATCGTACTTTGTTTGCTCGTTTTTGTTTTTTGATCCGTTTTGAATTCCTTTACGCCTTCATCTGAAAGTAGTTTTGTGATTCACGCAAATCCAAGACACGAGAACAGTCACAAATCTCTAGTTCTTTGCCGTTCTTTATTGTCGTCGATCGGCCCATTCAGCGCTCCACTAGCGGAATAACTCAGCCTATGCTTATTTGATACACGAACAACCGTGCAACCGCAACAGTTAAGATAGAAAATACTTGAAAACAACTCTACAAAGGATGAGAAAGAAATGAAAAGCGAAAAGGCTTAAAATTTAGTGACTGAACTGTCCAAAAAAACCTAAAAGATCACGTGACCAAAAACAAAACAAAGAAATACATTAAAATAATTATTATTGGCGGGAAAAGACACGACATAGCGGCCTCGCAAACGAGCTGAAATTACTGCGCAGTTCGTTTGTTCAATCCTAACGAAGCGTCTTTTAACTCAAAAATTTGTCCATTATGTCAGTCGACAGTCAATAATCATTGGTCATCGCTAACTTCCTCCAGAAGGCATATCTTGGTAACAGGGCGGTGAAACACGCCGCTTGCTGTCTTGACTCGGGCAGACCGTACTCCTCCAGTGTACTACTCCTACTCCACTTCAGCTAACAGTGTCCTCAATTCAACATCATTGAGAAGCCGGTCTCCAGCTGCAATCTTTCGGTGTTTCTTCGTAATCTGTACTAGACGGTCCCATATCCCGGACACATGGGGGGCGGCAGGTGGCTGAAATACCCACTTGATGCCCTTTTGCAGCAACTGGCGCTCAATCGTTTCTTCATTCCAATACGTAATGGCCTCTTTTAACTCTTTGTTGGCGCCTACAAAATTGGTCCGTATGTGAGACCAAATTTCCTTGGGCGGTCCTCTTCTACTTATGAATTGGCGAACAACCATGATGAAGTCATCTGTCTCAAGTGATGGCGTCACTTCGAGGTAGACAGCACGAGTTGTAAGGCAAGTAAACAGACAACCCCATATTTTCGCGGTTCCGCGGCCCCACTTAACTGTTAGTGGCCCAAATAGGTCAACACCAGTAAAGGTGAATGGAGGGTGGTACGCCTCCAGCCTTGCTCCAGGTAGTCTTCTAATAGTCTTCTTCACTAGGCTTCTTCTTCCAGAACATTCTTCGCAGCTCACACAGTGTTTGTTCCCTTCCACTATGGACAGCAAACTCATGGTAGTGCCGAACAATTAACTGACTCACGTGATTGTGCTTTGGTAGGATCATTGGATGTTTCTCATCCCATGAGAGTACTACAGCTTTCTGCAATCGTCCTCCTACCCGTAGGACTCCGTCTTCTAATACTGGTCTTAGGCTTGCCAGCCTGCTGGACATTTTCACTTCCCTGCTCTGCCTCACTTCCTTGACATCTTCAGGAAGGCACTCATTCTGAACACTGCGAACAATGACTCGAGTTGACTCACTCAGCTCTTCCAAAGTCACTGGTCCAGTAGAACGGGTAACCCTCCCATCCGTGATCCACTGACAAAATCGTACTTTCCACGCGACACGGCGTTGTAGGACTGGCCATGAACCAGAGCTCTCTATAATCTTCTTCAGGCCACCATGCCTATCTTCTTGTGTATTGCTGGTTTTGTCACAGTCATCAGTGTAATTGTCGCTACGATGTGTTCTTACACTGTCTGGGTGAACACTTGCTGAGACCCCCACTTCCGGGTCGCTGTCTGGAACTTCTTCATATTCTGCACTTGGCCAACAATCTTCTGTTTGAGAATGAATGTATCAAATAAATATATTTGAACTGCGGATTAATGATTAATATGTGACTGATCATCGCAGTTATGAACACTACTTAAGTAGTAGTGAACTTAAAGCCTGAAAAAAATTTAGGCTTGTACGGGATTCGAACCCACGACCTCTGCAATACCGATGCAGCGCTCTACCGACTGAGCTAACATGCCATCTGGGAGCTGGTCGTTTTGTTGGTTCGTAATATACCCGTGAGTGGTGAATATATGAGAATGAATATATGAAAATCATATATTTGAACTGCGGATTAATGATTAATATGTGACCGATCATCGCAGTTATGAACACTACTTAAGCAGTAGTGAAATTAAAGCCTGAAAAAAAAAAAAAAATCAGGCTTGCACGGGATTCGAACCCACGACCTCTGCGATACCGGTGTAGCGCTCTACCGACTGAGCTAACAAGCCATCTGGGAGCTGGTCGTTTTGTTGGTTCTTTCTGTTTCCCAAAGGAAATCAGGTCCTCTACGCCACCGATGTTGATTAGAGAGTTTCTGAGGATTCAAGCCCCGTGAAGCATCATCAGCAGGATTAACCTTTCCAGGGCAATGCCTCCATTGGTCTGGCGAAGTAACTTCACATATTTCAGCTACA
>JAEMWC010000225.1:225000-287500 GCA_016490735.1 Pachyseris speciosa
GACAACTTGCAATGCAAATTTGGTTCTTGATGTCATGGAATATGTGTGGCTGGACGTTCCAATAAGTCCAATAGGCTCTGTAGTGGTGGCATTCACATTAGCCTGCTCTTTTGGATCTAGGTTTCCATGAAGGTTCAAACCTGCACCCTCTTTGTCTTCTGTTACTTTGTGCAGCAGGGAAAGGTGAGGTTGCTGACAATGTTTGCATCTAAATGTTGACTAGCACTGATTAGCTCTGATTAACACTGATTTAAATGTCCTTTACGTAAGCAGTTCAAACAAAGTCCCTTGTACCTCGCCAAGATCATTTTATGCCTAACAGATTTGCTGACGAAATCAGGACAACGTTCTATCTTGTGCACCGAGTCACAACTGTAGCATTTCCCACCAACTCCTTTCTGCATTGTAGGGTGCTGTTCCTTATTTGAGGTAGGTGGATTCTCACTCCCGCTGAGTCCAACTTGTGTTGCCATTGTCGTTACCTTGGAATCAACTCCTGTATTGGGGACAGGTGGGAATGTTTGCCGGCTACCTCTTGGGTATTTTCTTGACACAGACCTGCTCGTCTCACCAACCCTTCCAAACACAGGGTCATTAGCTGCCTCAGCTCGCCGCTTAATAAACTCTACTAGATCCTTGAGACTTGGAAATCCTCTACTTTCCCTTATTCGAGGAGCTTCATCTCTCCACTTAACTTGTAGTGCAATGGGCAGCTTTCCTGACATTTTTACCAAATTTGTCATGTTCATTTCAGGGAGAGCATTCATTGTCCTTAGAGTCTCATACAATGTCCTTGAGCGGTCAGCAAACTTTCGCAATCCTGGTTCATCATTGCTTGATATGTTTGGTCCATCAACCAAGGCATGAACACATGCCTTCGTCACTATGTGTGGTTGCCCAAAACGTTGCTGCAGCACTTTTAGGGCCCACGACAGCCCACCAGGCACTCCTTCAAATCCTGTTACAGCGCTTCTAGCTTGACCACCAAGAAATTGCAACAGACGTGACATTTTCTGAGTTTCTGAAATGTTCTGGGTACCAAACATTTCATCAAAACGTGCTCTAAATCGGAAGTATTCACATGGATTACCAGAGAACTTGCCTACGTCCAGGTTGAATTTAGTTACTATTGAGTCTGTACTACCTGTTAGCTTTGTCACCATGGTCTCAGTGTTATTAGCAAGAAAGGATACACTGTCAGGCTGACGATCTTGATTGGATGGTAATGCTGCCTGTACAAACGGCGGTGCAGCTGAATTCAAACTAGGCCTTTTGACATCAAACTTCGGTACTGCTGCTTCACCTGGGGTAGAGTTAAATAATGGACTTCCTTTGGGTGCTGGTACTTCAGCCAATGGTGCCCATCATACAGGCCCTTCATCCTTTAGTGTGGGCTTGTGATCCATAATCTCCAGCACCTTTGTTGGATCTTCCATCTCCTCAGAATTTAGGTATTCAGTTTTAATGTCCCTGGGGTTCTCTTCACATGCAATATCCTGCACACTATTTGCCCTAATAATAAGACTAGCATCTTCTAGCTCCTCGTAAAACTGGAGCTTGGTCTTAGCTAGCTCCACCACATCCTCTGCTTCTGCAATTTGATTGTCTAACTTTAACTGTTCTTCCTTTAATATCCTCTCTCCAGCCCTTTTCAACTGCTTCAATTTCTTTTCAGAGAGAATCTTATGCAACTTTGCATGTTCTTGTGCCTCTGCGCTAGCTTCAGAGACACTACACCTTCGCGAACAACCAGAGAGAACACTTTGAACATCATCTTTGAGTTCAGATATTGGCAGACTAGGTGAAATAATGTGTGTGAGTTCCATAAAGTTATCATCTGCTGCAGTACCTTTACCGTCTACAGCCTTCGAAACCCCTCCTTCAGATCCAATCATGCATTGATCTATCGATTTGATGTTGCCATAATAGACTTTTCTGTGGCCGCATGACGATTCTCCTCCTGCTTCTTCTCGAGACTTTCGCCAGGTATTAACTGAATTAAATCGTAGTAAACATGTGCATATTATTTCCACTGGGTGTCTAAACGGTGGGTTTCGCTTCGAACTTCAGGTAAAAAATTGTATTCCTTAAGGTACTCGTCAAGCCTACGATAAATCTTTGTCATTTCACTTAGATGACCAGCCTTAGACCTCCTTAACGCTACAATCCTCTCAGAAATCACAGAATCATCAATAACGGAGTGCAAATCTCTTCTTCCCGCTACTTTGTCATTATCGATACCATGCTGGCGTTCCGCCATCTTGTGTTGAATCAAGTTTACAATAATAACAATGAAAATGTACCTCCAAACGACGAATCTCTCCGCAATCTTACCACTTAAATCCACTTTCGGGTACATAGATCACTTAAATCCAGGTTCAATCCAGCTGATTCCAACTTCGCTATGCCCAAGGCTTCGGCAATGTCAACATTAAACGCGCCAGTTTGACCTTCCGCCATTTTGCATGCAATTACGATAACAATAAAAATGTACTTCCAAACGACGAATGTCTCCACAGTCTTTCCACCACAAACTCTGGCAAACGTAGAAACTCTAAGGCACTACGAGGTCCAGTCCAGACCACTAGTCCAACTTCGTTTTCCTGACGAAATTTTAAGGAAAATGTGATTCACGCAAATCCAAGACACGTGAACAGTCACAAATCTCTAGTTCTTTGCCGTTCTTTATTGTCGTGGATCGGCCCATTTAGCGCTCCACAAGCGGAATACTTAGGCTATGCTTATTCGATACACAAACAAAAGTGCAACCACAACAGTCAAGATCGAAAATACTTCAAAACAACTCCACAAAGAGCAAGAAAGAAAAGAAAAGCGAAAAGGCTTAAAATTTCGTGACTGAACTGTCCAAAAAACCCTAAAAGATCACGTGACCAAAATCAAAACAAAGAAATACATTAAAATAATTATTATTGACGGCAAAAGACACCACAAGTTTGGACTCAAGAATGTCTTTGTTTTTTTTTGCATACGTTTGCTATCGAAAACCTTTTGTTTTCCCTGTTGCTGCTCAATTGTTTTGGACAAAAATTAAACTGGCCCAAGGAAAGCCATGCGAAGTTGTTCGGTGACAGTGTGCAGCTCCGATTTTAGTCTTGGCCTGGCTAAATATAAATACAGCACGACCTCCATTAAGCGGTCACCTATTAACTGATAACAACAAGACCTGCAATTTAATCTCCAGTAATGACATGCCACAAAATGTATACACGAGGAAATCTTTTCCAGTTTCATGGTTACGAGGACAACCTCGCGCCCCACAACGTTAAAGAGCAGTGACCGATTATATTAAGTAAATCGTCCGTCAAGTTTTTGAACTACAGTAAAATTTACACAGACTGTTGGTGTAAGAAAAGGTCTAAGAAACTTGGTTTTGTTACATAGATTAGCACATTTTTCTGCACATGGGCAACAGCTGTACTGTACTTCAAGTAACATGCCCTCTGTGTTAGAAGTACAATACAACTTTACACGGACTGGAAATGCGCCAATACAGGGCACTTGATGTTTTGTTACAATGATTTTTTATTTATCTTCACCTTTCAACAAGCATTTTGCTATAGTTAGTCAATAAATCA
This sequence comes from Pachyseris speciosa, assembly GCA_016490735.1. Lineage (NCBI taxonomy): Eukaryota > Metazoa > Cnidaria > Anthozoa > Scleractinia > Pachyseridae > Pachyseris > Pachyseris speciosa. The sequence goes on from JAEMWC010000225.1 coordinate 228,597, forward strand.
TGTTGTCTGCCATTTCCACCCAATTTACATTGTACCTCTATTAAACGGCGAACCTCTATTAAGCGGCCACTTTTCAAAGTCCCGAAGCTGGCCGCTTAATAGAGGTCGCACTGTATAGTGTACTGTAAAGAGTGTAATCATTAAAGTGCATTCCTCGGGTTAATGAAAACCATACTATAACATAGCAAATAACAGACTTTAACATTAACATGAATAACATGCACCGATTGATGAGTATTTGTCGGGTTAGTGAAACCACACTATAACATGGTAATTTTAGCAGAGCTAACATAAAATATTTCAACAGAGCTAATGACTTATTTTAACAAAGGTAATATATATGAAAATGAATATATGAAAATCATATATTTGAACTGCGGGTTAATGATTAAATATGTGACTGATCAGCTCCCAGATGGCTTGTTAGCTCAGTCGGTAGAGCGCTGCACCGGTATCGCAGAGGTCGTGGGTTCGAATCCCGTAGAAGCCTGAATTTTTTTTAGCCTTTATATCACTACTGCTTAAGTAGTGTTCATAACTGCGATGATCAGTCACATATATAAAGGTAACATAGTTACACCAGGAATTTCTGAATAACATGTATTGATTGATCAACGATCATTTGTCTCTTTCCTACATGTAGGAGAAGTTTTTCAAGTTCTTCATGAGACATAATGAAAGCTTTCCAAAGTATTTTGTGTTTCTCCAAAATAGCTTTTTCGAACATAAAACTATAGCTTTTGTCGGCAGATTAAAAAAAAAAAGTTTAAACTATTATGTTTCCACTGACGCTGTTTTAGGATTAACTAAAAGAAGTTATTTATTTCTACAATGAGGAGCATGTCCGATAAAAGTGAATGTCATCACTGTCATGATATTCATTTGGGTTGAATTCCACATACATAATGCGGCTAACAGGCTGATGGGTGAATGCCGCAGAAATTCCGCAGCCCCCTCAATGATTTGATTTGTTTTAGGATCAACTAAAGTAGTTATTTATTTCTGCAATGAGGAGCATGTCCGATAATCAAAGGCTCCTGTGAGCTAGCTCATGGCTAATTGCGACTTGCATTTGACAAGTAATGCAACCTCTTTCCCAGAGTCTATCAAACTTATTATTGTGACGGATGTATTCCCGCCCTCGACGCAACCTCCCATCAAAGGGAGCGTTGTGTGACACCTCGAAAAACGTATGACCTAAAGAAATCTGCAGCTATGTTACAGCATAGTAACTGTTTTTTACCACAATATTGAACTACTTTCAAAAATAATTTTTTTTACTGATCGTTTATTCAAGCCAAAGGATATAGACATTCTGAACAAGGTCGGTGTTTTGGCGGCTAGATTTCAGAATACCGCGGCCCTTTCATTTACATACCATTGAAGCTGTTTCAGACATTTCAGAAATTTCCGATCTTGTCTTCGATAAAAATCCAATACGTGCTTGTCTCAGTTAAAGCAGTAAAATCGATCATATTTTTCTCCCAAAACAAATGTGTTGCATGTCTAACTACGGGCTTTTTTGGTAGAAAAGCTCTGCTGCTTACTTTGTTTATATTAGATATTGCGTCGTGAATGTATGTTGCGTTTAACCCCATATGCAACAACACGCAGCACTCATCACGCGATGGGGGATTCAGTTCATTGTTGAATGTTCCGATCTTTTGCTCAAATGAATTAGTTGCTTTTGGTCCTTGTCTAAAGCTCCTGGGGATAGGGAATGTCTTATTTCCTTGCTTTCGGTCGCAGGGATTTTATTTCTAAAAACTCGGTGGCCATAGCATACCTAGTTTTGTTATATAAACATATGCTTTTGGATTTGTTTTCTTTCTGTTCTCTTGTCTTGAACTCCAACCATTAAGACATCCATTCCTCCCTGCTTCTTCCTCCGGGTGATAAGCCGATAGGAACAACAATTTCATCATCGCTTTTAAGATATCAGCGTGCAAATTTCGTCGATTTCTATCTTCAGTTCTCGCAGCTTGTGCACGTAATTGTATTAGCTTTCCACTTTCCAACTCCACAAAAGTATACAGTAAACACCCGCATATAAGAACAAATGGATTAATAACACCAGGCTGAAATTTTGCCAATAAAGCCCCATTTTTATAAGAACAAGATCAGCCTGAAAATTGTAACATGTTCTTATAAAAATGGAAAAAGTGTCATAATTACAAAACATGTAAGTTTATGTTTGCTGTCAGATAACTACATAACTCTATCAGCTGTCAAGCTGTCTTGTTTTGGTATTGAGTACTTTTTTCCTAGCAAAATTATCTAGTTTATTTTCCTAAAATATGCTAATTATACCTCTAGCAACATGTTTTGGATAGTATTACTAAATAAAATTTTAAGAACATTTTAAGTACATTTTGAGGCTGATTTGTCACTAAGCACCCGATAAATAAGAACTCAATCAGCTTGACCTCCGAAATCGTGTGTTCTTATATGCGGGTTTTTACTGTATTCAAGAGGATAGGACGAAAAATCATCCGCTTTTCAATCTTCACGTGCTCTGATCGACGCCATTAATTCATATCACTTCATGATACATAAATCTACGCATTTCTACTACCCGGCCCCCTGAAACTTGCAAACCTTGAGCAAAGAGGACTCCGGGGACAAATACAATACTTACCAGGGGAGGGAGAGAAGAAATGTTTCATCCAAGTTTAATGAATAAATTAATCAGAATCGAGTGAGTAAGTGAGTGAGTAAGTGACTGACATCGAGTGCCTCCTATACCTCATGGCATGACTACGTCATCCATGAGCTAAAAATGAATGTCATCACTATCATGATAATCATTTGGGTTGAATTCCGCATAAATTATGCGGCTAACAGGCTGATGGGTGAATGCCGGAGAAATTCTGCAGCCCCCTCAATGATCCGATGCCGCAGAAATTCTGCAGCCCCCTAAATGATCAGATGCCACAGAAATTCTACAGCCCCTTCAATGATCGCATGCCGCAGATATTCTGCCGCTCTCTAAATAATCAGATGCAGCAGAAATTCTGTAGCCCCCTCAGTGATCAGATGCCGCAGAAATTCTGCGGATCCCTCAATAATCAGATGCCACCGAAATTTTAGCTTTCTTGAAAGAGATTATTCTCTGCCTGAAATAGGGTTGACTCTTAAAGGGGCACTGTCATGGATTGACGTGCGCAGGATTTCTCACACGGAGAGATTTTCTTTAACGCCTTGATATCTTGTTTTTCTTTAGAAGTCTACATTAAATAAGCCTTTTGAGGCTAACAGAATGTACAGTTAGTACAGTTGGTACAAGTTGGCAATTGGTACAGTTGGTACAAGTGTTTGTTTACTGACATTCGAGTTCAGTGAAGTGTGACCGTAAACACTGTCGGTAGTACAAGTGCTCATAACCTCTCACATAACTAAGTTTTTCTCTCCAACATACCTGAACATATTGCCGATCTTAACATTGCCTTTTTAAGCTGAAAGAGAGTAAATTTATTTGCGAGCGACGACGTCATGGATGTGTAGTTTTTAATCGTAATTTGTAGTTTTTATTAATCGTATTTTGTAATAAATTTTTATGTTCTTTTTAGGGCATTTTCCATTAGCTTAGTTGGGAGTAGTTTTTAGTATTTTTAGTATTAGGGCCTCTAAGGATATCAGTTTTTATAACTGTAAAAAGATACCCTTAGTAAAATAAAAGCATCTTCTTATTCTTCTTTGAAGTGAAATGACGGTAAACAGGGAAAAAATATATGCCGTGTTTATTAAACTCACCGCTTGGTGTAATTCGTGACATAAGTATTAAAACCGTTAAAATGCAACCAGTGCAGTGCCTCTCAACTATAAATACAAGTTTTTCTTCAAATCACTACTCTAAATACAAATTTTAAAGCGACGATACTAAACAGCAAACGAGGATGTGATGGTCTCGGACATTCCAGCGACTACAAAGAAGAAAATGGAAGATGGAATCGCAGCATTATCAACTTCACCGGCTAATACACATCGATCGATTACACTGCTGTATACGTGGAATTTCTCATGAGTTAAAGCAGATGCGTAGATGCGTTGATGAATTTTGACCCCTTTACTTTTCTTTCTTGAGGAGACTGAATGACCACTATCGCTCCGAGTGTTCAAACACCGCTTTCAACGGTTGACACCATTTTAAATGTAGCTCACCAACATGAACAATTCCGCCTGAACTTTTCAAGTTTGGATTTTAATACCAGCGCATGCGCGAAGATGACAGTGTCCACTCAATCTCGTTCCCAGAGCCTACGTTACCCTTGTCCAGCGGAACGGGCAACGGACGCTCTGGAAGAATCCAAAACCGGAACCAGCAATCCTGGCTCCGGTTTGATTGCGCCTGCGTGAGGTTTCAGGACAAAATGGCGGCTGTTGATCATGTCAACACGTTCAGCGGGACCAATTTAGGGCAGTCAGCACGGGCGATTCCACGCTAATCGACCAACAATCAGAAAACAGTCACATACATGCGGTAGAAGCCAATTTGTTAACGATTTCCTTTGTGTGATTGATATATGAAATGAATCATATATGAACTGCGGAAATGAAATCAAATGAAGAATGATCCTCGCAGTTGTGAACACAATTTATGCAATTGCGAAAAGAAGCCTGAAAAAAATTCAGGACTTCAACGAGGTTTGAACCCGTGACCTCGCGATTACAGGTGAGATGCTCTAACCAACTGAGCTATGAAGCCACTGACGTTGGGAGCAGGTCAATTGTGGGTTCATATGTTCCCGTGAAAGAAATGAGTGTGATTGATACATGAAATGAATCATATATAAACTGCGGAAATGAAATCAAATGAAGAATGATCCTCGCAGTTGTGAACGCAATTTATGCAATTGCGAAAAGAAGCCTGAAAAAAAAATTCAGGACTTCAACGGGGTTTGAACCCGTGACCTCGCGATTACCGGTGAGATGCTCTAACCAACTGAGCTATGAAGCCACTGACGTTGGGAGCAGGTCAATTGTGGGTTCATATGTTCATATGTTTTTTCAGGCTTCTTTTCGCAATTGCATAAATTGCGTTCACAACTGCGAGGATCATTCTTCATTTGATTTCCTTTGTATAACACGACTCTTTCTAGAGATACATACATCGATTCTTTTAGAGGAAGTTCAGTTACAACTTGCAAGTTTAATTAAGCTGTAGATTACCCGCTTAGAGGATACTTATAATATAGGTTCGGATTCTCAAGAATCATCGTTTCAGTGTTGGCTAAAAAAAGGCCGATGAAAGCTTAACCTCAACAATAGTTCCACCTTAATATTTGTTAGCCCACCCAGAAGTTCTTACTGTAGCTGCTATCTGGAGAACAAGATTTTTAATGATGTAATGAAGTAGACTACTGACTCGGAAAATTTAATTGAAGATTATCTGATATAATAATATTTTTTAGTATTATTTTTACTTTTACAATGAGACAGTGTTTCAGTACCTTAATTCTCATCATTGTGTAATTTTTAAGTGCAAATAAAGTTTTATTATTATTGATGGATGTTTTGGTTGTATCCTATATGGTCATTGACCTTTTCCATTCAAAACTTGCCATCCCCTTCCCCACCTTGTCTGTTGGATGGTTTCATAAAAGATACATTTGTCTTTCAAGCATACATATTACTTGAAATATATTTTCCGCCATAAAGAGTTCCCTAAAAATAAATGTGACCTCTAAGGCGTTTAACATGGCCCCCTTACTTGTCCTTGACCTGGTGGAGGGGGGATTGCCTATTTATTATGCCACAACACAGTTTTTGTAACACATCTATTAATGAACAAATGAAAATCCTGAAAATAGAATATATAGCTGATCCTCACACCTGGCTATTAGAATTCTGGAAAATCCTGTACATTTATGTGTTAAAATGTATTAATTTTTGGCAATATTCTTCCCTAGTTCTGGCCATGTTTGGAAAACACTTTCTACATGCAAGTGTCTTTTCCAGTATCCCAAGCTTAGCCTGCACAGCTACAGTAACTTTGTTGAAGAAGGAAGACATAGTCTAGTCCTAAGGGCTTTTAGATCCCTTTTCAGATAAAAAAAATCCTGATTTGTTTTTTGGCTGCACATCCAAGGCTAAATCAAGGAGACACCAAATTAGAGGCAATCTTGGGTCCATAAAAATACAGATCGAGGGGAGCTAACAAGAAAACCTACTGGTTTAGTTAGCTTCCTAGCTTGCCTATTGTTTTTATTTAGTTTACATTAACATATTTTGTAAATTTTGTAGATTGTAATTAAAAAAAAAGTATACATTGATAAAAGCAAATAAAGATTATTATTATTATTATTATTATTATTATTGACACTGATATATGGTAGCCTTGCAATGAACGCAGAGTGCGAGCAGTATGAGCCAATAGGAACTGCTCCTATTGCCAAATATAGAATGTTTTATTCAGTTTGATGCCCAGTACCCAGATCATGAATGAGAAAAGAGTGTTGTACTCGTACCCTGAGTCAGATGTTTTTGGCTGCACCATTATCACAACTTGACCTTGAAGGACACATTGCATAGAAAATGACAGAGGTCTCAAACAGCAGTATGATTAAAAATAGCTGGAGAAAGTAATTCAATAGTTGTCTATAACTTTATTCCCTTTTAACTTTATTCCTTTTTCCCTTTTTTACTATTGTCCTAACATTACCAAACATTGCTGCTCCAGTTTTAAACTTAGCCCAATTTCCCTTATGATAAGCCTTCTCTCTAATAAGTGCAGCCCTCCTCAAAAATAGATGGAAGAAATCAGCCTCTGAGAGAGTATTTTACGGTATATGTATAAATTATTTATTACACAATGGATCAATCTCATTAAAGACGACTATATTCTGTTTATATATTGAATCAATTCACTGTCAATTTCTGTGCACGGAAACCATATTGTCGCGAAATTCGACTACCACATTCCTCGTCTAACTTACGCTCTCGTTGAACATGATCTGCACATTGCTTCGCCTACTCTAACTCTTCAACAACATATTTCAACTCCTTTATCATTGGTTTTGATGTGAAAAGATTTATTTAAACACGAACGGCACAAATACCTTGAACATTGGTCGGAGTACATGTTGTAAATCGACATCTGTAAGCTGTTTGAGAGCTATTAAGATTCCATCTAATTTCGCCTTATCTCTACAAACTTAAACGTGGTGGTTTCTGACCGCATTATTACAACGACAGTAATTTTCCTTTGCTTGTGATCATTTCTGAAGCTTTCGTTCCGCCATTGCCTGACACTTCGCGAAAACAACTTCCGATGCGGTTGATCCGGTCATGTTTATTGCTTTGTTTTTACCAGCCAATCAGAAGTGTCCTTTTTTGGATTCGACCAGAGGTTCGTATCCTTGGCGCTGGCCAAAAGGATCGCAGCCTCTGGGAACGAGATTGGTGTCCACTTAACAAAGTTTTAAGATCGCGGCACGGCAAAGATGTTCAGCTGCATAAAACACTCAATCGCTCTTCGATGGAGTTACGCAATTTCTAAAAAATTGGAAACTGAATTCTTTACTAACAAGTTCTTCATAAATGCGAAGACAGCTGCGCTTGATTCTTAAACCAAAATGGTTTAAACTCATTATGAAACAAAAGACCTCACCATCCAGTCGACGGCGTCAAACGAGTCGGGAGCTTTGGGAGCACATAGCAAATCGAAGATTTCTCGTGTGATCACATGCTAATTCCGAATAGCATTCGAGGCCATTCGAAGAAATCGTCGACAAACGTTGAACAGCCGACGGGGAATATCGGTATCTGATCAAAATCGACAGAGTTCGAAGATCGTTCGTATTCTATTGTTACACTCACTCAGTCAACAGGACAACATAGTGGTTTTCGCCTCCCTAAGGAGGCAGTAAGCCACGAAAACCATTAACTAGTGTAAATTCAACGCTTGGTCCGAGAGAGTAACAAAGTACTTGGCAATGGCAAAATGTTTCCTATTTTTAGCATCTAATGTAACACTGATTTTCCTTTTCTTTCTTGTTTTGTTTTGCTTGTTTTGCGTCTCCTGTCATAAGCCATTTTAGGTTTATTTTTTCCTTTAATTTTTTTTAAAGGGAAATTGTGTCGGAGACTTTGTGTTTAGTGCGTGACAGTCACTGTATCATTAAGAGACAATATATCTTTTTAGTTAAGATATTCTGATTGACATGTGGTCTCAAGATAAATAAGCATAGATTTTATGATTTCCAGATAATCATCGCTTCATGATTGACACAACCTTGAATAACCTTAAGTGCTCGGCCAATCACAATGTCAGAGAATGCGGTATATTAATCGGAACTTCGCTTAGAGTTTGGAGAGTAGCTCTTTACACAACCGTTGTAAGTGAGTGAATACACCAGAAGAATAAAATAGTTAAGTTCGGTCGAGTTTATTGATTGAGTATCGTTCGTGAAAGTGTTATCCCCAGTAAACGGGGCAGAGTTTACGAAACGTGGCACCTCCGGCAAGGCGACAATTCCGAAGACATACAATTAGGACAAATTTGAGTGAGTATAGTTTACGTCCTGAATTTGCTCGACGAGATGGAGGCGACAGTCGAAAATCTGGATATAAAGGTTACACAGCTTGGCATGGCAATGGCGAAGACGAATATCGTTTTAGAAGCAAGGAAACCAGAGGCAATCGAGAGACAGCTGGCGGCTCTGAAGTCCATCACGAAAGAAATCGATCCGATACGCATCGAAGTTGAAGCCAAAAACTAGCAGCCAAAGAAGAGATTGCTGAAATTGAAACGTGGAACACCCACCTAGACCAGAAGTTAGAAGAAGCCGATAACGAGATCGTGAAAGTACGGAAATGGTTGGACGATCGGGAAAAAGAAGCAGAAGTACTTGCCAGGGAAGAAAAACTAAAATTCGAGGAAAAACTTCACAGAGCCAAGTTGGAATGGCAAACAGAACTCCAGACTTCACAGACAAGCCGTTCACCACACACCCCGTTCACCACACCCAGATACCGGGCGGCGATATTCAAGCAAAGTTACCGAAATTGGTCATAACAAAATTTGACGGTACGTTTATGGACTGGCCGCGATTTTGGGGATAATTCACCGAAACTATCGATAAAAGAGGCGTCGCTTCGATAACTAAATTCTGTTACCTTCGAGAGCTGCTTGATGTCAAAGTGAGAAGAACAATAGAGGCGTTGCCCTTCATGTCAGAAGGATACAATCGTGCCAAAAGCATTCTCCAAGAAAAATACGGTAAAGAGTCGGAAATAATAAAGGCATACACCAAAGAAATCCTGGAGCTTCCTTTAGTATCAAACGCTAATCTAAGGAAGATCAGCGAATTCAGCGAGAAACTGACGTATTGCGTGCAAGCTTTACAGACGCTAAAGAAACTCGAGCAAGTCCATGGGGCGGTGTCCATGACGTTAGACAAATTACCTGCCATCCGTGGAGATTTGGTCCGAACCGATCCAGAGTGGGAGAACTGGGATTTCGCCAAAATATCTGAAGCAGTTCGGTTATGGGTGAGGCGAAACCCAGTGGACACAATGCGAAATGAGCGCGAACCAGAGCAACCAACAAAAAGAACACACGGCAAACCAAGATCTACCACGCCCATCGAGAAGATCCCAAACTGCGTAGTTGCGTGTTCTGCGGTGAAAACCACAAACCCGTGGAATACACGAACGTGACAGATCTGACAGAAAGAAAGCAAACAATTCACAGCAAGAGGTTGTGTTTTAACTGCATGACAGGAAGTCATCGAGCCGCGAATTGCCCTAGCAAATCAAGCTGTCAGCGATGTCACCAACGCCACCACATATCAATCTGCGACTTGTCTCTTAACAATCCCAGTCGTGGAGATAGTCAACAGGCAACCAGTAGAGGAGTCGCGCTGACAACAAACCAAACTGGAGAGAGTCTTTTCCCTGTAGTCGTCGTAGAAGCCAATGGCATCAAATGTAGGGCCCTCATCGATTCTGGAGCTGGCAGTTCGTACGTGTCCGCGAAGTTGATTGAGTTACTCCGCGTAAAACCCGCAGATGTCCAGACGAAAACAAATGACATGCTGATGACCTCAAAAGTTGCCAGACTTGAAGTCTACGATTTTCAATTATAATCCGTCAACCGTCATTTTTTCCTCTCAGTTAAAGCAACCAAAGTGAATAAAACGAAACTGTTGTTCATTGACAACCCTTACTACCTTGAGTTAATTGAGAAGTACTCACATTTGAAAGGCGTTAATGTGAGCGACAATGACACAAAAGCGTCTCCTCCGGTTCACCTTGTGCTTGGCAGTGGGGAATATGCAAGGATTAAAACAGAAACCAAACCGAGAATCGGACAAGAGAATGACCCGATCGCTGAACTGACCAAGTTCGGATGGTTTCTGATGTTTCCAGGAAAAATATCATACTTCTGACACAAATCAGTCAAGCCGACTTTGAAGATTTGTGCAGGTTGGACGTCCTGGGCTTGAGTGACACGCCAGATCATGATCAGTCATCGGTGTTTGATGAATTCAAAGAGAGATTAACACGCTCGCCATAGGGCTGGTACGAGACCACTCTCCCGTGGAAAGCCAACCACAAAGAACTACCTTCAAACAAGGAAGGAAGCTTAAGACGGCTCAAGAGTCTCAACAAGAAACTACAACGCGAAGGACTGACGGCTCAGTATGACGCAATAATCCAAGAACAGCTGGCAGAAGGTGTTATCGAAAAGGCGTCACAGTCACAGTCACAGAAAGAGTTTTACATCCCTCATAAAAGCGTGATACGCAATTCTGCCGAAAGTACAAAGATGCGAATCGTGTATGACGCTTCAGCCAGAGCGACACCCGATTCACCGTCACTTAATGATTGCCTGCACCCAGGACCGGCACGGCAAAACAAATTATGGGATGTCTTAATTCAGTTGAGAGGCTACCCAGTAGTGTTAGCGGGAGACATTAAGAAAGCCTTCTTACAAATTCGAATCCACGAAAGTGAAAGAGACTTTCTACGTTTCCACTGGCAGGCTGATTTAGAATCCGAAGTACAGACCTACCGATTCACGAGAGTGCTCTTCGGGCTCGCCCCCTCACCCTTTCTACTAGGAGGCGTTCTTGAATGCCATCTTGATGCCTGGGCTAAGAGATACCCGGAGGAGGCCGAGCGGCTCCGCCGAAGTTTCTATGTGGACGACCTGCTGACAGGGGGTCAAGATTTGCAACAAGCAAGGGCACGCAAGAAGTTAGCGGAAGAGATTATGAGCGACGCCACATTTGAGCTTCATAAATGGCATTCAAATCGTCCAGAGCTAGAGGACAACGCCGAGCCTTCTTCTCACGAAAACAGCGTCCAACTTGCATCAGGTGAAGATCAGTCATACGCCAAACAGCAATTACTAGTAAAGCCAACTGAGTCAAAGCTTTTGGGAGTGAAGTGGAACAAACGTGAATACTCCATCGTAGTACAGTTTCCAGCCACAAGGAGCACACCGACTAAACGTGAAGTTCTATCGAAACTTGCTTAGATATACGATCCCCTTAGTTTAGCATCCCCGACCACTCTTCAAGGGAAACAAATCTACCGTGAGGTCTGTGAATGCAAGGTATCGTGGGATTCCGCCATCCCAGAAAACCTCCGCATAAACTGGCAAAAGTGGGAGCAGTCACTTCCGGCAGAAATAACGACACAAAGATCCCTAGCACCGTTTCAGCAAGCAGTCATCTCAGTTGAGTTGCATGTGTTTGGAGACGCGTCAACGTAAGGCGTAGGAGCAGTGGTTTACTCGGTCGTACGCCAAGAGGATGCAATCATTCAAACCCTCGTCACAGCAAAAGCAAGATTAGCCAAGAGAACACCAACCGTGCCAAGGTTGGAGTTGGTGAGCACTCACATGGCAACTAATCAAGTCATCAATGTGAAAAGCGCTCTGAAAGACTTACCCGAGCCTACGATTTACGGTTGGCTAGACAGCACCGTGGCCCTTCACTGGATTGTTGGAAATGGTCAGTACCGGCAATTTGTCGCTAATCGCGTGCAGAAGATACGAAAACATCCACAGATCCAGTGGAGACATGTTCCCACCGCCGATAACCCAGCAGACCTAGCTAGCCGCGGAGGCAACGTTACCAACGCAGAACTCTGGTGGAATGGGCCGACATGGCTGCGTGATCCTGAGATGTGGCCAGAGAACCCAGTGACAGTGAAAACGGAAGCATTAGAGGAAGAAGCAAGAGTCATCAGAGAAGTGCTAAGCTTAGCAAAGGAGGAATCTAAACAAGAACCAAACGTGTTTGACGATCTCCTCAAGCATTTTGATCTACGACGAGCTCTCCGCATCCAAGCCTGGATAACACGTTTTACCTCCCACAGAGCACGCAAGGGACCTCTTACCAGCGAAGAGATTCAAGAATCAAAGAACTGGTGGGTAAGAAGAATCCAGGCTGAAGACGTGCAGAAACCCCATTTTGAGCAAACCAAACGTGAGCTTAACCTCGTTACAAACGTAGAAGGAGTTTTAAAATGCCACGGGAGAATTCAAGGGCGGTACCCAGTGCACCTGCCAGCGGGTGCCCTTTTTACAAGAAAACTAGTGTAAAGAATCCACGGCGAAACGTTACATGGGGGTGTAGGTCTCACCATGGCAGCGGTTCGTGAACAGTACTGGATCCCTACCCTGAGAAAGCTAGTGAAGTCTGTGCGATCTACGTGCTGGGGTTGTAAACGGTTCAGAGCTTTACCGGTGACAACACCACCCCCAGGACCACTACCCACAGACCGTACAAATAGCGGAACAGCCTTTGAGATCATTGGAACAGATTTTGCTGGACCAATCAAGTACAAACAGTACAAAAAGCGGGAAGGGAAAGCTTACTTGGTTGTCTTCACGTGTAGCCTGTCAAGAGCCGTGCACCTGGAACTAATGTCTACCCTAGAGACAAGCCATTTCATTACTTGTCTCAAACGTCTCATCGCTCGACGCGGCAGACCACGTGTTGTTTACTCAGACTATGGGGAAACTTTATCAAGACCGAGAAATGGCTACGTCAGTTGCGGGCAGATGAGCGCCTTCATGGTCTTCTGGAAGTCTACGATATCACGTGGAAATTCAACCTTAGCCGAGCCCCTTGGTGGGGATGCCAATTTGAACGGTTGATTGGAGTCGTCTGAATCTGCCATGTACAAAGTCATTGGGGGAGGTGTACTGACTTGGACTGAACTAAGCGACGTGCTGCTGGACGTGGAGACCCAAATCAATCGACGCCCATTAAGTTACGTAGAAGATGACATAGAGCTACCAACACTTACGCCATCAACATTTCTCTTCCAGCGAACAAGTTAGTTGCCACAAGAAGATATTTGGAGAATAGACGAGCCGGACCTACGCAAACGTGCTAAATTCCTCAGAAACTGCAAGGACAGTCTTTGGAGATGTTGGCAGAGAGAATACCTAACAGCTTTGAGGGAGCGGCACACCCTCACACACAAGGCGACCAAATTTCGACCAAAAGCCGGAAATGCTTTAATTGTCAAGACAGAAAGCGCACTTTGTTCCTTTCAATTTTTAGTTTCCTTTGTTTTTGGAAAATAATACTCAAACAAAGGATCAAGTTGAAAACAGATCATTACCTGAAAAGTAATGGAACAATAAAATAAATATTTTCAAAAATAAACAGGAACGGTTCTCTAAACAGTTCATTTTCTGCGAAGTGCTCTGAAAGCAGGAAAACATGTTAAAATGAATTAAAAAACAAGCCACGTAAATACATGCAAATGTGTTGAAACTCTCCCTAGCTATGATGTAGCCTGTAGTTAACTTCATCGTTGCGCTAGAAGTATAAAGACAAGTATAATCTCTATGTTTACACTCGAGAGAAATTCAGGCGAGTGAGAAATGTTCACAATTGCATTGTTACTGAGCACCAAAAAGAATGGGACGAACTCGCCGAAGAGTATGATTAATTCTTCAAGTTTCTCGAAGGAATGGTTCTGCAGTGTGAAATCAATGACTCCCTTGTTTGTGTTTTCAAATTAAATCTTCTACTGTCTTCGAAGATGACCCGCAACATCAAAAGCTGCTGGTTGTGCAAGTTGGTGCCAACAAAGGGCGCGCCGGCTTTTCAGTTGAATTCGCCACTTTCACATCTCCCAAAATACGCTGTTTGCGCCCCGAAAGTTGGGTCACCTCGCAGTTCTTACAAGATCGCACCTGATTGGAGACCATCCTTCAGGTGAGACAAAAGAACAATCAACACAAACAATGGACCCTTGCCTTAAAACTATACGGCTGCGACACCATACCCGCCACTGAAATTTAGAGCTTATTTGAGCTGCGAGGCTACCGCGAAATTTTGCATCAGCATTGTTTTCAATTTCTCTCAGGACGGTTGTAAGTCCCAAGGCAATAGAAAACAATGCTTATGCAAAATGACTGGGGGCAAGCAAAGTGTATTATGGGAGATGTGGAAGTGGTGAATGATTTCTTTGAGTCATTCTGCATATATTAGACTCCGCATAAGTATGATATTCACATGCCATTCCGCAAACTCATTCCTTCTTTTGACCCTCACCGCGTAAGCAGCGAGTACACCAAGTGAACAGAAAGAGGGACTAATGACAGTGAAAGGTAAGAGCTGTTGTGGTTCAAATACCTGTAGCTAGACTGCAACTAAGAAAGTACTGCTGGCTTAGTTATGTCCATATTTTTGCGTAGCTTCACTCGGCATTAAAAAGATAAGGCAAACGAAGACGCCAACGCCTTTGTGCGATAAACTCTGCATGTTTTGGCTGGTCCTACTTTTGGAAGAGAGCCTGTGATGCGTTTGCTGCTATCATAAGTTGCTCGAAAACGAATCGCTTACTCGGTTTTCTTGAAAAGGGAGACGTTTTCCATAAGCATGGATAGCATTTCTAGATTTCTTGTAGTTTCTCTAAACCGAAACGCAAGTGTTCGCAGACATTGTCTTGATTCTCCTAGCTTCTCTTCTCTCTGGTGTATGGAATCAGCGGCTCCCTCTTAGCTTACGCTTGACTCATTTTCGCGCGCAGATTTCATTTCTTTTCAAATTTTTCTTTTACAAGTATCATGAGCAAGGCTGTTGACACATTTCAGCTCCCGTGACTTTTCATTGAGGTCGCTTGACAGAAAGCTAACCATAAATATTACCTTAGACGAATTCAACACTGTGATATTAAAAGTCACTCAGCTCTGTTGATTTAAATAAAGATATACGTAATCAAATGCTGACCCAAGGAGTTCCAGCGTGGAAAATGAATGAAATATGTGATTTATTCAACACTGTCACACCCAAACTCTGAAAAAGAAATTCCGAGTTCTATTCTTCAATCCTTTCGTGATGCCTGGTGGGTGACACGAGTAGAAACCCGTGTATTTGAAAGTTCTCTGTGGGTGTGTTGTATGTTTTCCGGTCAAGGATGGATTCCTTGTGGAATCTGTCATCTCTGTGTACGTTCGTGTCTAGGAATGTAATTTCTGCTCGTGAAATTTTAGCCGTAAATTTGAGTGTTTGTCATGTGAAAAAATTTTTCTAGTCTCTCTGCGCCTGTGTTCCGCAGCTAGAACGCATCGTCAATAAGCCTTTACCGCATTAGCGCTGTGTTATCGCTCTGTCTGAGTATTTCTTTTTTCTATTTTGGCCATGAGGATGTTAGCAAAGGCTACGACCAGTTTTGTCTCCATGGGTGTTCCATGAGTTTGTAGTCAGTCTTTTCTAGTGAACTATAATGAGTTTTCTTGTAGAAAGAGACTAAACTAAGCATTTCCCTAAGAAACCTGGTAGGGATGGGAGGGTTTGTGTGGTAGAATTCTTCGTATGCTTGGCATACAGTGACTTTGCCTTCCTCTGGCGAGATGTTCGTGTAGAGGCGATTAACGTCCATTGAGACAAGAATAGTGTTTTTAGGCAATTTAGTCCGGTTTCAATGAAGTTAAGTCTGTTGTATCTTTAAGATTGGACTTCTTGTTTTTTTGCGTTTTCACATGACGTCACAGCGGCCATGTTTGTGTCCCAAACCAAATCTCTGGGAATTGAACTCTATTTTTATGGAAATATGCTATTTCTTTCAGTAAACCAATTTAGCTGGTAGTCATGTGAATGAAAACGCTCTATTGGCTGAATAAGGCGGTCAACGAAAGATGAAATTCGTTTTGTAGGGTCTTTGCACCCCGAGTTAGAGGTCTCCGGACACCCTTTGGTTTCGGAATCTTTGTAAGTGTGTAAAACGCTGGAACATGCGGAGGGCTGGTCTAATACTCGATTATAGTTATTTATATCATTCAGTTGGACATGACCCTCGTTAATATTTTTTTTTATAAAGGGCTAAGAATATAGATAATCGTAACAACCGCAGGACGGGCTTACCATGAATCGAGCGGTTGCATTATGGGCATTAGTTCTCAATTCATGGGTTGATGTGAAACATTACATTGGCCTTGCTGTTTCCTGTTGTTTAATGAATTTAATTGTAAGCAAAGGCCAAGACATTTTCATAATAAATTAAGTAGGTCCCAAATAGACAAAAAAGCATTGAAGTAAGTAAGTTATGATAATTTTTTCTACAGCTCATACTAAGGCAGAGATGAAAGAGTTTGTTTATCAGCTTGTTCTACTCCTCCTCTATTCCATGCATGTCACTTTGGCAGCAGATCAGGCCGCTGGTGAAACTGAATACGCCATACTATTTGACGCAGGTTCCAGTGGAACCCGGATGGAAATCTACAAACTTTTGCCCAAAGGACCATCGCTACGACCCTCTGACGTCACTGAGCTTGATCCCTCGCCGCGCAAAGTCAAACCAGGTATTTCAGACCTCGCTGAAGACCCTTCTCAGGTTGAAGCTTACATGATGCCTCTTTTGGAGTCCGCTAAGAAGACCATCCCACAAGGCAAGCACGCAGCGTGTCCAATATTTTTGCTAGCTACAGCAGGAATGAGGCTATTAACTGAGGATCAGGCGAACGCCATATTAGATGAAGTTAGAAAATTGTTTAATGATAAAATGAAATGTCCATTTCTGTTTAAGCACGAAAATTATGTCAGAATCATTTCGGGTGAAGACGAAGGAATCTATTCCTGGGTTACGGTCAATTTCTTGTTAGGGGTTTTCGGTTAAAAAAAAAACGTCCTTTGGAAGTTTAGATCTTGGCGGAGCTTCACATCAAAATACTTTTTCGTCGAATAGGAAGAAATCAAATGCAGTCCTAAACATTCGGGGAAGAATCTATAGAGTTTTTGCTCGCAGTTACCTTGGTTACGGACAGGACGAAGCTCGCGAGGAGTATTTAAGGTCTATTGCCGACAAGACAGAGTGCGCTGCAATTCTGAATGCATTGTGAAAAGTCCTTGCCATAATGAAGGTTTCAAAGAGTCCTTAAAATTTGGCGATCAGGAAAGAGTATTTGAAGGTGCGGCACAGGTTTACCTCTGTCGAAAAATAATCCGTGAGTTGTTTTTTTGTCGTTCGAACTATTTACAAAAGTGTCCTTTTTCTGACCAACCCAAGTTAAGGGGAAAATTTTATGCAATGTCAGCCATTTATTACGTGTTAAGAGACATAGGTGCCGTTTGCGCTGATTGCGAAAACAACCAGGTCACGCCGCTAAAAATAAGTCTCTCTTGAAAGAAATTTTGTAGCGAAGATTACAATGAGATAAATGAAAACCCCTACTCCAAGAATAACTGTTTAGGCTCTAACTACATATACGAGTTATTAACTGCAGGTTATAACCTTGGTCCAAAGAAAAGGATAGCAGTGGCACATTCACTGCATGGGTTTGATTTGGGTTGGACCTTGGGGGTGGTACTTCGCATCACAGGGATATTATAAACGAGTAGATAATTTGATCTCGAGAAGAACGTCTGACTGGTCAAAGGGTGTATTAATCATTAAAACTGTAAGTCATACAGTTCTGTGTGTAAAGGTAATCATGGTGTCACAGAGGTTTGCTTCCTGTTTTTTTCGATGTTGTTGGTTGTTGTTTTTTGTGTCAATTATTGGATGATCAGTATTTTCCAAGATGCCTCCAAGTAAGGCAATGTACAGCAATGCTCTCGTTAGCTATACGTTGCTCATTTCCAGTTCAAGTTCCTACATGAGACGTTAGTTGGTCGCAAATTATGTTCACCAACACATTTCGTACTATCAAGTAATCACTCTAGGACCCGCGTTGCCATAATGTTGAAGACATTTCATCATAGTAGTTTATAACGGTAATTGAACTGAGTGGAGTGCAAATTGGTCTGAAATCATACGCGTGATTTCAAAATCGAACGAGCGCAGAGCGCGAGTTTGAGTTGAAATCACAAGTATGATTTCAGACCAAAATTGGATGACACGAAGTTCAATTACCACTTTATTACACCCATTTTGAAATCACACAGTTTTTTGTCAATATTGATATTTTTTTATCCATGAAATTTGATAGGTTAGTATTATTTCACTTTCATTTTGATGATTTACAGAAAGGATGCGATTTAGAGTAAAAAGTGGTGCAATTTGGGAATAAATTGCACTGTTGAGAGCCAGATTGCAAGGATCCCCAGTGATTTGAAAATGGGTGTAATAAACGTCGTTATTATAACGGAGGTCCGCGCGCGCGGAGCACCATGATTAAGAAAATATGGTAACCCATCTGCTCGAGAAAATTGATTTTGGTTACCGTACGTACGCCCGTACGTCCTCCCCTCCATGTATGCGAAGTGAAAGTCACACTCGAGATAAACCTGTTCTTTTCTGCGCATTTTAGCAGGAAATCTTTTGGAAAAAAACTGAAGACCATAGGAGTAGAAACTTCTGTATCGGTAGTGTATTTTCTGGGCCGTAGCTGGACGAAAATTGTTACCGAGGCAATGCCGGTAAAAACAAAAAAAACCTCTTTTAAATGTATGGACTCTTACAGGAACCTCAAACAAATGATTAACGCAACTGTGAAACTGGAGAGCCGGCTTTATAATTTCGATACCATTAAATCAACAGTTTTACCGAGGCAAGTGCCTCGGTTCGCCTCATGGTAGCTCAGTAGGGCCCTGATTTTGAAAGCTTAAAGTGCCCATAATCTCAAAAAATGTTTTTCGCTCATCTAATTCTACATTTCATCAAATGAACTTCGGTGAAAAAATTTTTCGATTTGGATAAAACGCGATTTGTTGACGAATTTTTGCAAAGTTCAAAATTCTATTTTCTTGCGATCGACCCCTGCCGCTGATCACAAGAGTAACGTGCTCAAAATGACCACGTGATTGATGTCTGTGACGTAGGTTCAGGAACCTCACTTGACTTTGAGTGCATATAAACACACAGGTCGAGTGCGGGTCTTTTACGATATTGTGAGCTTTATTAGGTGTCCTTAGTGACCTCCACGCTTTAATCCTTCTGAAGCAAAATTCCCACTTGTTTTCAAGTCAGATAAGTCACGACCCAAAATCACGTGTTCCTGAACCTACGTCACGACTCACTTTAAACCGAGGAAGACTGGTGCGAATGGTGGACCAAAATGGCGGCAAATTTGAATGTCTTTAAAAAATTATAAAAAAATTGCGTTTTATCCAAATCCAAAAATTTTTTCGCAGAAGTTTATTTGGTGAATGTAGAATTAGATGGCCGAAAAACATTTTTTGACATTATGGGAACTTTAATGTAATTGAATTCAAAATTGGAACTCGAAGGGAAAAAAGCCGATCAAATGCATGTGCATGTCTCAAAATCTGATAGAAAGCAGTCAAAAACTAGCGCACTTCACACTTTATCGAAAAAGTTAGAAATTTTGTCCTAAGACTGTCAACAAGCGAAGTTTTGCCCTCTAACTTTGATTAATTCTCGAGTTTGTTTGTTTGAACCGGTAGGACAGGCGTTTTGATATTTTTGCTGCCTGTGTACGTGTCTACGAGGGAAAATTGTTTTTTGAAAGCTTTAATTAACTTGATTGAAGGCAGAAACTCAAGTTCGAGTAAAAAAAAAGCCGATCAAATGCATGTGCACGTCTCAAAATCTGACATAAAGTTGTAAAAAATGTCATAAACCAACGCGTGTCACGCGTCATTTGAAAAAGCTGTAGAGATCTTCGTAAAAAGCGGCCGGTAAACAGCAATTAAGTTTCGCCGTCTATAAACATACCGTCTTAATTTGTTTGAAGCGGTAACAATCAGCGTTTGGATGTTAAAAACAGCGAAATGGGTTGACTGGCTGGCTGGCTCAGTTGATAAATTTTATAGTGGACGTGTCTGTGAGAGAAATGCTCGTGTGGTTTGGCAAGCGCTTTCTTCGTTAACTGGATGATGTTTTGCCACTGAGAATCACTAATTGAAGAAGGATCTTCGGAAGACATGGGAAGAAACAGTAAAACTATCAAAGCACTTTAGGGTTTTGTGTTTCCTTAGTCACGGGAACATTTTGTAGGAAATGGCGCCCACTATTCAGCTCTGCCGCGTTCCGAGTAATTGCTACCTGTGATTCCCGTTGACTGCTCTAAACGATCAGGTGCGGACCTCTTTTTTGTCTTTTCTAGGGGCATTTATGTCAAAACTGCTTAAAGTGCCCATAACCCCCAAAATATTTTTTCACTCAATTAAATTTTTGTATGGAACTGAGAAAAATGCCGCAAAAATTTTTGAATTCGGTTAAAACAGCGATTTTTTTAGGATTTTTTAAGGAGCCGGAAAATAGCCCTTTTTGAAAACACGACCGAGCTGCAAAATCATTGGAAAGGGTCTGGGAATAGTGTAATTTGTGACGTCATTCCATTCCATTGATCGCGATCTTGTACGGAACTGTTATTGCTTCGGAATGCCAGATAAATGTGTTGTTTTCGGTTTTAACAACGGGCCAGACAAGATTAAGGATATATCAGTGCAGCCAGTATCTTTTGAAGCGGCTGTCGATCCGAAGAAACGTAAGGGAAGAAAAAATTGGGTCGACTTTGTCAAAATCAAAGCGTGTTCATTGGGAGCCCACGAAGTACTCGGCAGTACAGTGTGTGAATACGTTTTTTTTTTCACGTCTTTTGCTCATTTTGTATTTGTAAAATTTTGCTGGTTTCCAAGAGTGCATTCCTGTGAAATATCTGTCTGCGTCTCATTTTATTCAGAGGAGAAAAGACGCGCTGGTCCGCTTGTGTCCGCTTGCTAGTCGAACACGAGCAAAAATATCGAAGAAAATGCAAGGAATCAGCATATTTATCTACTACCTTTAGTCGCTTTTGCAATTTCATTTCAACTTTTTCCTCCATTTTCCTTTCTGCTTTATTGTGAGCCAGCCATTTCTTGTCTGCAATCGCCTCATTGACATAGGCATCTCAGGGTTCTTCGTGATCTGAGGTTTCTTGTTCGCTCGCATTTGATGAACTCTCGACTTCTAAGTTGTACAGATGTCCGGTCGTTTCTGCGGCCTCGGAATCCGAGCCAGAGTCAAAGCCAGCATCGCTGGACAACATTGTGAATAGATTTGATAATCCCATTTGTTTTAGTCAAACAAAAGTTCTTTCGCCAAAATACTAAACCCTGAAACCGCTGGATCCCATACAGTATAAACCAAAGGGACGCGAGCAATATCCTGGAATTACGTGACTAGTCCCACTCTCCCATTTGCTCGGTCGTGTATTAAATGCGCTCACTTTAAAAATTCATAAAAAAAGGGTTTTATCCGAATTAAAACAAATTTGCGGCATTTTTCTCAGATCTATACAAAGATTTAATTGAGCAAAAAAAGATTTTTGGGGTTAAAGGGACTTAAACAATTTTTCTATTTTAATACAAGATATTTTTGTTACTTGTCTAATTTCTCCACCTTCTCCAAGAATCTTCGAAGAAACATTATTACGTATTGTGTTTTGTTTTCTTGTAGCTTGTAACGTTTTGTTTTTGAGGATTCTGAACCGCGATCAATTCCTGTTGACTGCTCTAAACGATGAGTTTGTTCCCTTTTTTGTCTTTTCTACGGGCATTTATGTCGAAATAAATACCGACTTTTCTAGTTTAATCAGTACAAGCTATTTTTGTTACTAGCTAGTCATTTGTTTAATTTCCCTCCTTCTCCAATAATCTTCGAACGAACATTCACATCATACTTTGTTTGCTCCTTTTTGTTTTTGATCCGTTTTCAATTCCTTTACACTTTCATCTGAAAGTAGGTTGGACTCAAGAATGTTTTTGTTTTTTTGCAAGCGTTTGCCATCGAAAACCCTTCGTTTTCCCTGTTGCTGCTCCATTGTTTTGGACACAAATTAAGCTGGCCCAAGGAAAGCCATGCGAAGTTGCTAGGTGGCAGTGTGCAGCTCCGATTTTAGGCTTGGCCTGGCTAAATATAAATACAGTGCGACCTCCCCTAAGCGGTCACCTATTAACTGATAACAACTCGACCTGCAATTTTAATCTCCAGTAATGACATGTCACAAGCCACAAAATGTATACACGAGGAAATCTTTTCCAGTTTCATGGTTACGAGGACAACTTGGTGCCCCACAACGTTAAAGAGCAGTGACCGATTATTTTAAGTAAAGCGTCCGTCAAGGTTTTGAATTATAGTAAAATTGACACAGACTGTTGGTGTAAGAAAAGGTCTAAGAAAATTGGTTTTGTTACATAGATTAGCACATTTTTCTGCACATGGGCAACAGCTGTACTGTACTTAAGTAACTTGCCCTCTGTACTAGAAGTACAATACAACTTTATACGGACTGGAAATGCGCCAATACAGGGCACTTCATGTTTTGTTACAATGGTTTTTCAATGTATCTTTACTTTTCAACAAGCATTTTGGTATACAGAGTCAATAAATCACGTTGTCTGTCTTTTCCACCCAATTTACATTGTACTTCTCTTAAACGGCCACTTTTCAAAGTCCCGAGGCTGGCCGCTTAATAGAGGTCGCACTGTATAGTGTACTGTAAAGAGTGTAATCATTTAAAATGTATTCCTCTGGTTAATGAAAACCACACTATAACATAGCAAATAACACACTTGAACATAGGTAACATTGATACAGGAGGAATTGTTGAATAACATGCACTGATTGATGTGTATTTGTCGGGTTATTGAAACCACACTATAATATGCTAATTTTAGCTGAGCTAACATCAAATATTTCAACAGAGCTAATGACTTATTTTAACAAAGGTAATATATATGAGAATGAATATATGAAAATTATATATTTGAACTGCGGATTAATGATTAAATATGTGACTGATCAGCTCCCAGATGGCTTGTTAGCTCAGTCGGTAGAGCGCTGCACCGGTACCTCAGAGGTCGTGGGTTCGAATCCCGTACAAGCCTGAATTTTTTTCAGGCTTTATTTTCACTACTGCTTAAGTAGTGTTAATAACTGCGATGATTAGTCACATTTATAAAGGTAACATGGTTACAGCAGGAATTGCTGAATAACATGCATTGATTGATCAACGATCGTTTGTCTCTTTCCTACATGTAGGAGAAGTTTTTCAAGTTCTTCATAAGACATATTGAACGCTTTCCAAAGTATTTTGTGTTTTTCCAAAATAGCTTTTTCGAACATAAAACTATAGCTTTTGTCGGGAGAATTTTAAAAAACGTTTAAACTATTGTGTTTCCACTGACGCTGTTTTAGGATAAACTAACAGCAGTTATTTATTTCTGCAATGTGGAGCATGTCCGATAAAAGTGAATGTCATCACTGTCATGATATTCATTTGGGTTGAATTCCACATACATAATGCGGCTAACAGGCTGATGGGTGAATGCCGCAGAAATTCTGCAGCCCCCTCAATGATTTGATGTCGCGGAAATTCTGCGGCCACCTTAGTGAGCAGATGCCGCAGAAATTCTGCAGACCCCTCAATGATCAGATGCCACAGAATTTTGCTGACCCCTCAATTATCAGATGCCGCACAAATTCTGCAGACCTGTAAGTGATCGTATATTTTCAGAAATAATTTTTGGTGTCCTTTGAGTGAATACAGTCTTCTTACTTTCTGTTATCAAAAATGCACACATTCTTGAATGACTTTAAGATGTATAACTAATATCATGTAAGATTCTTCCCCACACAAGTTCAAATTTATTTACTAATTATTTTATATACCAACATTTATAAAATTACCATTTCCATTCCTGTCTCTTACAGTCCTCAGTTAATGATAATGTTTGTTTTTAAATTAGCCAGGGTTACATTGTTTGCAAAAGTTCAACTTAGTTTTACTGGGAGGCAAAGAACTACACACTGCATGTTTAGGAAGCCTTTCCATCCATGGTTCCTTTTTTTCTTTGTGGAAGATGCTGAGGAGATCACTTGCCTAAGTACGTTCTCTTCCAATAATGCACTTCGAAGTGGTTCTCCTCAATTGAAAGGACTTTACCAATGACTGGTTTTTTGTTATAATTGTCAAAATTTAAGGCCACAAAGCCGCCAACTTCCAGAGTTGCAAGATAATCATCTAACATCTTGAAAGGCGCTCGCCTTTCGTTGGGGTTTCTATACTCTCCAGTGTATATCTGAAATATTAATGAAAATCCCATAATTAAGCCCCTTGGGTATGTATTTCTATCCAAGTTGTTTTCAGAGGCAGAGGTGAGGAGTGGGGGAGCATTATTAAGTGGAAAAAACTGATGCAGTATACAATTGAAAAATTGCATGGGACTGCTCCGTTGTCAGGAGTATGGTATTATTTCTGCTTTCATAGACGAAAGGAGAGAGGTGGTCACCTGGGAGAGAGGAGATGTGGATATGCCCTCAATGGCCTTTTTTTTTATATATAGATATAACAGATATAAAATTTCTTATTTGCAACACAAGACAATTGGATGTGTGTGCCATGCAGTTTCAAACTGATAATGCAATGAATTTTTGTACCACTTAGTTACAAATCAGGTCTAGTGCGCACTCTGGTAGACCGAACGTTTAAAATCAACAATTCCTGGGCTGGCTTTCACCTTGACATAAATAACCTTACCAAAACATTAGGGAGGGATTTGTTCCCTTCAAACGTCATTGAGAATGTTATTAGAAAATTTCTTAACAATCACTTCACCTCCGATTCCTCTCAGGGTGCCATTCGCCACAACAATTGTTTATATTTTAAATGACCGTACATCGGTCCTTTTTCTAACACAACACAACGCAGAATTAAGAAATTAGTCAGCACTTTTTGCACTAACCTAAATATTAAGTTGGTGTAATCAGGAGATTGTTTGGGGTTAAGGATTCCATCCCTACGGATTTACGATCGCGAGTCATTTATAAGTTTTCATGTGCAGGCTGTAGTGCCTGTTAGGTTGGTGAAACCAACAGACATCTTGCCACTCGCATCCGTGAACATCTCTCCGCCGACAAACATTCCCGCATCTTCAAACACCTGAAAAATTCTGAAAATTTTCGTTCCCTTTGTTCTGAAGATTGTTTTGGAATTCTCGACTCTGCTTCCATTAGCTTCCAATTGAAAATCAAGGAAGCCATGCACATCCAGCAGCCTTCTTTAAATTCTCAAGTCAAACACCTTAATTTATCCCTTTCTTATTAAGAGCGGATGTCTGTAAATATCGACCAGATGTAGGAATTATAAAAATTTCGGAAAATCCCAAAAAAATTCTGTAGACTACCCTAGGTATTCTATTAATGAAAATATAAATTTTCCTTTCATCGGATGAATATTTTGGTCATGTGGATGGTGTCAAGTTCGGGCGCTTTATAACCTCTGCCAGATCGCTTTTTCGAGGCCCTAGACCGGGCTACGGAAAGAGCTCAATTTGAAGCTAATTGAAATATCATTCAAGCAACAAAGCTTCTTATCACATTTAAGAGATTTGAACACGCATTTTGAGTGGTCGTGCCTTAAATTGATTGCGACTAGAATATTTTACAGATTTTTAAATATTTACAAAATTTTGAAGATTTTGCGGGAGGAAAATTTTGTCGAAATTCGAAGGCCTAAAATCACACCCGGTACCTAATTTCAAACAACAAAAACCATTCCACATTAAAAAGCAATCTCAAAGCTTTCAAAATATGTTTTTGAAACTTTGGGCAACATATGAAATGAATTTTTGGGAACGCGAAATTCACGGAGCACTTGAGTGAAATTTGACCCTTCTAACTTGACAGTTTTGAGGTTCGGCGCGACACAAATCATTACTCAAACAAATATTTCAGCCAAAATAAGTGTAATTTAGGCAATCTAAAGTCTTACAGTTATACATACATGTTTCATAGACATTGAATACAAAATTTACAACAATTTTCAGCCGAGAAGTACTCCGGCATATGCCAGCTTTTAGGTACTTGCCTCACTAAATATATGTGAACATGCACTGGATCATGTTCTTATCACTCAAAGCCAATCTACACCAAATATCTATTCTGTTTAGCATATAATCAGGTGCATCTCTGATCTACATGTTATAGTTGCGCCAATGGAATGAGCTGAAGCTCAAATTTTCTTACGTTGCCGTTGTACCATGATTACAGATTCCTGGTCCTCGAACGTGGCAAACAATCCACTGGTGCAATGTAAATAATTTGTTCTTTTTGTTTGTTTGTTTTAGTTAAGCACTTTTTTATTTGTCCTGATTGTCTATCAGATGAGGAGATAACCTAATTCGTTGTGCAATACTTTTTTTAAACTTCATTATATAAAGCATGTGCAGAAATAACAACGTCCCAATACAGTCTAATCTTGTGCTTGCGGCATCCATTTTGGTAGCGTAGTTTCGTGGTATATAGTTTTCTCTAGCATTGAAAATAAGAAAGCTCCATTGCCAGCTAGAACACATCTGATCGCTAATGCAAAAAAAAAAAAAACAAAAACCCTCCCTTTGTAATGTATTTTGCTATTGTCTCTCGTGTCTTTTAAGGCGGACATCGACTGCACCGGAAAGAAGATGTGTCTATACCCTTGTCCCTAAGCGATTCTTGCAATATTTCCTCAGTTGGGCAAGGAATATACCCATGCGCTCCTGATATACCTAAGTTGCAGTTCCCATTGTGTTTATTTTCATTTTTATTCCAGGTATATTTTAATTTCATGACTCGAGCTTTGAAATGTCAACTTGCCCGAATCACCGCCAGGATTCTGGTATCGGATGGCGTTGTCGGCAAAAGTTACAGTTCGAATTAGTGCTACAAGTCAGGGCGTGGTTTACTTTCCTACCGTGACGTCATCAAATTTTAAACTCAAATAGCAAGGTTTTCGGAGTTTTTATTTACATCAGGTTGAAGATAACTTACAAATAATTATTTTCTCGAGTTTCCAGTTCCTTAACGTCTTTAGTTTTTAAAGAACGGAAATTTTCATAGTGCGTGACCAAGAAAGGTCAGCTGTATGGCTGAAAAATAGTTTTCCCTTATGATTTTCAGCAGTTAAAACATATCAAGATTTCGAATATGTATATGTGTAGTAGCTCAGAAACAAAAAGAAAACCCCTTTATCGCATAAGTTAATGTACACTGTATTGGTTGATTTGGGGTACCTTACGTGTACATGTACTTACTTCAGTGTATATGGCGTCTGCATACAATTATAAGCTGTTTAAAGTTGCGTGAACAATAAAAGATTAGGCAGATAACTCAGAAATGGTGTGCCACACAGATCTGAGGCTTGTGGAATTGCTCATTTGCTAGTTTTTTGTCGCATCACATTTTCTTGGCTTCTTTCATGGAACGGTTTCGGAATTTATTCTTGTACGCCGGGTTTTCTGCGTGACGGTGAAAACGATCCATAAAAACTACTGTACTGCAAGAAAAAAGGCATCAGACAAGTGAGCAGGGGAAGTCTGACGAGTTCAGGCTATCAGTTTTCTATTGTGAATTGCATTTTTTTTTCCAATTTAGAATTCGAATTTTTTCCTAAGAAGCTCATGTAGACGAAGTGCCTGTGTCCCGGTTCCTGGGTTCGATCTCCGTTCAGTTGTCCGTTTGTTATGTTATGCAACACAATCTCGAATCACGCAACAGCACCTACACAAGACTCGTGATACGTCGATCTTCGCTGGTAGTATTTGCGGAAATGAGGACGAAAAAGGATAAAAGGTACAAACAAACATATCGTGCACCTGATTATATCCCTTTGACTACCAATTTATTGCATTTTTTTAGTAAATTTTTAGTGATAATTATTCTGGAGGACTAATCTCCATTTAAGGAGTTGCGATGGAAATAACAGCGGGCTTGTTTCACTGTGGGCTCACTCTAAAGGTGTGACGTCACGCACATTAGCGGCTGTTGTTCGTTTACCGAGTCAACAAGCTTGATTGTGGTAAATTTGCCGCTTTATGAGGTTTTTTCGAGCAATTTTCCTCCACAAAGGCCCCCAGGCTGGCATCCTTAAGCTGGAATGTGCGTAAAGGCAAGCCTTTGAAAGAAGCCAGAGGTGAGAGACGGTTTCTTGCTGAATGAGACGCTAAATCTGCTTCGTAGCCAATATGGCGGTGGATGGCCGAAGCTGTCTCTCTGCTAACTTTGTGGAAGGATTCCAGGGCCTACTAAGGCAATTTGGGCTAGTTTTGACTGGTAAAAAGTTCAATCGACGTCATATTTTCCTGGTAGTACTGGGTGGCCCGACACTTACAAAAAAAACTTGGAAATAGGAAATGGAAGGGTTCTATGTTCCTGGAATAGTTGACTTTCCCAGAATTCTTTTGGGGCGTGAACAAGAGAACTTCAGATACGCGAGATTGGCTCCAATAAAATGGCTAAAGCGTAGCTTGCGGAAAAAGTGAGAGGAAAATTTCCCTCCAGATGCCAAGGACTGGCTTTAAGGTTTGCTGTAAATGTAGAATTTTGATTTTTGGGCAATGTTTTTTATTAAAAAGTTGACCACGAAAATGTGTAATTTTTGGTGTTGTTCTTTGGTCAAAAGACTGGCATTTTGGGCTTTGCTGCCAAAAAAACTGTGCTATGCAGCGGAATTCGGGTATTGTTGTCGGTTTTTTGGATTTGATAATTGCAAAAAGCACCATTTAGTGCTATTTGCACATTATTATGTCTTTGTGACAAAATTTAAACAAGAAATAAATCATAAAAGCAAAAGCGTTATAATATACGCCAATTGGCTTATAGGGATATGCCACACTTAGGGATATGCCACACAGCATAGATACTTGGTGTAGATTTTGAAATATTGGCTTTGAGTGATAAGAACTTGACCCAGTGCATGTTCACATTTATTTGGCGAGGAAAGTTTAGTACCTAAAAGCTGAGATATGAGTTCTTTTCGGCTGAAAATTGTTGTAAATTTTGTATTCAATTTCTATGAAGCATGTATATATAACTGTAAGACTTTAGATTGCCTAAATTACACTTATTTTGGCTGAAATTTTTGTTTGAGTAATGATTTGTGTCGCGCCGAACCTCAAAACTGTCAAGTTAGAAGGGTCAAATTTCACTCAAGTGCTCCGTGAATTTCGCGTTCCCAAAAATTCATTTCATATGTTGCCCAAAGTTTCAAAAACATATTTTGAAAGCTTTGAGATTGCTTTTTAATGTGGAATGGTTTTTGTTGTTTGAAATTAGGTATCGGGTGTGATTTTAGGCCTTCGAATTTCGACAAAATTTTCCTCCCGCAAAATCTTCAAAATTTTGTAAATATTTAAAAATCTGTAAAATATTCTAGTCGCAATCAATTTAAGGCACGACCACTCAAAATGCGTGTTCAAATCTCTTAAATGTGATAAGAAGCTTTGTTGCTTGAATGATATTTCAATTAGCTTCAAATTGAGCTCTTTCCGTAGCCCGGTCTAGGGCCTCGAAAAAGCGATCTGGCAGAGGTTATAAAGCGCCCGAACTTGACACCATCCACATGACCAAAATATTCATCCGATGAAAGGAAAATTTATATTTTCATTAATAGAATACCTAGGGTAGTCTACAGAATTTTTTTGGGATTTTCCGAAATTTTTATAATTCCTACATCTGGTCGATATTTACAGACATCCGCTCTTAATTAGTCCCCTTTCTTAGCATAAATAGTTTCTTTACCCTCAATTAGTCTTGTTAATATCTCACTCTGTTACACTATTTATTGCTCATATTCATTTTATTCTTTACTGTACAACTGAGGATGGATGATGTCTCATCCGAAACATGTTTTCATTAAAAATGAACTTCAAAAATATCGTGTGGTTCATTAAAGCGATTTCTTACTTCGTGCTGCTACGAAGCCTTGGAATAATAATAATAATAATAATAATAATAATAATAATAATAATAATAATAATAATAATAATAATGATATATCACATTTATATCGCGCATTTTCTATGCAATATTCAAATGCGTATTACAACACTGGCTGGGGACTGCTGTAAGAATAAATTTTCATTTTGAGGCTAATAGAATGTACAGTTAGTACAGTTGGTACAAGAAATGCAAAAGAAGTGAAAACTTATGCAGTGTTTGTTTACTGACATTCGAGTTCAGTTAAGTGTGACCGTAAACACTGTCGGTAGTACAAGCGCTCATAACCTCTCCCATAAATAATTTTTTCTCTTCAACATAACTCAACATATTGCCGGTCTTAACATGGCCTTTTTAAGCTGAAAGAGAGAAAATTTATTGCGAGCAACGACATCATGGATGTGACGTAATTTGTAGTTTTTACTAATCGTATTTTGTAATAAATTTTTATGTTATTTTTAGGGCATTTTGCATTAGCTTAGTTAGGAGTAGTTTTTAGTATTAGGGCCTCTAAGGATAGCAGTTTTTATAACTGTAAAGAGATACCCTAGTAAAATAAAAGCATCTTTTTCCTCTTCTTCTTTGAAGTGAAATGACGGTAAACTGGGAATAAGTTATGCCGTGTTTTTAAAACACACCGCTTGGTTTAATTCGTGACATAAGTATTAAAACCGTTAAAGCTCAACCAGTGCAGTGCTTCTCACTATGAATACAGGTTTTTCTTCAAATCACTACGCTAAATACAAATTTTAAAGCGACGATTCTAAGCATTTATCAGTAAACGAGGATGCGATGATCTCGGACATTCCAGCGACTACAAAGAAGAAGATGGAAGATGGAATCGCAGCATTATCAACTTCACCGGCTAATACACTTCGATCGATTACACTGCTGTATACGTGGAATTTCTCATGAATTAAAGCAGATGCATAGATGCGTTGATGAATTTTGACCCCCTTTACTTTGCTCTCTTGAGGAGTCTGAATGATCATTATCGCTCCGAGTGTTCAAACACCGCTTTCAACAATCGACGCCATTTTAAATGTAGCTCTCCAACATTAAAAATTCCGCCTGAACTTTTCAAGTTTGGATTTTAAAAACCAGCGCATGCGCGAAGATGATAGTGTCCACTTAACAAAGTTTTAAGATCGCGGCGAAACAAAGATGTTCAGCTGCATAAAACACTCGATCGCTCTTCGATAGAATTATACAGTTTCTAAAAAAATGGAAACTGAATTCTTCACTAACAAGTTCTTCATAAATGCGAAGACAGCTGCGTTTGATTCTTAAACCAAAATGATTTAAACTTATTATGAAACAAAAGACCTCACCTTCTAATCGACGGCGTCAAACGAGTTGGGAGCTTTGGGAGCACATAGCAAATCGAAGATTTCTCGTGTGATCACATGCTAATTCCGAATAGCATTCGAGGCCATTCGAAGCAATGGTCGACAAACGTTGAACAGCTGACGGTGTGCCGAAACAAACAAAAGCTAAGATCGGGGAATATTGGTATCGGATCAAAATCGACAGAGTTCGAAGGTCGTTCGTATTCTATTGTTATACTCACTCAGTCAACAGGACATCACAGTGGCTTTCGCCTCCCGAAGGAGGCAGTAAGCTACGAAGACCATTAACTAGTGTAAATTTCACCGCTTGGTCCCATAGAGTAACAAAGTACTTGGCAATGGCAAAATGTTTCCTCTTTGGGGCATCTGTTGTAGCCCTGATTTTCCTTTTCTTTCTTGTTTTGTTTTGCTTGTTTTGCGTCTCCTGTCATAAGCCATTTTAGGTTTATTTTTTCCTTTAATTTTTCAAAAGGGAAATTGAATAAGAAACCTGGTTAACTTTTAAACTTGTTTTGATACACAAGGTACACTATCAGTAGACAAAAACCTCAAAAGTCTAGGAGAAGAATTTAAATACCGAATTATTTCCCTTAAAAGTCTCTGACTGGTTAACTGTATTAAGTACTGTTAGACTTACAAGTGAGGGTAAAAGAGGAATGAGTTTGCGGAACGGCATGTGGCATGACTTGCGTAATGGTATAATTATGGGGAATGCACTGTAAGCGACTGACTCAATGAAATAGATTCAGCTGAAAAGCGCGCCCTGTTTTCCTTTCAATTTTTAGTTTCCGTTGTTTTTGTGACGACTGTGTATGATAATAAAAAACAACGGAAAATAATATTCAAAAAAGGATAAAATTGAAAACAGATCATGACCGGAAAAGTAATGGACCAATAAAATAAATATTTTCAAAAATAAACAGGAACGGTTGTCTACACAGTTCAGTTTCCGCGAAGTTCTCTGAGAGCATGAAAACATGTTAAAATTAATTAGTCTTGGATTGCCTTTTAGGTCCTCAAATGAAGAAAACAAACAAGCCACGTAGATACATGTAAATGTGTTGAAACTCTCCCCAGCTATAATGTAGCCTGTAGTTAACTTCATCCTTGCGCTAGAAGTATAAAGACAAGTATAATCTCTATGTTTACTCGGGAGAGAAATTCCGTAAAGTTGTCTTCTGGCGAGTGAGAAATGTCCACAATTGCATTGTTCCCAATAGCACCAAAAAGAATGGGACGAACTCGAGGAAGAGTATGGTTCATTCTTCAAGTTCCTCGAAGGAATGGCTCTGCAGTGTGAAATCAATGACTCCCTTGTTTCGTTTGTTTGTGTTCTTGCTTTTTAACCTAAATGTGCTTACAAATTAATTAAGACACGCCTAAATTATCATTTTATAGTTGTATTTTCTTGAGGTGCCTGTAGCCCGAATAAGCCCTAATGGTTTCTATATGGGCATCCTCGCCTAATACTTTTCTCTTATCGATTATTTAACATCTCTTGTAGTTAAACATATATTTATCTTGTAATTTTAAATAACAATAAGTGGCAAAAATAAACTGAAACTGAAACTGAAACTTGTTTGTGTCTTTAAATTAAATCTTCTACTGTCTTCGAATAATAACCCGCAACATCAAAAGCAAATTGGTGCCAAGAAAGGGCGCGCCGGCTTTTCAGTTGAATTCGCCACTTTCACATTTCCCAAAATACACTGTTTGCGCCCCGAAATTTGGGTCACCTCGTAGCTCTTCCAAGGTGTCACCTGATTGGAGACCACCCTTTAGGTGAGACAAAAGAACAAACAACAGAAACAATGGACCCTTCCCCTAAAACAATACGGCTGCGACACCATACCTGCCACTGAAATTTAAAGCATATAGGAGCTGCGAGGCTACCACGAAAGTTTGTATAAGCATTGTTTTCAATTTCTCTCAGGGCGATTGTAGGTCCCAAGAGCAATAGAAAGCAATGCTTATGCAAAATGTTGGGGGAAAACAAAGTGTATTATTGGAGATGTGGAAGTGGTGAATTATTT
Source organism: Pachyseris speciosa (assembly GCA_016490735.1). Lineage (NCBI taxonomy): Eukaryota > Metazoa > Cnidaria > Anthozoa > Scleractinia > Pachyseridae > Pachyseris > Pachyseris speciosa. Next base: position 262,093 of record JAEMWC010000225.1, read on the forward strand.
CTTTGAGTCATTCCGCATATATTGGATTCCCACATAAGTATGATATTCAAATGCCACTCCGCAAACTCACTGATTCTTTGAACTCTCACCGCGTAAGCAGCGAGTATACCAAGTGAAAAGAAAGAGGGACTAATCACAGTGAAAGGTAAAAACTGTGTTGGTTCAATTACCTGTAGCTAGACTGCAAATAAGAGAGGTAACTGTTGGCTGAGTTATGTCCATATTTACAGTTAGCTTCACTCGTCATTAAAAAGAGCCAACTAACGAAGACGCTAACGCCTTTGTGCGATAAAAACTCCGCATGTTTTGGCTAATCCCACTTTTTGGGAGAGATTGATTTGACCTGAGATTAAGCCATGCGTGCGCTGTTATCATAAGTTGCTCGAAAACGAATCGTTTACTCGAGTTTCTTGAAGAGAGAGAAGTCTTCCTCAAGCGTGGATAGCTTTTCTAGATTTCTTGTAATTTCTTTTAAACCGAATCGCAAGAGTTTGCAGACATTGTCTTGCTTCTCCTAACTTCTCCTCTCCCTGGTGTATGGAGTCAGCTGCACTCTCTTAGCTAACGCTTGACTCATTTTCGTGCGCAGATTTAATTTCGTTTCAAATTTTTCTTTTACAAGGATCGTGAGATAATATATATCTTTCCACGTAGTAAGGCTGTTGACACATTTCAGTTCCTGTGATTTTTCCTTGAGTTCGCTTGACAGAAAGCTGACCATGAATATTACCTTAAACGAATTCAACACTGTGATATTAAAATTGTAAGTCACTCAGTTCTGTGTGATGATTTAAATAAAGGTATACGTAATCAAATGCTGACCCAAAGAGCGTTGTAACGTGGAAAATGGATGAAATATGTGATTTATTCAACACTGTCACACCCAAAGTCTGAAAAAGGAATTCCGGGTTCTATTCTTCAATCCTTTCGTGGTGCCTGGTGGGTGACACGAGTAGAAACTCGTGTATTTGAAAGTTCTCCGTGGGTGTGTTGTCAAGGATAGATTCCTTGTGGAATCTGTCATATTTGTGTACTTTCGTGTCCAAGAACGTAATTTCCGAGCAAAAACATTTCAGCCGTAAAATTGATTGTTAGTCTTGTGAATAAAGTTTTCAATTGTGTCTGCGCCTGTGTTCCGCAGCGAGAACGCATCGTCAAATAAGCCTTTTCCGCATGAGCGCTCTGTTATCACTTTGTCTGAGTATTTCTTTTTTTGTATTTTGGCCATGAAGATGTTAGCAGAGGCTACGGCCAGTTTTGTCTCCATAGGTGTTCCATGAGTTTGTAGTTAATCTTTTCCATTGAATTGAAATGAGTTTTCTTGTAGAAAGAGACTAAACTAAGCATTTCCCTACGGAACCTGGTAGGGATGGGAGTGTTTGTGTGGTAGAATTCTTCGCATGCTTGGCATACAGTTACCATCCCTTCCTCTGGCGGGATGTTCGTGTAGAGGCTATTGACGTCCATTGAGAAAAGAATGGTGTGTCACAGCGGCTACGTTGGTTTCCGAAACCAAACGAAACCTCTGGGAATTGAACTCTATTTATATTGCAATATGTTATTTTCTTTCAGTAAACCAATTTAGCTGGTAGTCATGTAAATGAAAACGCTCTATTGGTTGAATAACGCGGTCAAACAAAAGATGAGATTCATTTTGCAGGGCAGTTGCATCCCGAATTAGAGGTCTCCGGACACCTTTTGGTTTCGGAATCTTTGGAAGTGTGTAAAACACTGGAATATGTGGAGGGTTGGTCAAAGAGTCGATAGTTATTTCTATCATTCAGTTGAACTTGAACTTTTTTTTTGTAAAGCGCTAAGAATTTTGATAATTGTAACAACCTCAGGACGGGCTCACGATTAATCGAGCAGTTGCATTATGGGCATTAGTTCTCAAATCATGGGTTGATGTGAAACATTACAATGGCCTCGCTGTGCCTTGTTGTTTAATTAATTTAGTTGTAAGCAGGCCAAAACATTTTCATCGTAAAGTAGGTCCCAAACAGAAGAAAAAACGTATTAAGTTATGATAATTTTTTTCTACAGCTCATACTAAGGCTGAGATGAAAGAGTTTGCTTATCAGCTTGTTCTACTCCTCCTCTATTCCATGCATGTCACTTTGGCAGCAGATCAGGCTGCTGGTGAAACTGAATACGCCATACTGTTTGACGCAGGTTCCAGTGGAACCCGGATGGAAATCTACAAACTTTTGCCCAAAGGACCATCGCTACGACCCTCTGACGTCACTGAGCTTTATCCCTCGCCGCGCAAAGTCAAACCAGGCATTGCAGACCTCGCTGAAGACCCTTCTCAGGTTGAGGCTTACATGATGCCTCCTTTGGAGTCCGCTAAGAAGACCATCCCACAAGACAAGCACGCAGCGAGTTGAATATTTTTTCTAGCTACAGCAGGAATGAAGCTATTAACTGAGGATCAGGCGAACGCCATATTAGATGAAGTTAAAAAATTAATTAATGACAAAACGAAATGTCCATTTCTGTTTAAGCACGATAATGATGTTAGAATCATTTCGGGCAAAGACGAAGGAATCTATTCCTGGGTTACTGTTAATTTTCTGCTAGGGGGTTTTGGTTCAAGAAAAGAGTCGTTTGGAAGATCTTGGCGGAGCTTTGCATCAAAATACTTTTTCGTTAAATAGGAAGAAATCAAAAGTAGTCCTAAAAGTCCGTGGAAGAACCGATAGAGTTTTTGCTCGCAGCTACCTTGGTTATGGACAGGACGAAGCTCGCGAAAAGTGTTTGAGATACATTGCCCAGATGGGGGGCTGCACCGTCAATCCTGAATGCATTGTGAAAAGTCCCTGCCTTAATGAAGGCTTCAAGAAACCACTAAAATTTGATGACCTGGAAAGAGTATTTGAAGGCACAGCACAAGTTGATCTCTGTCGCCAAATCATCCATAAACTACTCTTCTGTCCGTCGGGAGATCTAGAGAAGTGTCCGTTTTCTGACCAACCCAGGTTAAGAGGGAAAATTTATGGCATGGCGGCAATTTATTACGTGTTAAGTGATATAGGCGCCGTGTTCGCTGATTGCGAAAACAACAAAGTTACGCCAAAAAGATCGGTAATTTCGGGAAAATTTGTTTTAGTAAAGATTACAATGTGATAAATGTTAACCCTTACTCTAAGTACAGGTGTTTTGGGGCTAAATAATATTAATTATTAATTCCATTTTACCTAAGTTACAGTATATACACTACAGTTCATATACTCACATTATTGACTTATAGTTCATACACTAACATTATTACCTAAACAATGCATAAAACTTATAAAAAAACTAAAAACCTTGGTATAAAACAAACAAAAAAACAAACAAACAAAACAAAACGAAACGAAACGCCCACGTTAAATGGAGAGAGAAGAATATTTTTGTGGCAAGAGTGTTCCATTCTTGATAGTATTTGGAGAGCGGATTCAAGAGATAGCAGAAATAAAAGAATTCCATTTGGCAAAGTGCTTTGAGAGAATATAATTTTTTCTAGCGATGTACAGCTCTAATTTATAAGTAGCTGTTAATTTAGCCTTAAAGACGTTAAATAATGGAAATATTCTATTTAATTTGCACCTATAAATAAAGAATTTTCCAAGTAATAAAATATGATTAATTACCGTGAAATCTTTATCAATATCAAACTTACCAAAAAAGATGTCCAGAAAAGTAATATCCTTTACTTCATTACTATAAATCGCAATCCAAGATAAGACCTCTTTCCAAAACATATCTACTTCGTTACAAAAGTAAAATAAATGCTCTGTGGATTCAACTTCATTTTTACAAAACGTACAGTACGGGGAGTCAGCAATTTTGAGAGCAAGCAGTTTCTCATGAGTGTATATAATACGATTTAGAAACTTGTATTGAAATGCTCTCAATTTAGTATCTAAAGTGACATTGAAGGGCAGAGTATATATTTTTGTCCATTCACCCAAGAGACTAGGGTATTTATTTTCCAGTTTGGCTTTAGCAGTGGGCAAGGCTGTTTTATAGGAACGAAATTCCTTGTACACCTTTTTTGAGCAGGTGCTTAAAATATCTTCCATCTCGTCTTCAATAATTTTCAAAAAGTAAGATGTTTCATTGAACGGGGGTGGCGAGACAAACCCATTTTCTTTTATAACAGAACGCCACTGACTAGGTATAGCATTAACTACACCCATCAAAACAAAAAGCTGACTCGAAGATAATTGAGCTTTTAAAACTTTCTCACCTTTAAGAAGTACACGATCTTTAGAAATCAGGTCTCTGACTTTAATTATCCCGCATTTATGAAAGAAGGGTTGGTATATAGATTTTCCTTGACTAAGTATATTTTTGTTATTCCAATAACCTCGTTCATTATATCACCATAAGTCAAATCATCCTTTTTAGCAAGACAGGACCACGCGTCAAGACATTCCTTATAAAACACGGGGAGAAAAAGGGGTAATTTACGAGTATCAAACTGACATTTCAGAATAAACTTACCACCCACATCACCTAAATAGTAATCTAGCGCAATTTTCCAAGGACTAACATAGTCTACAACATACTTCTTTAAGCACATAATTCTCTGGGCTTTAATCAGACATTCCACATCCAACATTCGCAATCCACCTTGTTCAATATCACTGATTAACGCAGAACGCTTAACTTTATCCTTGCCATTCCAGATGAAGCTATACAACTCTTTGTTTACATCATGAATAAGATCGTTAGAAACATGAATAAGAGCTGCTTTTGACATAAACTTTGGAATGGCGAAAAATTTAACTATTTGAATTTTCCCTAAAAGCGTTAGTCCTCGCCATTTCTACATTTGCAATGTTTTCTTAACGGCTTTTAAAATTCCCTCAAAATTATCTTTTTTTTTCTCAATGCCTGGTTGTAACTGAAATACACACCTAGGATTTTTACGGACGTTTTAAATTCGTGAGGAAATGGTTCTGGTTTCTTTAAACTTAAACGAAAGAATTCAGTCTTTTCTGAATTGACTTTGAGACCAGAAATAGCACTAAAATCTTCTAAACTACCAATTAAATGCTCATAAGAAGGCTTATCTTTTACAAAACAAGACAATCATCGGCAAATAAAGCAAGTTTAACATCTTCCCTTCCAATTTTTATGCCTTGAATATTTTTATTTTGCCTAATGCTGCACGCGAGAACTTCAAGACTCAGAATGAATAATAGCGGAGACAAAGGGTCACCTTGCCTCACCCCTCTTCCGATCGTAAAATAATTTGAAGTAAAGCCATTATTTATCACACAACTGGAAACTCTTGAATAAAACGTGCGTATCCATTGAACAAAAGATTGGCCAAAATTAACTTCTTGAAGAACTCTGAATAAAAACCTATGATTTAATGAATCAAAAGTTTTTTCAAAGTCTATTGTAATCAGGATTCCTGCAGTAATAAGCTGTTTGGTGTATTCTGTTATATCTTCAATTGTTCTAACAGAGTCAAAAATCGATCTTCCCTGCACATAGGCATTTTGATTACAATGGATCAAGTCTGGTAGGATTGGTTCCAAACGCTTAGCCAGTGCTTTGGATGCGATTTTTGTGTCGACATTGATGAGTGATATTGGTCTCCAGTTCTTAATGAATCGTTTGTCTTTACCTTTTTTTTTCCAGCAAAGTGATAACTGCTATCTTCTGGGAATTTGATATTTCTCCTTGCTCATGTGCATAGTTAAATGAGGCAACCAAATGCTTCCCAAGTATTTGCCAGAACGCTAAATAAAACTCTACGGTAAGACCATCATTACCAGGTGTTTTGTTTTTTTTGAAAAGATTTCAAGGCGTTATAACATTCGCTTACAGTGAGGTTTTCCTCACATTTAAGTCTTTGTGCATCGGAAAGTTTAGGCATAGATATTCCTGTTAAAAAGGAATCTGTATGGGTCTCGCTGTAAGACTCGGAATTTTTCTGGTACAGGTTTGAATAAAATATAGAAAGTTCATCCAAAATTGCTTTTGGGTTTGTTGATGAAAACTTTTCGTATGGCACTTTTTCTCCCTCTTGAATTTTCTAAATTTAAAAAATATTTTTTGCTTTTTTCCCCTTCTTTATACCATTTAGCTCTCGAGCAAATTATTACTCCTTTAGTAATGTACTCGTACATCGAGTCATATTCCGTTTTCAAAATCTCTAATTTCTTCATATTTTCAGTTGACGGGTCTTCGTCGTATAGTTCTTGACAATGCTGTAGGTTTTTCTCTAACTCTAACAATTTCGCTCTCCTTTCATTTGCCTTTTCTTTGCTATAAGATATGGTATCTTGCCTTATTTTATATTTAAAGAGATCCCAAAGCAATCTTGGATCAGTGATGTCTTTGAATTCATCCAGCCAAACATGATAATTATTATTTATTAAGGCTACATAATCACAATCGTTCAATAAACTGGCGTTGAATTTCCAAAAAGATGGACCATGTGTTTGACTCTACACTTTTATTAGCTAATATGATCGCCGAATGATCTGACCTAACAGAGGGTATAATCGCGGTGTAATCAACATCCTCTTGAAGAGAATTATCAGCTAGCCAAAAATCAAGCCTTCTTTGCACTATTAGCGTTTTTTGGCACCATGTAAAACGTTTCAATGATGGATTTCTAACTCTCCAAATATCAACTAGGATTCCTTCAGTTTTGGGGAGCCCCCCTGGCCATCAAGCTTCGGATCGAGAATGACATTAAAAATCCCCTCCAACAATATATAATCCTGCATTCATCATCTATATCAACCCTGTTCAGTTCATCGTTAATAGTCTCGAAAAATAAAATCTGCTCACTCGTTTTATTAGGGGCATACATATTTAAAAACACAAATTTCTGGTGTTGTACTATCGCTTCCAAGAGAATAAACCGACCCTGACTGTCCTGACGCACTGAGTTAAACTTCAAATTCCAAGGAATCTTTTACCAAGATAAGAACGCCCCTACTATGCTCAGAACCATGGGCGAAGAAAATTTCCCCTTTCCACTGCGTTTTCCAACTATTTTCAATCTCCTTAGTACTCTACGTTTCTTGCAAAAAACAAATGTCCGTTTGTTGTTTCATTAACCAAAGAAACAAGGCTTTACGTTTTTCAAAAGAACGAATCCCCCGAGCATTTAAAGACAAAAGTTGAAATGCGACGCTCATAAGTTCTCAAATTCAAAAACAAAAAAACAACTTTGCCACCCAATCTTGCATCGCTAAAATGGCCTTTCACACCAAATGACAAGCTCACTAGATAACATGACATTAAACAATGAAGGTAACAAAATAACAAATGACAAAACAACAAGTTTAGAGGCAGCCAGAAAAGACTGTATTGCTGCCATTGAACGAATCGAGGTGGCAAAATCCCAAGACAAACAGTAAACACTACTACACACACTAAACGCACATTAAATACAGAGCGGAAAAAGATATAGTTCACCCTGAAACTATGTTAAAGCTTTCCATACACACTCTCCGATATTAGAAAAAAAAAATGATACCCGGAACTTTGGCCACGAGATAACCAGTCAGGTTTTAACATTATTCTAAATTTATTTTTTACAAAGGATTTAATATTCCGTCTATGTATAATTTGTCCGGTTCCGTACGACTAAAAACGGCACGCTTACCATCTTTCCTTGTGTCAACGAGTTTCTTCTCTTGAACTTTTCTCCGTTGAACAATTTCTCTCGGGAGATCTCCAGAAATTCCACAACCGGTACCTTTCAAAGCCCTAGCTTTTGAAAAAATGAATTCTCTATCACTATAGCGGAGAAAGCGAGCGATAATTGGTCTTGGTCGTCTATCACTGTTTACTTTTCCAACCCTGTGGACTCGCTGAAACTCTATATCCTTCGTTTCAACGTCAAGTTTGCTCTGCAAGAAAGATGCCTAGAGTAAACTTCGGCATATAATAATTTATCATCGAGAGTCTTGTACCTCGCTTTGCATGTATTGTCGAAATTCGCCTTTTCTTCTTCTTTGGCAGTCTTAAGTTCGTTTACTTGTTCGTTTAGCTCCGTCAAGCCATCTTCCAACTCTCTCACCTTCGCTCCTGTTTAAGACTGCTTCGCTTCAAGTTTTTTTTTTGTAATTTTTTATTTAATTGGTACATTTTGTAAATAATATGTTACAAATTAATGCCTAACGCTTAACGATATATTACATACAACTCACCTGCAACACATTATAATTACAATAAACTAAATACAATATCATACTTACAGTAAACTTACTTACAATACATTAAACACAATAGGCTACTTTCGGTACATTACACAAGTAAACTAATTACTGTATACATGTAATACTTAGAGTAAACTAAGCACAACATTACCTACAATAACAGAAAAAGAACAAGTCACTTACTGATGGGACATATAATACAAGCTGCTAAAGAAACATAAACAGGAAAAAACTTGTTCATAAACTCACTTGTATTGGATATTCTTTCCACCACCATCTCATTCTAGGTCAATACTTCAACAAGTTTTCTCCATTTAATTAAGTGTTGTGAAAGCTTATTTTTTCCCCTGGCAATTTGGAGTTCAATTCTATAAATCAGTTTAATCCGAGCAATAAAACCCTGAACCGTCGGTAGACTATCCTGACACTTTTTAGAATAAATATAATATTTCCCTACTAATAATAAATGATTTATTAAAGTAAAATTGTCTTTTATGTCGAACTTCCCAAGAATTATCTCCCACTCCTTCAATGTATCAATATAAATATCATTGTCTTTAAGCCAGGATAAAACATGCTTCCAGAATTCAGAGGATACTTTGCAAGAAAGGAGTAGATGCTCGATGGATTCTGCTGTTTCTTGACAAAAGGTGCAACTAGGGGAGGCAACTAAGCCAACTCGATAAAGCTTTTCATTTGTATAGACAATGCAATTCAAGATTTTGTACTGAAACTCCCTAGTCTTGGATTCCAAAGTTGACCGGAAAGGCAAAGAGTAAACTTTATCCCATTCCACATTTATATCAGGGTATTTATCTGTTAGTTTTATTTTTGCAGTGGGTGGAATTTGCTTCTTCCCGAAAAAGATTCCATAGATTTGTTTTGAGGAGATGTCGAGGATTGGTACTGAATTTCCGTCACCCAATTCAATTTTGGGATCGTTTGGAATTTCTTCAATCAACGACGAGCCAGTAAAGGATTTAGCAAAGGCGCGCCATTCAGCAGGAAAGGAATCGATAAGGCTCATTAAAAAGAAATTTTGTTCAGGAGATAACGGTGAGGTGCCGTACACGTTAAATCGAGAACAGTTATTTGCCCGCACAACGTCACCTATCTTAAGGAATCCTAATTTAATCATATCATCTCTATATATGGACATTGCAAAAGAAACCTATTGTTCCAGATAATTTCATTAATCACCTCATGAGAAGAGCTAGGTGTTTTCCTGTTTAGTTCGGACCAAGCGTCTGGACATTCCTTGAGTAAGCTGGTAAAGAGATTTTTAATTTAGCCGTGTCGAAATTACAGTGTAAGAGAAAACGTCCCCCAACTGGTGAAAGAATTTTTCCAAGAATAGTTTTCCACGAACTTGGGTACTCTTGCAGAAATTTCTTTAAACACATGACCCGCTTAGCTTTGATCAAAGATTCAATATCTAGCATTCTTAACCCGCCATTTTTAATATCAGATATTAAAGCATGGCGTTTAACTTTGTCTTTTCCATTCCAGATGAATCTATAAATAATCGAATTTGCCTCTTTAATTGGTTCTTTGGAAAGAGGTATAACCGATGCTCTATACATAATTTTAGGAACTGCAAATGTTTTCACGATTTGGATCTTTCCTAATAAAGACAGGCCCCTTCATTTCCATATATTAATTGATTTCTTCATGTCCTTTAAAGTTTGTCTAAAGTTTAGGGCGTCCCTTTGTTTCACATCATAGCCAAAGTACACTCCGAGGTGTACTTTGTGAGGACCTGCTTTGGAAAGTTGAAGGACTCGAGTATCCAACTTATCAAATTTCTTCTCTAAATTTGACACAGAAGAAGTCAGTCTCTCCAGTTGTGTGTTCATTTCAACTAAACTCGCGAGAATGCAGTCAATTTGAAGCTAGGTTTCAGTCATTTCTGACGCATCCAAAATTTCGTCAGACGACGAATCCAATACAGAAGAATTTTCACACGACGAAGATTCCTCGACCTTTTTCTCGTCTGGAGATCGTAATTCGCAATCTGATACGCTTAACGAGCTTGACTTTCCCTCACGCTCTTTTCTTTTACCAGACATAAGTCATTTGGCCAGTATTAAGTTGTTCAAAATATAGGAGAGTGCGGAGAAGCTTTCAGCACGACTTCTCCCTACGCATGCCTCGACCCAGTCCCCACGACATTTACGAGTTGTTAACTGCAGGTTATAAGCTCTCCCCAAAAAAGCGAATAGCGGTGGCAGGTACTCTGAATGGCTTTTATTTGGGTTGGTTCTTAGGGGCGATGCTGATTAACACGGGGATATTAAAATAGTGAATGGTTTGATGGTAGCGATTTAAAGACCCATATTCACTCAGATCGCTTATAGTGCTTTCTCAGAGACAGAAAATCTGAAAACACCAGGTGAGAGCTATTGCAAGAGACGGAATCCACTTTCATCGAACGTAATTTCCACAATTATCGTTACTTTTCTTGTTTCGAGGTTTTCTTTGAATTTTTTTTGTCTTTATGGAAGTGAATAGATAAAGAAGAGTATTTGGCAGATAACAAAGAAAGGCAAAAGCACAAACGCGCAAAGTGAATTTGGGTGAACATGGGCTTAAAGATAAACTTGGGAACGTGATACTGATCAACATAATGTGAACTACATCTTTTGTAAGACACTTGAATATGTGTTAATCTGTGGGCTGTTTCAGTCAAATAACGGTAATAGAATAAACTGCTCGTTGCTGACATGCAATTTTGTTTCCTTATAGGTTTTATGCCGTTTGTGTTAATGGGTCAAGGGCTTTAGTGGGTGACCGGTTCGATACATAACCTATTGAGTTATTCATCAGTAAAATAGATTACGCTGCCCGTTGAATTAAGATCACAGCCACAGACCAAGAAGTTATAAACAAAGTTTGACACGGAGTTCTGTAACGGAAATATATGAAACAGCGCATTGGAAAACAAAAATAATAATAATAATAAAACAAAGCACAAAAACGACAACAAAAACAACATGGAATGTCACGACTTCTGACCATCATCAACAACCCTCCATTAGAAAATGGTAGAACCAGCAAACAGCTAAACTAGTGTTTTATTACCTTAATATACACGTGCTACAGTAGGTTCCTTGCTACTGCCGCTTTTATAGTAAAATTCGTTTCGAATTACCCCGAAATACCACATAAATAAATCAATGTTTTGAAGACAACAAGTGTCTGGGCATAGATTTGTTTTTATGACGTTACAAATACAGTCTACTCGAGGGCTATAAGCTACACCTCAAACACCCATACACCACAAAGTTTTCAACCCATTCCTTCGCATGTTTTACTTGAACGAAAATGATCAATGCAGAACCGATCTCATAAGTCCTTTGGTCGTATCGTCATCTCGGATCTCGTCACAGAGTAGGTGTTCTTTATCCACTTGTACCACACCACTCCATCCCATTTGAGCTCGCCGTGAAGGTACAGACCATTCAGATTGGAAGAGCAGCAAGTATTGTACCACCGGGCGCCCTTGTGACTTACAGCACAACTCCCTGCGTTCTCAGTTGTCATTATCACGATCCTCAGTAGAAAATGGAAAACCACGAAGATAACCAAGGGAATCAAACGTGTTTTGGTAAACAAGCTACACTTTAGGGGTACAAGAACATCAAAAGTCTAGAGTCACTAGAGTCACAGAGTAGGTGTTCTTTATCCACTTGTACCACACCACTCCATCCCATTTGAGCTCGCCGTGAAGGTACAGACCATTCAGATTGGAAGAGCAGCAAGTATTGTACCACCGGGCGCCCTTGTGACTTACAGCACAACTCCCTGCGTTCTCAGTTGTCATTATCACGATCCTCAGTAGAAAATGGAAAACCACGAAGATAACCAAGGGAATCAAACGTGTTTTGGTAAACAAGCTACACTTTAGGGGTACAAGAACATCAAAAGTCTAGCAGAAACATTTAAATACCGAATTATTTCACTGAAAACTCTCTGACTGGTTAATTAAAAAGCGCGACCTTTTTCCTTTCAATTTTTATTTTACTTTGTTTTTGTGACGACTGTGTATGATAATTAATAAAAAGCCACTGAAAATAAAACTCAAACAAAGGATAAAATTGAAAACAGATCATTACCTGAAAAGTAATGGACCAATAAAATAAATATTTTCAAAAATAAACAGGAAAGGTTCTCTGCACAGTCCATTTCCGTAAAGTGCTCTGAAAGCACGAAAACATACTAAATTTAATTAGTCTTCAATTGCCGTTTAGATCCTCAAATGAAGTAAACAAACAAGCCATGCAAATATGTTGAAACTCTCCCTAGTATTTAGTCTGTAGTTAACTTCATCGTAGCGCTAGAAGTATAAAGACAAGTATAATCTCTGTGTTTACTCGCGGGAGAAATTCAGTAAAGTTGTCTTCTGGCGAGTGAGAAATTTCCTCAAGTGCATTGTTCCCGATCGCACCAAAGACAATGCGACGATTACGTCAACGAGCATGGTTCATTCTTCAAGTTACTCGAAGGAATGGTTCTGCAGTGTAAAATCAATGACTCTCTTGTTTCGGTTTTTAAATTCAATGTTCCATTTTCTTCGAAGTTGAACCCGCAACATCAAAAGCGCCTGCTTTTGCAAAGTGGTGCCAAAAAAGGGCGCGCCGCCTTTTTAGCTGAATTCGCCACTTTCACATTTCCCAAAATACACTGTATTTGGGTCTCCTCGCAGCTCTTACAAGGTCTCACCTGATTGGAGACCACCCTTCAGGTGAGACAAAAAAAAACAAACAACAGAAACAATGGACCCCTGCCCTAAAACAATACGGCTGCGACACCATACCTGCCACTGAAATTTAGAGCTTATACGACTTGCGAGGCTACCACGAAATTTTGTATAAGCATTGTTTTCAATTTCTCTGAGGACGGTTGTAGGTCCCAAGAGCAATAGAAAACAATGCTTACGCAAAATGTTGGGGGCAAGCAAAGTGTATTATTTGGAGATGTGGAAGTGGTGAATTATTTCTTTGAGTCATTCTACATATATTAGATACCTCATAAGTATTATATTCACATGCCACTCTCCGCAAACTCATTCATTCTTTTAACTCTCACCGCGTAAGCAGCGAGTACACCAAGCGAACATCAACTTGTTGTACTCTTCCTGTATTCCACGCATGTTACTTTGGCAGCAGATCAGGCCGCTGGTCAAACTGAATACGCCATATTGTTTGACGCAGGTTCCAGTGGAACCCGGATGGAAATCTACAAACTTTTGCCCAAAGGACCATCGTTACGACCAGTTAGCTCAGTGGTAGAGCACCGGACTACCGTGCGGGGAGGTCGCGGGTTCAAACCCCGGCCGGACCAACACTCAGGGTCTTTAAATAAATGAGGAGAAAGTGCTGCCTTTGTAATGACATCTACAAACGGTTAGACTTTCTAGTCTTCTCGGATAAGGACGATTAACCGTAGGCCCCGTCTCACAACTCTTCATAATTCTCTGATTCTGTGGGACGTAAAAGAACCACTAGGGACGTAAGAAAACTCTGGCAGTGACCACCCCTAGTGTCTGTCTTAATTTGATATTGACATTACGGGGGCACTCATAACTTAACTTCATTAATTGTAAACTGCGTTATAAGCAGTCTGGCAAAGTCCCCCGGCCAGTGTTGTAATGCGCATTTGAATATTGTATAGAAAATGCGCAATATAAATGTGATATATTATTATTATTATTATTATTATTATTACGACCCTCTGACGTCACTGAGGTTGATTCCTCGGCGACAAAGCCAAACCAGGCATTGCAGACCTCGCTGAAGGCCCTTCTCAGGTTGAGGCTTACATGATGCCTCTTTTGGAGTCCGCTAAGAAGACCATCCCACAAAACAAGCACGCAGCGAGTTGAATATTTTGTCTAGCTACAGCAGGAATGAGGCTATTAACTGAGGTTCAGGCGGACGCCATAATAGAGGAAGTTAGAAAATTTTTTGATGACAAAACGAAATGTCCATTTGTGTTTAAGCACGATAATAATGTCAGAATCATTTCGGGTGAAGACGAGGGAATCTATTCCTGGGTTACTGTTAATTTCCTTTTAGGGGTTTTTGGTTCACAAAAAGCGTCCTTTGGAAGTTTAGATCTTGGTGGAGCTTCACATCAAAATACTTTTGCGTTGAATAGGAAGAAATCAAACGCAATCGTAAAAGTTCGTGGAAGAACCTGTAGAGTTTTTGCTCGCAGTTACCTTGGTTATGGAAAGGACGAAGCTCGCGAAAAATATTCAAGATCTATTGCCGAGAAGACAGAGTGCGCTGGCAATTCGGAATGCATTGTGAAAAGTCCCTGCTATAATGAAGGTTTCAAAGAGCCCTTAGAATTTGGCGATCAGGAAAGAATATTTGAAGGCACAGCACAGGTTGAGCTCTGTCGAAAAATAATCCGTAAGTTGTTTTTTTGTCGTTCTAACGATTTACAAAAGTGTCCCTTTTTTGATGAACCCAAGTTAAGGGGAAAATGTTATGGATTGTCAGCCGAAAACAACCAGGTCGCGCCGCTGAAAGTAAGTCTCTCTTCAAAGAAATTTTGCAGTGAAGATTACAGTGACATAAATGAAAGCCCCTACTCTAAGAGTAACTGTTTAGGATGTAACTACATATACGATTTGTTAACGGCAGGTTATAATCTTGGTCCAAAGAAAAGGATAGCAGTGGCGCATTCTCTGCATGGGTTTGATTTGGGTTGGAGTAGATAATTTGATCGCAAGAAGAACGTCTGACTGGTCAAAGGGTGTATCAATCATTACAGCTGTAAGTCACACAGTTCTGTGTGTTGATTGAAATAAAGGTAATCAAATGGTGGCACAAAGAGGTTTGCTCCCTGTTTCTTTCGATGTTGTTGTTGTTTTTTGCTTACTACACTTTAAATAAATCAGCTGTCTTCATGAAAACAACGTGACCAACCTCTGCCGATTGTACCACCAGTTTGGGAAATTGAATAAGAAAGCTGTTTAACTTTCAAACCTTTTTTTGATATACA
This sequence comes from Pachyseris speciosa, assembly GCA_016490735.1. Classification (NCBI taxonomy): domain Eukaryota; kingdom Metazoa; phylum Cnidaria; class Anthozoa; order Scleractinia; family Pachyseridae; genus Pachyseris; species Pachyseris speciosa. The sequence goes on from JAEMWC010000225.1 coordinate 277,284, forward strand.
AGCTACACTATCAGTAGACAAAAACCTCAAACGTCTAGGAGACGAATTTAAATACCGAATTATTTCTTTTAAAGGTCTCTGACTTGTTAACTGTATTAATTGCTGTTAGACTTACAAGTGAAAAGTAAAGAGGAATGAGTTTGCGGAGTGGCATGTGGCGTGACTTGCGTAATGGTATAATTACGGGGAATGCACTGAAAGATGACTCAAAGAAATAGATTCAAGTGAAAAGGGCGCCCTGTTTTCCTTTCAATTTTTAGTTTGCTTTGTTTTTGTGACGACTGTGTAGGATAATAAAAAACAACGGAAAATAATATTCAAACAAAAGATAAAATTGAAAACAAATCATTACCTGAAAAGTAATGGAGCAATAAAATAAATATTGTCAAAAATAAACAGGAACGGTTGTCTATACAGTTCATTTATTTTTTCCGCGAAGTACTCTGAGAGCAGGAAAACATTTTAAAATGAATTAGTTTTGGATTACCTTTTAGGTCCTCAAATGAAGAAAACAAGCCACGTAAATACATGCAAATGTGTTGAAACTCTCCCTAGCTATAATGTAGCCTGTAGTTAACTTCATCCTTGCGCTAGAAGTATAAAGACAAGTATAATCTCTGTGTTTACTCGCGAGAGAAATTCCGTAAAGTTGTCTTCTGGCGAGTGAGAAATGTCCACAATTGCATTGTTCCCGATCGCCACACTATACACAGCTATACAGGGCTATACAAAGCTATTCAAGGCCATGGAAACCTATACAGGACTATAAAGAACTATACACGGACCACTTTTCACAACTATGCAAGGCTATACACAGCTATACAAAGCTATACAGGGATATACACCACCATACACAGCTATACAGAGCGATACAAGGCTATGCAGAACCCCACAAGGCTATACAAGGCTATACAGGGCTACACAGGACTACACACAGCTATACAGGGATATACACCACTATACACAGCTATACAGGGCTATACAAGGCTACACAGGACTATACACAGCTTTACAGGGCTAAACCAGCCTATACAGGGCTTTTATATGGTAATCATGCGGTGTGGACGTGTACTTACAAGCTCTGGTGTTATCTACTTTTTATGCGCTTAAAGATGGCCATTCGTTTTCTAAATTGGTCCTTGTGGTTGATAATCCTACTGAGATGTGTTGGCGGGGATTTTCAAGTCACCTCTGAGTTTGACAGCTTCGAAAACCAGTTCCAAAGAGTTGTTGAACCAACTTCACCGGGAATATGTTACGCTTGGATTACTCGTTGGCAGAGAAGCTCATTTGCATTTTCTTCCCATGGGATGGTTTTCGTCATGAGTCACGCTTGGATTACTCGCTGGTAGAGAAGCTCATTTGCATTCTCCTCCCATGGGATGTTTTTCTTTATGAGTCCAAACAAAGGTCTGTTATTATGGACTCGGAAGAGAAAATGGTTTAAAAGCAGAATATCTTATTACAGTAATACTACGGCCTCTTTTAACTCCATGGTAATATCTCTATTGGTTAGTGGTGATGTACATCCGCATCCTGGGCCTGAAGTCTCTTCACAAATTTCTGCGCAGATTCCTCTACTGAACACACGCTCTGTGCGTAATAAGACAATGGAGGTTAAAGATTTTGTGGTGGATTTTGATGTAGATATTCTAGCTTTTACAGAGACTTGGCTGAGACCACACAATATGGACGATGTTGAGATTGGAACACTGTGTCGAACTGGTTATAGATTCCTACATGTTCCCAGGAAACAAGGAAGAGGAGGCGGTGTTGGTATCTTATTTAAGGATGTGCTGAACATCAACACTTCATTAACAGTTGATTATGATAAATTTGAAATCATGGATGTTCGTCTTCGGAGCCTATATAGTGTTAGGATCTTAGTCATCTATCGTCCACCTGATAATTCCTCTCTCAATCGATTTTTTGAGGAATTCTCACATCTACTTGAATCTGCAACTGTGGAGTCTTCTGATCGAGTCCTAATTACTGGTGACTTTAACTTGCATATGGATTGTCAAGATGATGTAAATGCCAAACGTTTTACTGACATCTTGGAATCTTTAACGTGTCTGTGCTGGGACTCACCGCAATGGCCATACTCTTGACTTACTTATAAATAAGTCTGACGATAACATGCTCAATAATATCAAAGTCTATGATCCTAACATCTCTGATCATTCGGCGGTAATGTGTGATGTCTCCATAAGAAAGCCCCAGTTTAGGAAGGAAGTTATCTTCTATCGGAAGCTTCGGTCTCTCGACATGGAGTCGTTTCTTAGTGATGTTGCTGACTGCCCTCTCGTCATCGATCCATCCAGCGATCTCGATCATCTAGTTCAACAGTATGACACCTTATTAAGATCAATAATGGACAAGCATGCTCCTGTCAAGCGCCGAGTTGTTACTATTAGGCCTGCTGCTCCGTGGTACACTAATGAGGTATCTGTAGAGAGGCGTAAGCGGCGACGCCTAGAAAGAAAATGGCGAAGAACCAGGCTGCAGGCTGATCGACAAGAATATACTCGTCAGTGCTGTGTTGTGAATAATTTGATCAAGTCGTTGAAATCCTCTTACTACACTACCATCATTACTGAAAACTCAACTGATCAACGGGTTTTAATACAGTATCAAAACTACTACAAAAGCAATCAACTGCACGGTATCCATCTTCTTGTAGTGATGCACTAGCTAATTCTTTCGCTGATTATTTCACTGACAAGATTGATCGTATCCATGCCACACTAATAGAGAAGAATTTTGCGCAAGGTAATGATGCTAATTATGTGACTCTTGGTAACCACGTGGAGAGTAACTCTGTGTTTTCAGACTTTATTAATGTCAGTTACGAAGACATCAAGGGACTTGCATTGAGATCTATTAATAAATCCTGTGTACTTGATCCTCTGCCTGCAGTGGTAATGGATGAATGTTTCAATTTAGTAACACCTGTGTTGACTAACATAGTGAATACATCTTTATCTACTGGAGTTATGCCTGATGTCTTGAATATTGCAGCCGTGACACCGACTTTAAAGAAACATAATGCTGATTTCACTAAATATGAAAGTTTTTGACCTATTTCTAATTTGAAGTTTGTGTCCAAGCTTGTGTAAAAAGCGGTATGTGTTCAGCTTACAGATTATATTACATCTAATGGTCTTTCAATCCGCATACAAGTCATTTCACTCCACTGAAACGGCTCTACTGAGGGTTCAAAATGACATTCTTTGTGCTTTAGATCGTAATGAGTCGGTCATATTGGTACTTTTGGATCTGTCGGCGGCGTTTGATACGGTGGACCATACTCTTCTAGTGACAAGGCTGTCTACTTGTTTTGGTTTTCAAGGAACTGTGCTTAAGTGGCTGAAATCATACCCGTCTTCACGTAAGCTGTTTGTTAAAGTTGGGAATAGTCATTCTTCACAACGTGCATTGAAGTGTGGTGTCCCTCAGGATCAGTTCTGGGCCCTTTGTTGTATTTGTTATACACATCACCTATTGCGGACATAATAAATGATCATGGACTATCATACCATCTATATGCTGACGACACCCAATTATATATTACCTTTAAATCTACCAGCTTGAATGACATCCAACAAGTGAAGTTGAGAGTGGAATGCTGTGTGAGGGACATTGATGAGTGGATGATAAGAAACCATCTTAAACTAAACCAGGACAAAACGGACCTTGTAGTCATCAGTTCCAGATTCCATCCTATGCCTGACATCGGTCACATTACTGTTGGTTCTGAGTGCATTGCACCTTGTGACTCTGTTCGTAATTTAGGGGTTCAGTTTGATAGCATATTTAGTTTTGAGGAGCACATTAAGAACATTTGTAAATCATCATTCTATCATTTGAGAAATATTGCTAAAATCCGCAAGTACTTAAGCCAAGATACATGTGAAATCTTAGTCCATGCATTTATTAGTTCGAAACTTGATCACTGTAATTCCTTATTACACGGCCTTCCTAAGTATCTGTTAGCTAGACTACAGGCAGTTCAGAATGCTGCAGCTCGTGTTGTCACACAGACACCGAAGCATGATCATATAACTCCTATTTTAATTAATCTTCATTGGTTACCAGTTGAGTTTAGAATAACTTTTAAAGTCCTTTTATTGGTATACAAGGCCCTTCATGGCCTTGCACCTTCTTATATTTCTGACCTTTTGAATTTTAAAACATACTCTAGGTCATTGCGTTCTTCATGTAAAGAATATTTTAGTGGTTCCAAGAAGCAGATTGAAAACATATGGAGACAGAGCTTTCTCCATTGCAGGACCTAAATTGTGGAACGATTTACCTCTAGAGATTAGGAAATGTGCTTCAGTGGCAACTTTTAAGCAATCCCTTAAAACTTTTTTATTTAAGTTAGCATATAGGTTATGAGATTCCTTTTGTTTTAAGATGTTTTTAATTATATAGTAGATAACGGAGGCTATATTTAAATTATATTGTATATTGTAGATATTTTATAATTTAGATTTTTTATATTCCATTTTGTAATTAAGTAGCGCTTTGGACAATTATTGGATTTTAGCGCTATATAAATAAAATTATTATTATTATTATACCAAGCTATGCAAGGCTATACAAAGCTATACAGGGCTACACACAGCTATACAAGCTATACAGGGCTATACAAGGCTAGGCAAGGCTATACACAGCTATACACAGCTCTGCAGGGCTTTACAAGGCTATACAGGGCTATATAGGGCTATACAAAGCTACACAGGGCTATTCAGGGCAATGCAAGCCTATACAGGGCAATACAGGGCTATACACAGCTATACAAGGCCATACAAGGCTATACAGGCCTATATACAGCTATACAAGGCTATACGGGCTATACGAGCCTACGCAGGGCTATACAGAGTTAAACAGGACTATACATGCTCTATCCATGTACAGGGTATTTTCGTCTTCGCTTGACCCCACCAAACGTGGTACACTATGAATATTTCTCAGTGTTCTCGTCAACCTTCTGTTCTTCTTTGTCTGCAAAGCAATTTGCAGATGAATATCATCTTGTAGATCTTTCAGATCTTCGCGGAGATGGAGGAGTTCCCTCTTCGTACACATGGTTTTGCAGCTTCAGAAGGACTGAGAAAGTGTACGTTGCGACTGCCTTTGATCTGTTACTGGTAATTCTGCGACAGAAATCTCTAGAAAACTGTCCCTTCATAAGATGTGAATATCTTAAAGCGCTGATGAGCTCCATCAACTCCTTTAATTTCAACTATGATGATCGATCGGAAAGTGCGGAAGAAATCCGCCTAAAATCTCATGTAGCGGCAATAGAAGCCCAGCTTTCTTCAGCGGCGAAAGAGATTTTGGCCTTGAGGAGCAAGTTAACATAAGATCAGTCGACAGTGCGGTACTCTTCTCCGAATACTCCACCGACTACGCCATGCTCTTCTGGCCCGCCAAAAAGCCAGAGCCCGCCAGATCTGAAACGGCCGAGGACCATGGAGGAAATCGAGTCAGACCAGGACCTCCTGCTAGAGACAAAAAGGAAGAAAATTAGAGACACTGTGGCCAGTTTAATGGGTCAGTTAAATAACCTTTGTGAAAGGAACAGAGAGACTCTCGGAACAGTTTTGAAAGGTTGTTGTTTTTTGGCGGGAAACGATGGCCTTGGGGCCCGAGAGGCTGTCATCTGCACGTTTGATAACATGGTGAAAGAAAAGGGAGTCCTTGCTGCTTTCTCCAAGCTGGTGTCCGAAGATTCTTGGCAGAAGAGAGTACAGGAAATGAGAGTTCCAGACTGGATGTACCTTTTATTTAAGTTAAAGTCAAGAATTTCGGATGCAGCTTGGCAAGATTTAACTAATCTGACAAATCTTGGAAGAACTGGAGTAAGTTTAAGTCTTTGTTATGGTTTGTTATTTTGATATAAGCTTATGTATTAGCTTCTCCTTGTCTGAGTGGTTGTTATTAATAATTTTCAGGAAAGGTCTCTATGTAATCCCACAATCATTATTTATATTAAGCTTATTGGCTTATCATCATCGTCATCATCATTATATGCCTATCAAAAATAATTTTTTGCAGAATTTTGTGGATTTTCCATCTCTTACCAAATTTACAAGAAAATTATACAAATCAAATTCTGTTATCTTTTAAATAGATTATGGTGGCTTAACACAGTTTTTTTCTGCTACGTGCGATTATGCGCATCTTGCGCGCCCTTGAAGTCACATAAGCATCAAATGCGAGCTAGAGTCATACGAGCTGACCAAGGAAAACCGCGCGAGCAAAAATTAAAAAATGGCGTCCGTACTGAAAAATTTTCCACTATTCGGTGGCTTTTCCAGGATACGTTGGTTCCTGTTTTGGATTTAGAATGCTAAAACAATTGTTATTCAGCGGTTACCAGTCAATAAAAGCCACTTAGCCTTTGAATTTTTTTTCGTGAATTGCTCGTCCGAATACAAGCGTAATACATGTGTTTTTGTTGACAAGAGTGTGCATGCGCTCTGAGCAGCTCGGTTTCCCGACAAGCAAATACACACTGCTTTTCACAACGGAGGTCGCATAAAGCAATTTTCCTCTTAATTTCTCAAAAACTAGCCGTGCAACCTATGTTCAAACTTTGGCAACTGGCTAAAAGCACCAAAACGGAACTGTAGAATTTTTTCAAAACCATCTGTCAACCAGAATTATAGTACCGGTAAATGTTCAAAATAGACAAAATTTAACATTTTCTTATTTTGCAAACATTGTGCCTTAACAGATTTTCGTGTTCTTCTCTATATATGTTTCTTTCTGTCCACTTTCGAAATCCTGGAATTTTCAGCTGGGGTCGCGCAGCTAGATTTTAAGGGAAACACCCTTGAACAGTCTGTTTTGTAGAACCCCTTATCCTTTAACAAGCTTCTTGAACATCCCCAGCGTTTGTATGAGTTTTATTTCTGCTCCCAGGTGTTTTCTTGGCCGGCTTTTGCGACTCAAGATCGCGTGTGATGCTCACATGACTTGAAGTGTGCGCACGCTGTCAGTAGTAGGAAAAACTGTAGTAACCCACCTTAAATCACAGGCAAAATATTTAGTTATCTTTCAATTAATATTGACAGAAAAATTCAGATAATGGCATTATCATGTTGAAGAATAACATCAGTGCACTAAGGAAGGGGATCTTTAATGTCACAATAAGCCTCATGGGTGTGGAAAGTCTTCTCCTTCCTGGCTATGAAGTCAACCTCCAAAAAGTAACTGTCTGGATTACCCAGGAAACAAGACTTCATGGCCGTCTACCAGACGAGGTTGTTTTTAATCTAAAGATTGATGGCTGTCCTTTCTTTGGTATGCATAATTATCATCAACAATACTTTGTGCTGGAACAAAGGCTAGCTTATAGAGTCTGTTTTCACTTTAACTTTCTTTTATGCTCTCAGATTCTTTTAGTTGGCTGTTTTCAATGTTAGCGCGCAGTATTGGCTGAGCTCGGTTTGCTGGGTACTGTATGCAGTGAGAAAAGATAGCTACCGGGTTGGCAATAATTTGGCCGCGCTCGTGGCGTGGCCGTTTATTTTCTTATCGTTTTTACTAACAAGACGAGAAGCTTGAATGTAACCAAATAATCAGTTCCCAGCAAAGGTGAGGGATTACCCGCAGAAGGAACAAGAAGGACAAGACATAGACACAGTGGCTGGTCGGGGTCGGAGGAGGGTCAAATCTCGCGACTTCGGTGATTCTGCTGTTCTCTCGTTGTGCGCTTGGAGCAAAAGAGGCCTTTTGCGCCTCATGTGGTTAAGTACCGTAAACTTGAATGCCCCGGATAACCGGAAATCCCTCGGTCGGGAGCTGGGATTAAGCTATGCGAACCCAGCAACATAAATTCATTTATCACGGCAATAAATTTCCTATAAAAAGCAGGCCATGCAGTGGAAAAATATATAAAGCATGGACAAACAACAAAAACATTCTCGCAATTGTGCGAGATATGTCCAGGATTGAACGCATATGCGAAAATTACAAAAATTACAAGAATTTGCTATGTTAGAAGAAAGTGTAAGTGAAGAGGCACAAGGGGGCTGATCAAAACGACAAAAACAGCGAATTTGACGAAAAAGCCAATTTTTGCGAAAATTACAAAAATTCGTTATGTTAGAATAAGTGTCTGTGAGAGGGCACACGGGGGCTGAGGAAAACGACAAATTTGGCGAAAACGACGACTTTGGCAGAAATTACAAAAAATTGCTATGATAGAATAAGTGAAGTGAGAGGGCACACGGGGCTGACGAAAACAACGAATTTAACGAAAACGACGATTTTGACGAAAATTAGAAAAATTTGCTATGGTAGAAGAAAGCGGAGTGAAGAGGCATAAGGGGGCTGACAAAAACAAGGAAAACAACGATTTTTTGTCGATTTTGGGGAAAATTACAAAAATTTGCTATGTTAGACGAAAGTGTGAGTGAAGAGGCACAACGGGGTTGACAAAAAAATAACGATTTTGACGAAAACGCTGATTTTGGCGAAAATTACAAAAATTCGCCATGTTAGAAGAAAGGGTGAGTGAAGAGGCACAACGAGGCTGACGAAAACAACGAAAACAACGAATTTGACGAAAAAGTCGATTTTGGCGGAGATTACAAAAATTTGCTATGTTAGAAGAAAGTGTGAGTGAAGAGGCACAACGGGGCTGACGAAAACAACGTTTTTGACGAAAACGCCGATTTTGGCGAAAATTATAAAAATTCGCTATGTTAAAAAGTGGGGAGGGGGCCTAGCGGTGCCTGAACATTAGCATAAAGCGGTTTTCAATTGAGTGTTGTAAAACCAAACCCAAAGAAATTACTCTGACTAATCACAACAGGCGCAAATAGCGCAATGACCCAATCAGAATATGAAGCAATTACGTGTAACCGGCGCAAAGTGCGAGAAAATACACGCGTGCAAGTCACGATTAGTCTTGGTTTTGCTTCTCATTGGTTTAGAAAGTGGCGCGAGTTTTCCTGGCCAATCACGGAGCGAAGTAATACAAAACCAAAGCAAAACAAGAATTACTTTCGACTCAGTAGAAAACCGCTCTAAGTGCCCATCTGTTGCATGAACACACAAGGGGCATATTCGAACAATGTGTGCCATTATGAGCATACGCTGATCTATATTGATGTATTTTGCAGTACTTTGCTTCATCCTCTGAACTCTACAGATGAATACGTATTCCCCAAGACCATTCCCTGCGAATATTCCCATTGTGTGTGGCAAGTTTAAGTGATCAGTTAGAGCATTTTTATAACATAAGAGGAGAATCTAGCAATTGACGAGAAGTCACTTTCGGCTTTTTTCCAGGCACCCCTTGAATTATATTATAAGGCATTACTGTAATGGTGTTGTTGTTATTTTCAAAATTGTCAATGGTGCAACCCCTATCAATTATAAAATGTATTGTTAATTAAACAGCTAAAAAATGGAAACAACTTCTAGTAACTGTAACAAAAGATTATTTCTTGAAAAGCTAATCTTGAGAGGTAGACATGCATGAGAGAGGGTGATGTTATGGCTTAATATTTGTGGGACTTTTACTGATTGTTCACTCATGAGAAATGCTTGGAAATATTGAATTGTTGACTATTGCCAGATTCAATATTATTATTCAAGTGTCCCTTTACATGATGTTGATATTAGTACAATGTCTCGAGGGCAATCGTATGATGAGTTTAGATTTGTGGATACGCAAGTCAATTTCAGACTTGCTTCAGCAAAACAAACATGTTGCTTGTATGTGTAAAACTCTTTCGGCAAAATGGCATCACTTCTACATATATAGCACCTACTGTCTGTAGGTATGATGGAAGAAACAGTGTCAGCAGCAATTAGCTGTGTGTTTTTAACCAGTTAAAATTGAGACAATGACACCGATGAACAATAATACAATGGTTTTACTTTTCTTTATAGGTGAACACTGAAGTGTGTGAACAGAATTTTGTCTGGCTTGCAAATTGTGGGCGAATAATGTGGCACATGAATCAAGATAGATTCTTGTTTTATATATTAAATTCGTGTGAACCACAAAATAAGAAAATGGAAAAAAGTAGCGGTAGTCTATATGTTGTAGTTCAAATTTATGCTTGGTTTAATTTGTTCTTGTGTATGGTATTGTATGTACACCATTGTGATTGGTCAGAGCAATTGGTTACTGTTGGTTTTATGACGCTCAATTATAAAGTTTCTAGTACACTACATAATTTGTTCTT
>JAEMWC010000225.1:290000-385000 GCA_016490735.1 Pachyseris speciosa
ACTAGAAGTGGTCTTGATATAGTTCCTTTTTTCGACGCGAATCCAGTTTTTTATGTGCTGTCTCAATTTGCGAAACTTTTCCATCTTGGCAGGAGTTTTCGATTTCTTAATGTGTCTACATAGAGTCTTCTTTTTGTTTATTGCTTTCGCTAAATCCTTTGTCATCCACGGAGGATAATTTGGCTGTTTACAATTTACCATAGGTACATAAGTATTTAAAGCTGCAAACACCAGGTCATTCCAGGAATCCCAGAGGGAATCAAAATCCTCAAATGTGCTAATATTGTCAATACCGATGCTTAATGGCATTAGCATAAGGGCTTGTTTTAGGGACGCAAAATCATCTTTCTTAAAATCAAAACGATGCAAACCAGAATCATCCTTTAGGCGTACATCCACTGCGAAATAAAAAATAACTGGATTATGGTCCGAGGGAAGACCGCTATCACTCCATTGAGAGCCAGTTAAAATATCTGACTGAATAAAAGTTGGAGTATTTGTCATAACGAGGTCCAAGATGTTATTTCCTCTAGTTGGATGTTCCATTAGCTGAAATAGATAATAATCCATCAATAAGTTCGTAAAGTCGAAATCCTCACCGGTGGAAGAGTCCGTAAAACATGATCCATTCACCCACCGTATGGATGGGAAATTAAAATCCCCAATCACGATAACAGTAAAGTAGCGACTAAGCGACAGTGATTTGAATAACTCAGAAAATTTAGTCACAAACGCTGTACTGTTTGGTGGACGATAAGCGTTTACAATCAAAATACTTCGATCGTATTTTAATTTAGATATTTCGACAAGAATCACCTGCAGGTCAGAGAACCCCTCTGGTTTAACAATTTCTGACGACGACAGTGAGCTCTTAATCGCTGTCAATGTTCCACCACCAATCCTACCAACTCGATCATGTCTGTAGATATTGTATCAATCGTTGATGGAGTCATTTAGCCAGGTTTGTCAAACAGACAATGTCGAAGTCATGGCCATAGACAGTATCTTGAAGAAGACCAAGTTTGGACTCAAGCGATCCTTCCACGGCTCTAAAAGCTGTCAGACTCCTAACATTTTGCATGAAGCAAGATAAGGATTGATTCGGTACTGGGTTTATTGATATGTCTCCACAACGTATAATGATTTGCGATTCAATATTAACGGCTAAGCAGTGATAACCATGTTTGAGAAACTTCATCAAAGGTCGATTCAACTTAGCCGATCCTTCGCGAGATAGAAAATCGTTTTCGAAGCCTATTTTTTGAAGGGCTGGGCAGATGACGTTATTGTAAATTATTTCCTGCTGCATCAATGTCGTGAACACAAACAACAAGTAGCAAAGCCTTAAGATGGAAGAGCTCTTCGAACAGATATTCGCCTCCGCCTCCGCCGCCATCTTGTACGCTGGTAACACTCTAATTTCATAACATAAGAGGAGAATCTAGCAATTGATGAGAAGTCCTGTCAGCTTTTTTCCAGGCACCCCTTGAATTATAAGGCATTACTGTAATGGTGTTGTTGTTATTTTCAAAATTGTCAGTGTTGCAACCCCTATCAAACATAAAAATGTATTGTTAATTAATAGGCGGAAAAAGTCTGTCTGATAGGCGTATCTCGGCGTAATCACATGGTTGTGAATTGGATTATGGTTGCAGAACCACCAGTTCTGCAAGGCATCTTACAGTGAAGTTTAATTGTGGTTGTTCCTTAAAGGCCAGCAAACGCACAAGGGGGATATTCGAACATTGGTGTCATTATGAGCATACGCTGATCTAAAATGTATTTTGATGTATTTTGCAGTTTATTCCGGTGTAAACCCTTCAAGGGAATTGTCCTCTTATTTTGTTTCATCCTCTGAACTTTACAGGTGAATAATCCCTGAGAACATTCCATGCAATATTCCCATTGTGTGTGGCGACTTAAGGGGATCAGATGGAGCAATTTCTTAACATAAGTATTATGAACTTGTTTTCGATGTATTTTTGTAGATAATAATATTAAAGCAAAACTTTTTTGTTTCTAAAACTATGATTGTTGTTTCTGTGCATGTGTTACGTCTCCGAGTACAGCATTACTGGTATCTTTGGGTGAGGACAAAACATAATTTGACCAGGGGTCAATGGACCCCGATTCTGGACCTGGTTCATGCATCCTCTGTTTATAACATAGAAAAAAGCAATTGAAGAAAAACAGGCACATGAAAACAACAAAACCTTAATTGTCTACCCATGTGCTCTTTTAAAAATGCAACTAGAGATACACAATTATCATTCCTGCCTCTCTCATAGAAAGCGTCCAGTCCAGATTTGATGTCCGGCTACGAAGCTTTATGTCCCGTTTATTTTCTAGTCCAAGCGTAATATTTCTCTGGCGGTTGCAAAAGATTCGTCTTGTCAAGTGTGTAGATTACTAGTTGAAACGCGCTCTTTGTTCACACGCTTTAGAAAACGGGGAATAGGTGGACGTGTTACATCTTCGTGCGCCATATTTTAATTCAGTTGTCGTAGACCTTTTCCAAACGATGAATACTAGCACCACGCGCTTTCAGAACGAGGAATACCATGCCTGCCCAGGTAAAAATATGAGGCGGGATCCCACCAATCCCACCTGGGATCCCGGTTCAGTCCCAAGTGGGATCCCACCTCAAATAGGTGGGATCCCATCTGGGATCCCACCCGGGATTATGGAACGTCCCAGGCGGGATCCTACAAGGATCCCACCTGGGATCCTTTCTCAAGTAGGCGGGATCCCACCCAAGATTATGGAACATCCCAGGCGGGATCCCACCAGGATCCTACCTGGGATCGTTTCTCAAGTTGGCGGGATCCCACCCAAGATTATGAAACATTCTAGGTGGGATCCCACCTTAGTCCCAGGTGTGATCCCACCAGAGATCATTGGTGTGATCCCACCAATCCCGCCAGAATCATCCGGGTGAGATATCCTACTTTCCAAGTGTGGTCACTGTCCTCCATTCCTCCCAGTTTACATTAGCAAATTAATACTATACCAGTTTTGAATTTAAGCCATCAATTTATTAATAATAGCAACATATTCATGTAAATATAACAAAAAAATACAGTTTAGTCTTAGTACTTGAGTTATAGTCTTAATAGTCTTCCTGGAAGATAAATTTTCACAAAATCTCACAGAAATTGCATAGAAACGTTTTGAAAGAAGCTTGTTGCAATCGAAAGTTCTCATTCAAAGAAATCAAAGACAAAGAAAAAGATATTCCGGGCTTGACATTGTATGACAGGTTACCATAAAATGTGTATGAACAAATGATTCATAAGTTCGGACTTCTAGTCTTTAAAAACCAAAAGCTTATGATTATAAGCTTATATATTCTCAATTCTAGAACTTCAGCGCTTCAGAACTAAAGAGCGATAAAGCTAAGATACAAAATAGGCGATAAAGATCAGAGATGCAAAATTCGAACTTCTACGTAACTATATAACAATGCGATGAGATATCCGAGATTCAAACAAGCATTTCAGCATCTAACCTTTCTCTCTAGACGGCCTGAGAGACAGTTTGTTCTTGAACTATATGTCTGTCCGGCTTCTTTCCTTCAACTGATATATTTCAGTTGCAAAAAGCTGGGGAATCAAAGTATTTTAGCAGAACAGCGTAACAAACTTCATAAAACCCCTCTGTATCTGTTCAAACCCACGCGCTAAAAGCAAAACTCACACTTCGCTATTGTCTTCAAGCACCATGTGACGTTGAAGTTGAATTGCGCATGTGTTGATGATCTCACGGCTTGCCTGGGAACTAGCTTGCTCAAAATTCAAAATGGCGGCCTGGAGTATTCAAGTTCGATCGATCCATTGAGAAAACAACACGATCCTTGGAGACATGCTTCGCTTATTTCCACCTTTATATGCACTCAAAGGCGAAAGGAAACCTTTGAATATGTTTTCATAAACTTAAAGTGGACCAGGTGAAAAAAAAAATGCTCCTACAACAGTCAAGTCCGAAAATGAGCATGACACTTCACTTGTTGCTGCTTTGCTGTATAACTTTGATCAAAGTTGCGTCTTTGGAAACAAAACAGTGAAAAGAGGAGCTTTTGAAGAGGATTTCATTTACAACAGAATCAACCAACAAACTGTGTAAGTTGTTTTTTTGTTTGGCAGTGGAAGCGGTGGATGAATTATTTTCTCGATCAAAGCACTACGAACATTTAGTGATGCAAGTACGTGTTTAATATGAGTTGAAGAAACAGGTTACAGTACAGTGCAAATAAATGCTTTAATATCTACAAAACGTGTATTTTCTTGTCCTTACAGTAACTTCAACGACTGCGTGTCCTCAACATTCTTGTGTGACTTGGAATCCTTCAAACGATGCACTTAGTTGTATTTATTTTTGGTAAACGTGTATTTACGTGTTATTTTTCTAACAACCTTGCTTGTAAGGGAATACTAACACAAGCACTTGTCAACTTTTTGTGGAACGTTTGATTGACATTTGATTGATTACTGGCTGATCAAATTCATGACAGATGTCCATGGATGTTTGAAATGGATAATTTGGGTGGCAAATTCTACATTCATCACTTTTTTGCATGGAAACTTCCCAAGATCACACGCAAGAGTATGTTTCTTGGTAGGATATTTAGGATCCCAGGTGGGATATGACTCTTGCGAATCTTTTCTAGGATCCCAGGTGGGATGCACAATGTCCACCCAGACTCCCGGGTGGGATGCATAAGTCCCACTAAGATCCCGGGTGGGATGTAGAAATCCCACCTAAGATCCGGGGTGGGATGCTGGAATCCCGCATTTGATGCGGGATCCCAGGTGGGATCAAATTTTCATCCCAGGTGGGAAAGGCGGGATCCCACCTCCTAAGGCGGGATCCCGCCATTCCCACCTGGGATCCCATGCGGGATTGCCGGGATCCCGCCTAGATCCCACCTGACATTTTACCTGGGTGAAAGAGATAATCTTACGGTTGCAAATTAAAGCTTCGCCTTGTCAAGTTTGTAGATTACTAGTTGAAACGCGTTCTTTGTTCGCAAGCTTTAGAAAACGGGTAACGATCATACGGTCCTTGCGCGGTGTTTCTTAATTTTATAGTCAAAGCGTAACACTTTTCAGCAGTTGCAAAGCTTCGCCTTGTTAAGTTTGTAGATTACTAGTTGCAACGCGCTCTTTGGTCACACACTTTAAAAAACGGGTAATGATCAAGTGTATAGTCAAAGCGTAATATTTTATCAGCACGGTTGCAAAGCTTCGCCTTGTTAAATGTGTAAATTACTAGTTGAAACGCGTTCTTTGTTCACACGCTTTTGATATTGGGGAATACATGGACGTATTATATTTCCTCGTGAGGCATAGTTTATTTCAGTTCTTGCCCATGTACTTGCGTAGATCTTTTCGAAACGAGAAGAAGTCGGCTATGCTGGCTTAAGAGGTGAGAAGGAAGACAATGAAGTAGCAAAAAATTGTAATTTGCAAAAAATAGTTGAGGTTGCGATTTTTCGCAAATTTCGCAAAATTTGTAAAATTTGCAAGGCGGCTGTGCTGGTTGAAAAAGTGAGAAGGAAGACAATGAAGTAACAAAAAATAGTAAATAGCAAAAAATAGTTGAGGTTGCGATTTTTCGCAAAATTTGTAAAATTTGCAAGGCGGCTGTGCTGGCTGAAGAGATTAGAAGGAAGAGAATGAAGTAACGAAAAATAGTAAGTTAGCGAAAAATAGTTCAGGTTGCGATTTTTCGCAAAGTTTGCAAAATTTGTAAAATTTGCAAGGCGGCTGTGCTGGCTGAAGAGGTTAGAAGGAAGACAATACACTGATATCACGCTTGTTGTGAACAGTAGATTTGCCCGTCCATCCTCGTTCACAAAACGAGCAAACACAAAGGATGTTAATGCAATGGGAGCTAAAACTCATCCAGAGTCTGGACGGGAAAAATCTATTGTTTATCAGAAGTGTGATATCGGTCTATGAAGTAACGAAAAATAGTAAACAGCAAAAAATAGTTCAGGTTGCGATTTTTCGCAAAATTTGGAAGGTGGCTGTGCCGGCTGAAGAGATTACAAAATTTCGCGAAGGGGCAACGAAAAATCGTAAAATTTGCATTTGCGTTCAATCCTGGACATAAGTGAATTGTGCACATATAAATTTGCATTTGAATCCTATCAGTTGCATTAATGGAAGAACTCTCTGTTTCTGTATTCAAACCTTATGATATCAGAATTCACACGTAGAGCCATTTGATGGTTATTGAATATTTCTAGAGGAAAGTCAGGTACTATAGATATGTGTACATCCCTGGAATTTTTGTCTCGTCTACGGCAGTAAACTTAAAGTAAGTAACATCTAACTCATCACCAATTTTAAACCTCTTTTCATTATGGTATGGGGACAGTGAATATTTTAGTTTTCATTAGTTGAGGTTTTTATATTTTAAATTCTGTGCTTGTAGGTAAAGACCAAGTGTCAGTTGATATTGTTACCCAGGATTCCCAGCATCGGTTGTCACAAAGCGCTAAGTCACTTTTTCCACCGGCAATAGCTAACCGTAAAGAAAAGCGGTTAGTTGATTAACTTGGATTACTGTAGTTTTTTGGTTGCAAGGCACACTCGTGTTTTAAATATAATCACTATTTCGACCAAAAATTATTCGCAAACTTGGGGTGCGCCTATAGGCAAATGTTTTTACTGAAACAATTTTTTAAATTCGCATTTTCTGTTATATGATTAAGCACTTACTTCATAGATATTGAAGTTTTTCGAATCCACTCTTTTAGTTCCCAAGATGAGGGTAAAGATAATTTGTTTCAAATACGAGATAACAAAACATTGCAAGTTATGGACAAGCTGTCATGTGCTGTTGTTCCTTTCCCATTGTTTTAAATGGTTGCTGACAAACTGTTGTTTTCATTACATTTAATTTAGGTATATTCATTATTAACCTAAATATTGGGGTGAACCTGTTCAATAATTGAACGGTTCGGGGCAAGAATGTCCTGCCGGTTTTTGATCGATTTTCGATGTGCTCAAAGTAAACTGAGATTTGGCATGTGGACTTCATTCCAATTAAAAAACAATGCGTATTTCTGTATTTTTTTGCGCTGACTTCCTCTTCGTTTTCGAGAAATCACGTATGTAAAAAACTCAAGTCAGCTCATTCCATTGCGTGTTAATATTCATGCGCGAATTGAAATACCTGAAGAGCACGTGAAATGATTGACGGGTAGAAAGTATTGTTTGATAGTGTGACGTAGACTATACGTTTGGCGGTTAAAACATCGATTTAAGTTTTATTGATAATGAGGAGCTTAGACCAGCTCAGGAATTCACAGCATGTGTTCTTTCCCAAGCGTTAATGTTCGGTGATCATATTCTAGTTTTGCGGTTAGCGAGTCCACCGCAGAGGCGTTAATTAATTAATGTAAAGGTAAATTGCTGTCAACAAAACTTCCTGTCAAATGAATACCGCAGGTCATGGCAGTTTTGTGTACAAGAAAAGTCAGGATCTACAGCTTTTCGATGCTGATTTGGAAACAAGCGAGGTTTTTGTGTATCATCATCATTTGCTTTTGCTAAACCTCCAACTAATACTTTCCTCCTCAACATTAATAAAATTAACCGAATTAATGCAACAACAGTCAAGACAAATTTGGCTCAGTACTGATGAGATTTTAGGAAAAGCAACCAGTTCTGAGCTGGTTAAATAAGGAAAGCGCGGAAACATACACGTCTGTGTTCCTCAAAAACGCGCGCGCTTCAAATAAAAGATGCTTTTGTTCCTTTGTTTGATGTGTCAATGACGTTTTTAGAGTCCAGACCGCCCCGTCCAGAACTCGATGTTTACTCCATTATTACTTATAATGAATGAGTTAAAAAGTTGTAGAAACTGTTAATGTTTTACTTGAACGGGAATTTCAATTTTAAAACACAATGAATTTGATTTTGGTGACATTTCGCGTTATCGTCATGGAGGACGTCGACCGCTCTCGATCGCGCGTTTCTCCTTCGCTCTCAAGAGTTACCGGCGATACATTGGACCTCATCAAGCACTGGCATGTCGGTACCAAAGATTTATGTGGGTCAAGGCCGAAAGACTTTGCCAAAAGTGAAAGTTTTCGCCATTTTCCGGACGAAATTCGGGCTGTGAAACCGATAGATCTAAAGCCCGCGACGCGAGGCTGTGACTTCAACAGACAGCCCAGCCATTTGTTTGTTGTGTCCTCGGTTGGCCTTTGCGCTGGGTTGCTTCGACAACGAGACTTTGCGGAAGATGGATTTTTGCGTTCAAACAAATTTGCAACTGTGGTTAAACACGCTCAATGGCATTGAACTGGACTCTCGTTCCGTATGCAGGTTTTGGACGACGACGACGACGACAACTAAGAGTGCTTCTCTTTTGCATGGAAATACCGGTCGTTTTGTGGGACAACAAATGAAAGAATCATTTTCACTGAAAATTTCTTTTCTTGGAAAAATGGAACTCCTCTTTTCTTACGGCATTTTTACCGAAATGCTCTAGAACCATCCTCTTTCGTAAAAGTAATGCAGTTTGTTGCTCCTGTTCTGCCCTTTTTTTCCAAAAAATTCTCACTGCCCCTCACAAGTGGAAAGCGTTCCAGAGGTTGTACTGTTTGATTTGGCGGAAAATTCTTACCATTTTTTCATACAAATGGAAAGCATTCTAAGTCAATGATACATGTCTCCAGGTGTACATGCCACTGATAACTGCCTCATACAGCAAATGTATTGTTATGAAAATCTATAGGTACTGTACATGTAATTATCCAGTTCAGAATTCTTACACTGCCTGATTTTAATGCAGTAACATTTACTAATAAATGCTTAATGTGCGTTTTGTGTAGCGTTCCAGTGATACTTCTGTGTTACTAACCAAAAATGAGATAAGGGCCGTGAAGAAGCTTGTTTTTTAAAGTTGTGAGGAAAACAATGGCTGTTCAAAAGTTGCCAACAGATTTCCTGTGATGTGGGGTAGATCTATCGTCTGTTTTAGTTTGGGCTATCAGAGAGCAGCGACTTTACTCCTCAGACACAGAGTCCATGGAGTTCAATATCAAACTGGATGGACGGCCATTAGGGGGTATGTGAATAGTAACAAAGTCAAGTAACATTAGGTATTTCTATGTTGTAGTTTAACTTTATTCTTGGTTCAATTTTTATTTTCTTTTTTCTCATTTATGGTAATGTATGATAATGAGTACAAAACAAAGGAAAATAAAAATTGAACCAAGGATAAAATAGAACCACAGCATGTACACAGCTGCATTTCACATTCAGATAATGTGACATAAAATTGACCTCGTAGTCTTTTCATTCAGTTGATTTATTATATTATTAGCCAAAGTTCTTGACCAACCAGTAAGTCAATGAATAAACTTTTCAAGTTCAAAGTCTAGCTTATGCTTAGTTTACATGTTTAACCCAAGACTGATGCTTTTAGTAAATCCTGTTTATATGACTGCTGTCTTGTTGTCTTTTTTTTCCCAAATGCTATCCTCTTTTTGTACAAATTTTGAAAATAAAGCTGTTTTGTTTGTTTACTGAAATAGGTAGAAGTCAAGTTGCTGTAGGGCTTGTTCCCATCAACTTTGTGAACAAAAGTTCAGAAGGTGCCCTTTCTGTGTATCCTGTTGCCATTGCGAATTGTAAACAAAAAAGGCAAGTGAAGTTCACATTGCCTTTATATTGTATGCATGTGATGTCCCTCCTTTAAAAGTTTATAACAATTTGCTGCAATATGTAGTATATTGTTTCACCTTGAGTGATAAAGAGCATTATATTTTTAATTTACTTTTCAGTCTAGTGATAAGAAACCTTCAGCAATAAAAATTAGTGTGGACTTGAATTAAATCCTGTAGTTCCTCTGTCACTTTAGGGTCTGAAATGAGCATGCTAGAATGACCTCTGACTTTCTGTTAGGTAAATATACCATGTACCTTTGACAGGCCAGCACGGACTCCCTTCATGGTTTGTGGTTGCAACGCTCATTAGCCTTTAATCTGCCCTCAAATGGGCATATCTTTGAGAACTTGAACTCTCTCATCTGATATATATCAGAGGCTTTGTGTAGAATGATATTTTTCAGTAGCAGTTGATTTTTTTTATTAAAGCACAGTTTTTCATTAATGCTAGTTAAGGTCAGGCTATTTGGAATATGTTGTGAGAAAAGCGTATTAGGTTAACTGATATTATTAAGTGTCTCAGCGGGACAGGCGGTTTCCATTTTTTTTTTTCAGGCAGAAGGTATTTCAAACGCCTCCTCCCATTCTCCTCATGGCTTCACCTCTCACTTTTAGTGGCTCTTTACTTCGCGCCCCAACAATACCGCCTGCTGTGCAGGCTATTGTTCAAGAGATTCTTTCTCAATGTATTTAAATGGTATTTTAACCAATATATTGATCAATATTCAGTATAGGTAATCACCGATTTCCCTCCACCTTGCTATATTTCACAGCTTAATTTAATTGCCATCTTAATATGGTAACTCATGGCCCCTAGATGATTAATCTGTTAACATGGTGGGTAGTGGACCTAGGGGGATTATGTATTGGCATTCATTCACAGTCATTTTCCTGGGTTTAAATAAACTATAGTGAGCTGATTTTCCAAGCATGTACCTGTCATACAGTTGATCCAGATGAAACATGTTTGAATTGCGTAAGATCCAAAGCCAATATTGGCCGGTAAGTATCCAAGTCAGTACTGTTTGTTAATCTCAAGAAATAGCCAGATGTGTTTTGCAACAGCAATGTCATACGTCTAGTGAAAAATCATCTTCCTGATGTCAGCTTCAAAGTCTTGGAGAAAAGGCACTTACACCTACTTTATTGAATTTGAGCTGATAGAAGTACATTTGGACAGAGCTCTACGTTAATTGGTCTTCAATCAAAATTTGCCTAGCTGCTTTAAACTGAGGTCAGAAAGGATGTTTTGACTATTTAAAGTTAAAGTACTACTAAAAATGTATATAGTAAATATTATTAGTATCTAGTTACTTTAAAAATCCTATTCCTGCTCTTAAAAGATCTACAGGTATCCGTGATGACCTTTCAGTTTCTGCTTGGAGAAGAAATCAGCAGCATAAATCTTTGCTCACTGCTTTGTGAAATGCGAAACTGTGAGCAGCTGTTAGGATCTTTAGGTTTATTTGCTCATCGTGTCGGCTCTCTTAGTGAGTTGAACCAAGCATTGTCTGACCATGGGCCTGAAAGCTGCAAAGGCTATCCACGTGTTACTGTGAAAGAAAAACCTGGGCAGCAAACAGCAGTAGAAAGGAACAACATAAAAGTTGCATCATTTTCTGGTTGGTTGATCTTCTAATATTCCCTAATGTAATTATTTCATGGTAATGTTATAAGTGCAGCTATACTGAGTTTGATTGTGTCAGCTGCATGTTAAATGATTATTTATTTTTGTGACTTTATCCTAAGTTTGATCATGGTATCTTCTATAGACAGAATGTTAACTCAAAGATGGATCTAGTTACATGTATGTTATCCTTTTTTAACTGATGTAACTGGCTTGTGCATCTACATGCTATCCAGTGTTTGTCCACCATTGCCTGAATGGCCAAAACATATTATTTGTGTCCATAAAGTATACTGTATTGTGTTGAAATATACCTCTAAACTTAAATTATTTGCTATTCTGAAACCTTGTTATTTACAGGATCATTTGAGAGGGAAGTATTAAAACACTTTGACAGCATTGTTGAGAGATCCCTGCCTTTGCAAAAAGTCACCAGTTTCTATCAGCAGTCTCCTGGAGTAGCAAGGGAAATAATTCTGAACTATGTGACATTTTTTGAAGTAAGAAAAAAGGTTAGTCAATGAAAGGTTCTATTTAGCAGTTTAGACCTGGTATTTACTTAATCATTAATACAGCAATCACAGTCTCTGTGGGGCTAAAAAAACTCAACTAAGTAAACATGTAGTCGTGTGGCCATTAGATGTTTTCAGCTACATTTGCATTTTGTTTTGTTTTGCTTTTTGTTTCAGTTTCCCAGGGTCCATTTCCTCATTTAAACCCAGTGTTGTAACAAATAACTTTTTAAACAGAGAAATTTTGGTGTTCAATTTTATTTTGATTTTGTATATCTCAAAGTGGTTTGTTAAATGATTTTGAAAAGAACAAACAATTTCACATTAATTTTTTTGTTTATTTAAGTATGTTTCTGACATGCTTGATTGTGGAACAATAACAAGGGATTATGGAGGTACACAAGAAACAGCCAAGATTGAACAAGGCAGTGGTGAGAGGCGTTGTCAAATTTCAATAAGAATCAGCCTACCGAGCTGAACACTAAACAAGTTTCGAGGTGATTAATTACTTTTATTGTTTTATTTTACAGATTTTGAGGTTTTTCTCATTAATCTTAAAAATAACTGGGAAGCCAAACAACAGAAAGCTGACGCAAAGTTTGTGGAATTGGCTACATTATCGGCTCAGTTGGCAAAAATTCACGAACAAACAAAGCGGAAACAACGAAAGAAGAGTTCCACAGCAGTTCAGCCTTCCCAGCAAGAAGACCCTTTTGCTAGTTATGCAGCTGAACTTCAAGTTGAGTTTTTCAAAAAGGTAAAGGACTGACGTTTAATGTTAAGGTTGAAATAATTACGTTTTCTGACTGAAATACTGACTGAGTTAAACTTCATACTTTATAGATGGTATTAAAAAGTATCCTAATATTGTCCTGTAGTGTTGTTTGGACCCTCTTAAGTTTTAAACACTGTCCTGTTGCATATGGTGATGTTCAATTATTGAAATTATTTATCATTTTTTTCAGGTTTGTGCTGACTGAAGAAAAATTGCTCTGACACTTCGTGACAGAGTGTTTGAGGATCATGAAGAACAGCATATTGATATGTATGATGTGAGGATTAGCAGTTATATCTTTGTTTTCTTTCTCTCTCTTCAGCTGTTTTCACTTCAAACAAAGCCTTTACTATGTGAAAGGAATCTAAACTAAGGGTCAAACTCGCTTGCTCAGGCCAAGTTAGTTATACACAGAATTGTAGTTAACAAAAGCTCAATCATTTTATTGAAATTGCACTGCAAAGAGTGGGGTTTCCTCATAAAGAAGTTATTTGGAATACACCTTGGTACAGGTGATTATGGTCATCTTGTTATTGACCATAGTGCAATTTTACTTTGCCAGTTTCGTTCATTATATAAGTACTCTGGGCAAGGATTTGAGGCTTCCCATAAGTTGCATCGTCAGCTGTTCTCCAGAGCAACAAATCATGATTCTTCTGAACCTGGGCAGTCAAGTAAGATAATGCAATTTGTAAATATCTTCTTGCAAAAATTACTGATCAGCATGTAAATTATTTTTACAATAAATAACAGTCTTCAGCAGAGTTTAATGTTTAATCTCAAACAAAGGAGGTTGTGCCCTAGCTGGTGTATTGATACACCTGCATGCATGCATGCATGGACACAACACAAATGCAAGGGAGGCTTAATGTTCCTTTGACTTTTAAGTTGTGTGTGATATTAATAATAATTGTATTATTTTATTGATGTATACCCAGAGATTGGTAAAAATGACAATCACATATACTTCCCATATTTGGAACCAGTTGTCATCAGTCATACAGAACACACTTAATGTGTCATCCTTTTGCAGACATTTAAATAAGTTCAATTTTATCTACTGGCAATGCATTAAATGCCTTTCATCTTTAATATTCCATGGCGCAGAATGGTCGGACATCATTAATATTCATATGATTAAGTATGGCAATTAGCATAAGAGTGACGCGCTGGAGCGCGAAATTTGAAAGCGGACAGACTGCATTTTTAAGAGAAATGGCGTCAGAAATGGGCTATCACTCAACTTTAAGTTTCATTCTAAAAGTATCTCGGTAGAAAAAGTCCAAACTTGTAGGCTGCAAAATGAAGACGAAATTGCACTTACTTAATTGAGACGTTCAGGAGATCGACACGACTCACGAAATTTGAGTTGAAATACGAATGATTTTTTAACCATTTTATATAAGAATTCAGAAATGGCTTTTTTTCCATGTTAAATTTCTTGTTTCTGGTCCAACTTTTTATGAACTTGTAACCTGCAAAAGTTTCTTATTTAAGAAAATTCAGTCATTAAGGTTAAATATCGAAAATTGCGGAAAAGGATGTTGTTGAAAATTTCTGTTCTCTTATTTCGTATAACATAATGAGCAGATAATGAGCCATTTTGCTCATAAATATGTATGATTTCAGCTTCTCTAGGTTCACGAATCTTGCTTAAGCGCCGCCTTCACTGTTCCCTTGGGTGTTCAATAAAGGTTGACAATGTACTTTTCAGTCTACCGGATTTCGTTGGGATCTCGGACGAACATTTACGATTGCGGCCGACCGTCAGAGTCGTAAATTATCACCGTAGCGAGGAAATACATTCAAAAGATTCTCATAAAAATGGCATATTATTCAACATCAAAACTTCCTTCATTCACAGAAGAATCGAAAAATCAATGAAGGGCTAAGTCAAAAACTTGAAGGAAGGCAATTTAAATTTGATCACTTACACCAACCCCCAACAAGTTTCCATATGATCGCAGACGATCGCGGATCGCAGATCACAAAACATTCTGCCATCGATCGCTTCTGCGATCGTGTGCGATCCTGCGATCGTAAACAGCGCACTTAGCGATAGTTTGTGGTCTGCGATCCGCGACCATTTGCGATCATATGAAACATGAATAAGACGCAATACAATCCTGAGAAAGCAATTGACGCTTAAAGTTTGAAATTCTTGGTGCAACGATCAAACGCAAAAATTTGTGTAGGTCGGTGCTTCTTCGATGTAAAACAGCACACATTTGCAAGTCTTTTTGTTTTTGCTAGCAATGACTGGGGTGAAACATGAAGCGTTTGGTGTGGTTGGGATTATCGCGCTCCGGCGCTCGCTTATTTTTCGCGCAGAATCCCTTACCATGTTGGTTACTTTGAGGCATCATCTAATGGATAAACCAATATTTTATCTAAGGGACGCATTATCGCAAAGTATCAAAAAAGCGAGATCAAAAGAATAATTCCAGTGATTTGTTTGTCAATCACGCGGCAAAGCGTACGAGAATTAGAACTCCCCGAGGACCAATTTCGCCACAATGTCTTTCTACCTTATTTTCAGTTGTGATGATAACCAAATGACAAAATAGAAGGTTATAAAGGGAGCGGCGGACATTTGCGAGTTGGCATAAGACTTGCGAAAAAGGCCTGAGCAACTGTCGCTATTATAGTTGAACTAACATATTGGTTCATGCGAGTTCATGAAAAAAGTAATTACGATTTTCGGCCATTTTCAAACACAAGCGAGAGACCGCGCTCACAGTTCGTTTCATGCACGAAAGCAGGTATCGCGCGACTGATTGAGATAAAATGAAATATGAAGGAACGAGGACAACAATTGTGTGGTGTTCTTTGGCACTGCGGTTTAAATAAAATTGATTGTAATGGGAGGTTACGGCGTAAACGCCAATAACATTTGTTCTACAGAAACAAAGTCGTTCCGTTCTATTTATCAAGATTTGACGCAGTTGTAGCAAACGAGATGCGCCATTTTCTACCACATGATCATATGATCATAAAAAGTATCCCGGAGAGATCGGGATTGCTCGGAACTTTTTTGTCTGCTGACTGCTTGTACATTTGATGGACAGATATTCCACTGAGCATTTGTAACTGCAAGAAATTTGAATTTGTAAGCAACTACCAGCAACCAATTGGAGTCCATTAAGAGCCCACATGGGAAATATAGTGTGACAAGGGTAATTTATGCCAGCAAGTAATTATATGTCCTACGAACAATAGCCATTCTGCGCCATGATATGCACAGAGCCAGTAAGTTATTGTATATGTCACATTTCATTTATTGTAGTGCATCAAATTCTTACCCACTGGTTTGCAACAATGTTGCTGGGACTCAGATATACTTTCCGTCAAGCTAAGGACTGTGTGGTCTTTGGTGAGTAATATTTGTCTGTTACATAGTTCTACACATGCTTGCATAGGTACATGTACATACATGCATACATAACTTTACTATGAAACTTCATTTAAATTCACATTCATAGAGTAGTGTCAGTAGGAAAATAATATCCTGAAAATAATGTGAATTGTAAATACGGTGACTATGACTGTTTCAAAACACTCCAAATGTTGGGTTCATTAAGAGCAAAGAGATGTTTCACTTGATGAAGGGCTTGATTTAAGTTAAACAGGTAACAGGAGAAAACCTTCCTAAATTGACTTAATGCATTTTTTTTTATTTTATTTAATCATAATTATAGAAAAGAAAAAGTTTACCTTCCGTGGATGTGGCTGGAAACCAGTGAATACCAGTTCTTGGTCCAAGGAAAAGAAAGAATGGATTCCGAAAATTGACCAGTTGTTTTCTGATTTATTTGGTAGTGACTTTTTACCGTGTAAGTACAAAAAAGATAGAGGGACTGGTGTGGATGAAAGTACTATCTTGAGTCTTGTAGAGTATGACCATGATGAGAATTTCATGCCTTTCGATGGAAACATGGGGGAAGAGTTGAGTTCTCAACAACAGAATGGCTGCCCTAAAACTGAGAATGACACAAATCAGACTCCAGAGCCAAATAAAGTGTCTAAAAGACTAGCCTTTCATGATCAAACTCAATGTGCCAAAAATGAGAAGGATAACACCTCACCTAAGAAATCCACTTCTTCCTCATCCCTTGGTGTTTGTACGGATGACGTTATTATCATCCAGGATGATGAATGTGACGATCAAATGGAGACAAGCAGTACTAGTGATGGCAACTCACAGCTGGGGTTACAACTGTCAACTGCAAAAACTAGGGCTGAATTAGCTGCATTAGCCTCTTTAATACCTCCAGTGCTGTCATCTTTCCTTGATTCCTCTTTTGTAGAGGTCACCTCTGATTGTGTTGTCTACATTAATCCCTACTGTCTTACCAGTCGTCCCTGTGAAAACATTGTCAAAACAGCTGACAAGCTACTGACTGATGAGAGACGAAATGGAAGTAACCCAACAGGTGCTGTCATTAAAGGCATAGGCCACTTCTCAGGTTTGTCAGTTCTAAAAAAATTTTCTTTCATTTCCGAGACAAGACGTTAAGTCAGTTCAGAAGCTCAGTGGCTCTTACAAGTAGCCTCTGCTCCAGGAGAGCTCACATTTCTTCAGGAAGTCCTTTGGAACAGGTCAACCTCTAATCCTGTCCTACGTTCTGGCCAGAAAGTCAATGATGTCATTTCCTTTAGTGATCTTTGTGAAGAGAGATACATTGACAGTTTTGTCGATGATGTGTGAATCAACAAATACATTGAAGAGGCTCACAATCTAGGAAAGGATGAGACACTGTTTTTGCCAACTGAATTTTTTCAATGGATGGAAATTGGTGACAAGACATTTCAACTATCACAGTTGACAGCTAAGGCTTCTCAAATTTCAAAGATTGAAGATCTGAAACAGATACTCATACCAGTGTTCATGGTAAACCATTGGGGCCTTATTTACATTGACCTTTCCAACCAGCAATTGTATTTTGATGATGGGCTATCGTGTCGAGCTCCCTCAACAACACTTCCACATTTGAAAGAAGCAATGGATTTTCTCCTTGAATTTTACCCTCACCATCCTTACCTTCAGACAAAGTTTTGGCGCCCTTCCAAAACTTTCAGTCGATTTGGAATGCCATCACAAATGCCTGTTGACAGAAAGATGATTGGAAGCGGAAGCTGTGGAATAGGAGTTATTATGGCTGCCAGAGACTTTGTTAAAAATGGCTCATCAAATGTGAATAATATACTGTGCAGATACCACAATATGGACAAGTACAGAAAGGAACTGATGTTACAGATTCTGAGGTGGGCTGGACATAACATATAGATCAATGTGCAGAATATACCCAAGGCCATGAGCTGTCACATGACTCTTACAGGTTGAACAAACCCAACTTAATCTGTTCTCTTGTAGGTAGAATATACCCAAGGTTACAGTTAATTTTGCATACGTACCAACTTAACCTGTTCTCTTGTGGGTAGAATATACCCAAGTTTACAGTTAATTTTGCTTACGTACCAACTTAACCTGTTCTCTTGTGGGTAGAATATACCCAAGGTTACAGTTAATTTTGCTTACATAACAACTTAACCTGTTCTCTTGTGGGTAGAATATACCCAAGATTACAGTTAATTTTGCTTTCATAACAACTTAACCTGTTCTCTTGTGGGTAGAATATACCCAAGGTTACAGGTAGTTTTGCCTTCAGGAAAACTAACATAGGCTGAGCCCTTTTAGGTAGAATATACCCAAGGGTGCTAACCCTGTACTCTTTTTGGTAGTATATACCCAAGGGTACAGTCACATTGTACATTTTTCCTCTCCGATGAGACTGTCACCTTGTCTTGGTGGTGGGGCTTGAGTGTCTCTTTGACCCTTAGACCTATGAGGTCTAAGGAGAGAGTGCAGACTAAGAACAGTCTCCCAGCCTTACATGTACCAAAATGCTGATGTGGAAAGGAAAGTTCAATTCAGGTACCTTAAAATACCTAATGGTTATTGGCCATGTAAGGCAACGGCTACCATTTGTACTACCAAACAGAAAGTTTTATTGCTTAAATATATACATGTGCCAAGCTAGTGAATTGTTTTCGACCATAGTATTGTGGAATAAAAAAAAAGCTTGAGAGGAAAACTTAGAGCAATATCAGGAACTGATATGACTACAGTGAATTAGACTTTTCGTTTAGCAATGTAAATACTCTAATCACTAGGAGTTATTACATAGTAATGAACATTTAAAGCTTGACCTTAAAGTATTATATCTTATTTTAAAGATAAGTTTAAAAACTCTAACTACTCAAAATAGAGCCCTTGGATGGAGAGTGCCTTAACCTACCCTGTGCCCTCATTGGTAGTGTATGCCCAAGGGTTCGGTTAATTCTGCTTTAATCTTTCCCCGTGCCCTTATTGGTAGAGTATATCCAAGGGTTTGGTTAATTCTGCTTTAATCTTCCTCATACCCTTATTGTTAGTGTATACCCAAGGGTACAGTTAATTCTGTTGTAATCTTTCCCCGTGCCCTTATTGGTAGAGTATACCCAAGGGTTCGGTTAATGCTGCTGTAATCTTCCCTGTGCCCTTATTGGTAGAGTATACCCAAGGGTTTGGTTAATGCTGCTGTGATTTTCCGCCATGCCCTTATTGGTAGTGTATACCCAAGGGTTCGGCTAATGCTGCTGTAATCTTTCCCCGTACCCTTATTGGTAGTGTATACCCAAGGGTTCGGTTAATGCTGCTGTAATCTTTTCCCATGCCCTTATTGGTAGTGTATATCCAAGGGTTCGGTTAACGCTGCTGTAATCTTCCCCATACCCTTATTGGTAGAGTATACCCAAGGGTTCGGTTAATGCTGCTGTAATTTTCTGCCGTGCACTTATTGGTAGAGTATACCCAAGGGTTCGGTTAATGCTGCTGTAATTTTCCGCCATGCCCTTATTGGTAGAGTATACCCAAGGGTTCGGTTAATTCTGCTGTAATCTTTTCCCATGCCCTTATTGGTAGATTATACCCAAGGGTTCGGTTAATGCTGCTATAATCTTTTCCCATGCCCTTATTGGTAGATTATACCCAAGGGTTCGGTTAATGCTGCTGTAATCTTCCGCCGTGCCCTTATTGGTAGAGTATGCCCTTATTGGTAGACCCAAGGGTATGGCTTATTTTAATGAGGCACCCATTCACTGTAACCCATTCACCCATTAAAGGCTTAACCATTAACTTTCTATTCTGGTATTTACTTCTCTTTTTTTAACGAAACATAAACAAGAAATTCTATGTAGTAAGGTTTGAAATATTTGGTTTAAAATAGATAATCAGTTTCATGTTACTTCCTTGGAAGTACTCTTGAGGTTTACATTTTGTAAACTTGTTTTTTTCAGAGTTGATTGCATAAGAATCAGAGAAGCTCAACCCGATTTACAAACAATCTGATTGCTAATTTGCCAATGGTAGCAGCATTGTATAGGTTTGACCACCAGATTAAGTCAAGCTCCCGAGTAGCTCGACCCTCGCCACGCCCAACCACTAAATTACTTTGAGAGGTAATTCTATTTCTAGGTCTTTGTCCATGCGCTCTACTCTTTGCTGCTGCTAGGGCTTCTCTAGGGTCGGCTGAATGGGAATTTCAGAGACTTCACGATCCCCGCTCCACTGCACTTGTTCTTTCAGAGACAAAGTGTTCTGTTTCTGCAGAGCGTCCTTGAAGACCCTAATGTCAAATAGGCGATATGTAATTTTTCTTGCGCATGACTTAAGAATAGGTGGGCGCCAATGACTCGTGTTTCTTACAGCGTTGGGCTGTGGATCATCCAAATCTTTGAACAGTTGTTGGAAAAACTTAAGAGGGACCATGTTGAATTCTATGGTCTGCCAATTTCCTGTAAAACAAGATAATTTATCAGAAATTTAAGGTTAAAAAAATACTAGTTACACATGCCTCTGCAGATTTAAGAGCCACTGCACTGCTAAGAAGCTCGGTTAATGTTTCTTTCGTACCACGCAGAAGTCTAGAGGCCTGTTTACCCCAAATCATTCTTAATTTGAAGTTGTATCAGTTGCCAGTTTGGGTAAACATAATTGAGTCTGAGTTAAGGCCGGATAATATTTTTGTATGCTTTGATTGTATATTTCTGACCCAAAATATCTTAAGTTCTAGCTTAGCCCAAGGTTTAAAGGTTAATCATTTGGCCGAGTGACTCTCGTCCCAACTATACGCATAAGTGGGCACGAGTCGATTGTTTTGATTTTTTTTCTTTAGTTCAAATTAGGGAGTAAACAAATGATCTGTCCTATAATTTTTAACTTACTTTTATGTCGATGGTGGTGAATGCCATTGATTCTCTCAGTTACGCCAACCAACCATGCTTTATATTCGGCCCGTACCGCGGGCGATCGTATGGCCTGGGGAGACGTCTGTTGGATCTCTTGTTCTTCCTCTTTAAACACAGCTCGCTTCGGGACGTGTCTGCTTGCGTGTCGCTCAACGAAGTGTTTTAAAAGTGCTTGAAAAGTTTTTAAGGTCTTACCACATTCATCGCAGTGTAAGTAAGCGGAGGCCATGCTTGCGCTTTTGGAGATGTAACACCAAATCAGTTGTAACTCGTGACGTATAGCTCTTATTTTGTTCCATCGACCAATTGGTGATGTCCATTTATTTAGTTTATAAATTCATGTTACAACAGGAAGACAAAAAATTCGCGCAGCGCCTCACTTAACCATTGTTATGAAAGGTGTTCGTCTTCGTGGTTTCAAATGATAGCTGAGTTAATATTTTGGCTCACGATTGAGTCACAATGATGTGGATCGCTCATTAACCATTGTTTTTGGGCCAATCAAGTACCTTTTCTGTTTGGTAAAGCGAGATTTCCGGTTGGTCAATGGGAGGCTGGATGTGCTGGCCTTTTCCTGACTCGACACATACGTTACATACGCTACCGATTTGTTCGCAAGATTTCATGGATTCGAACAAGAAACGCAAAAGAGCAGACAAGGAGCCGAACGAGGAGAGGGATAGATATTACAAGAAACTGAGAAGAGAGCAGAATAAAATACGGCTAAAGAGGAAGAATGAAAAGAAGAAGGAAGGGCGAAAAGAGGAAGGTGCGGTATGTGCTCCACGTGGGGACGTTGGAAAAGCAGACGGGAGGGCGCACAGAAAACGTTTAAAGATCGACGAGGCGTTGTTACCAAGAGCAAAATTCTTGTTTCGGCCGCATTGGAAAAGACCTCAAAAAATGTGGAAACACGACAGACGAAAAAGCGATCTGCCCCCGTTGTCCCCGCCACAAAATGAAACAGTGGCCAGAGTGATTTAATAGAAATCAAAGCGAGCAGCATAAAACGAGACGAGGGAAAAGGAGCTATTGGAGCTGGAAGTTTTGGAAGCTGTTATTTAGCAAGGTTCCGTGGGTTGCGAGTGGTGTTGAAAGAATTTAAGGAAAGAACCAACATAAGCGTCGCGAAACTTCGACAAGAAGCGGCGTACGAAGCGCGTGTGGTACAGCGGTTAGGAGACCATCCCGGTATACCACTTCTCTTCGGGGTTATGCTGCAACAGCCCGTCGTGGGAATAGTGTTCCAGTCTCACGGCAAAAATGATAGAAGCTTGACGCTGTACAAAGCTGCTAAGGAAAAGGAATTAACGGAAAAGCAAGCGTGGAATAGAGTGTTAAGAGAAGTTGCGGAAGCCTTAGATCACATTCATGGCTGTGGACTTATCCATAATGATCTAAAGAGCAACAACGTCGTTCTTGAGCAAAGGGAGGAACACCCAAGTCCAGTAATCATCGATTTTGGAAAGAGTGTGCAGGCAGAAAAAGCCAAAAAACCTTAGGGCGAGATCAAAGCATTTAAGCAGCCATTTTTCTTACGTCGCCCCGGAACTATGAAATGGAACAGGAAAGCCCTCCGCTAGCAGTGATGTGTATTCGCTGGCGTTCATGATCAAATCACTGTTCAAAGTTCTAAATTTCAAAGTGAACGTCACTGTAAAGAATGCTGTCGAAAAACTTTCCGACACTCGTCCGTCACTTCGTGAATTAAGGGACTCGTTGGTTTGAACACAGGAAAAAAGTATTATTGACACTATAGTTAGGATGATAGTTATGTTTTGATTGTGCTTAATTTGTGATAAAGAGCAGTGTTTTAAGGATCAAGGATTTCGTCGAGTCTGTAAATATGTTTTGTTATACATTCCAAAAGGTTCAAAACATTGATAATGGGAAGCGATGAAAAACTTAAGCTTAATGTCTTCCTCTGTTCATCGGCAAAGCAATAGTCAAGATGTATGTACACAGCTTTTATAATCATTACATTATTTTCGAAGTTTGGGCTTCGTTGTTCCCGCAATCCTTTTGCAATTGTAAATTAAAGCAGTAGGTAATGGTCCATTTTAAGATAACCGTGTTTATGTTGGTTAATTTTTGATCAAACACATTAATTATGAGTTAGCAAACACAATGAATTCTTGACTGGTTTTACTTTTAAGGCTGTTAAGGACTGAAATATTTCTCACAGTGCTCATTTAAACTCGGGAATTAAAAAACAAGGCCGGAGAAGTACGCCAAAGTCGCGATCTATTTGATTCGGTTTGGTGGTTCACATGGCAGAAAAGCCGTATTCCGGGCACCGGATAGTTCAAGCCCCTTCGGCTTTCGTAACATATCTTTCACAAATTTTATTTTTCCCTGAGATTTGCCGCTTAACCACGGCGGCCGTGTTTTATTTATCGGCGCGTTTATATTTTACATAAGCGAATGTCTACAAAAACAAAACAGACAATTTAGTGTCAAACGCTTAAGTAAGCAATGACTGAGTCACGCGTGTTGGCGGGAAATCTGATCAAATACGACTCAAGATATTATCTCTCTTGAGGTTCTTTATAAAAGCGATGTATCTGTCAACATAGTCATTTACTCAAGGAGAATCTAACGCCTCGCTTCATTCTTGTCATTCCTCAAGGTGTTAACTCACAGCGGTATCCAGCGGTTAATATTAACTGAAGGGCGATTGAATCGCCCTTCAACTAATTTGCATAACATTCCTGAGACGCTCTAAGCTCGTCATGCAAACTTACGTGGCTGTGAGCTGTCGATCGCTAGCTAAATTTAATCGAAACTCGCCAGCCTGATGGTCGAAAGACGTCATTTAAGTCTGTAGACCCGCAAGTCAGACACTTCTCAGAGAAGCCAGTGCGGTGTTTCTCTGTGCTTGCCAAACGCGAAGAGATTTAAGTTGACTCCCGGAACAAATCGGCGTTTTGCAGTACACAGTACTGAGCCAGGCGGGACAGTCTGAAAGCGACTCTCGTCTTACAAGCGGTGCGCAGATGAGAGACTTGGCCCATTTGCCAAAGGTTGCCGTGCTACAAATTGGGAAATGAGAGTT
Source organism: Pachyseris speciosa (assembly GCA_016490735.1). Classification (NCBI taxonomy): domain Eukaryota; kingdom Metazoa; phylum Cnidaria; class Anthozoa; order Scleractinia; family Pachyseridae; genus Pachyseris; species Pachyseris speciosa. The sequence goes on from JAEMWC010000225.1 coordinate 313,944, forward strand.
GTTTTTTGACTTAGACGAAAAAACTCGGATGTTTGAAGACGTGTTGCCCGCGTTCGAATGGCCATTTTTATGCCCACAATTTAATGCGACCACAGAGGGCGCTGTCTCCTTGAAAAGTTCTCGCGACGACTGGAAATGAATATTCGCTCGGCTGCGGTGGGAAAATTTTCACTTCGGAACGGATACATTACGGAGAATTCATCTAAGAGTGGAAAATCGGCATCACGAGAAGTCAATCCGTTTTCGATTAGCTGAGTATCTTGGAAAACAGTGCAAGGAAAAGATTCTTTGTCGCACGCAGCAAATATTCAAAGCACAAAAGTTGTGACAAGGTGACAGCGCCCTCTGTCTGGTTATGTGAACACACGTAGAGATAACCATGCTGGTGGATTTTAACATATAAATCACTTTTACATCGAGTACCTCGGTTAGTTCGCATATATGGAGTCTTGTAAACATCATCAGTATTTTCACGCGAGATTAACAGCAAAAAGCATTTCACCCGAGATAAACAGTTAAAATAATTTCCACGCGAGTCGTGTGACAGTCCATTGTGTACGATCGAATTTCACAATTCAATATACCGGGGATGCAAATTTTTGGCGGTTTGAAGCTAAAGAATATCTTCAGAACTAGTTAAGTATTTTGTCCAAATTCTTGAACTGTCGTCATTTACTTTGATTTTAATACCATTTTCGTTTCATATTTTCCGTTTGACGATGAAAATGAATCCATTGACAACGTTTCTCAACGGCCGAAACGACACAAAACTTACTATTCTGAAAGCCCCGTTTAGAAATGAAAACCGACGGAAAATGAACTCTTTCCAAGATACTCAGCTCATCGAAAACGGACTGTCTTCTCGTGATGCCGATTTTCCACTCTTAGATGAATTCTCCGTAATGTTTCCGTTCCGAAGTGAAAATTTTCCTACCGCAGCCAAGCGAATATTCATTTCCAGTCGTCGCGAGAACTTTTCAAGGAGACAGCGCCCTCTGTGGTCGCATTGAATTGTGGGCATAAAAATGGCCATTCGAACGCGGGCAACACGTCTTCAAACATCCGAGTTTTCTCGTCTAAGTCAAAAACACAACTCTCATTTCCCAATTTGTAGCACGGCAACCTTTGGCAAATGGGCCAAGACCCTCAACTGCGGGCCACTTTTAAGACAAGAGTTGCTTTCAGACTGTCCCGCCTGGCTCAGTACTCTTGTACTGCAAAACGCCGATTTGTTCCGGGAGTCATCTTAAATCTCTTCGCGTTTGGCAAGCACAGAGAAACACCGCACTGGCTTCTCTGAGAAGTGTCTGACTTGCGGGTCTACAGAGTTTAAGTGCCCCACAACCCCTAAAATTTTTTTCATTTTAAATGATTCGTCTCTGAATTACAAGCTTAACCGTGAAAAAAATTTTGATTCGGTTGAATCTTCGCTTTTCTGTGCTTCGGTAAAGTCTCGAAATTACGACCAAAACCGCCGCCATTTTGTTTCACGAACGAGTGATGGGGAGAATGGGTTCAGCGTTTGTATGACGTCATCCCGGGAACGGAAGTTCTGTTGCGCTTACAAAGTTCTTTGAAGGAAGCTCAATAATTCCAACTCTGAGGGCAAATAAGACATGATTTTAACCGATAATTTATATTCATAGTATTGTCACATGTAATATTTCTCTCCTAAGAGAAGATTTGATGTTTTGCAAACGAATGAGCCAAAAACAGACCGGCTGTTCCTGAAATAAACATATTCCCATCTGCTGATCTCACAAGCATTTTATACCCGGTAAAAACAGTTCAATGAAAAGATCTCCTCTTTAAAACTCGTGTGTTGTATAGTGATGTAAACCAAACATATGCGTGTACCATGTTTTCAAAGTGTCGTGATATTCGGTGTGCTGCGTATCGGATACACAAAGGATTTAACCGCAGCGACACAAAGTAGTCCAGAATGTAATGGCAACTAAAATAATTGTTCCTCGATATGTACGTTTAGGAAAATCTAATCAACCTAACTTCCTTTAAATTTTTCGGCTTTCATGAGTCCTACAGTCTTCGAACAAGCGCTCTATTAAAACCGGTTTCCAACGTCAACAATCAAAATATTTCAGAGGCCATGCTAATTCACTGACACAAGCCCATGTCACTGATCAATACATGGTAGACTGCTAAGAAAACTTGAAATGTTTACAAATCAAATTGATTAACTTCACCGAATTCAGTCGATTTAGACGATGGTGCCACTCGCACTTCATGTTCAAATGGAGCTACATGTAGTAAAATATATCCAGTGACGACTAAATTTGTGTCAGTTTGTTTACATCGGGTATATGAAAACTATTCTCGCATCGCGAAGTTGCGTTCGCTTATTTCTAACTGACAGTTTAGACGGATATGTAGCCTCAAATTTTAATTGCAGTAAGCTATATCTATTTTATTTGACCTTGCCTTGACTTCGTTCACAGTACTGCCTGCGGATAACTATAAGTTCAGCTAATCCTCAAGTCACGTAATTCGCGTCGGCTGAGCTCACTTTCCGTTTTCTTGTCAAACCTACCTTTGCTTTCTTTGAATAGATACCATAAATAAAGACTCTCCCTCAAATAGGCAATCCCACAATTAATTGCTGATTCTCGTTTAAAAATACCGATCTAAAGTCGAATGTGCGCCGTTTATGTGAAATAACAATTATTGTTTTCAAACCGCTGCACGATTCCCATTGCCGATGCACGGGTATTCGGTCGTTCACGATTGAAATGTTAAAGCAAAGCTTTTGCTCGCCAGCAGCGTACACAGAACCACGAGGTACGGCAGATAACACTTATAAACGAAGTTAATCTTTTTCGTCTTCCCTTCTTCCGCGAATCTTGCTGTCCATTGCTGGTCTTCATAACCATGAGGCTCCTTTGAGCTCCTCGCCCATTCTGTACTAGTTCCACTTCAGAAATGAAGTTAATTTGGTATTCACCCTACACATAGCCTGACTCCTACTCCGAGGACGAGGAGGACATGATTCCAACACAATTTTGACTACTGCCTGGCTTTTACCCTCCAATATGCGCTTCGATGACTCCAAAAAACGCTTGCAAAAACAGGGTTGACTGAGACGCTATCTTTCAATCGTTCCACCTTGCGCAGCACCCCTCCTCGCTTCGCTCGTCGGGGTGCTTCGTTCCGGTTGTATTTGATCGACCCACCTATTACTACTCTGAAGGGAAGGTAACAACCAAGACAACAGGAAACAACACGCAAACCAAAGAAACAAACGAAGAATCAAAAACAACCAAGCACCGGGAGCCACCCTATCAGAGAGAGGGGGTATGGGATAGGATTGATGGAAGGCAAGCGGCCAGTGCCAGGGGTCACCCTATTAGAGAGAGGGGTGTATGAGGTAGGATTGATGGAAGACAAACCGCCAGTGCCACCCCCTCGCAGAAAGCGGCCACCAGTGCTGGCTCCTCGCAAGTAAAATTTTCCCCATAAATATATCCTCGCCATGGCAGCCGCGCCACAGCAAGATATTTTGGCAGAGTTTGACCCCCTTTTCCCACCTGCGAGACGAGACCAGCAAACAAACTATCAAACAATGCTCGCAACACTGTTTGGTGCTCCTGAGCTCGAAGGGGTGGAAACCCAAAGTGGCCGTCGGTTCACCTGATGGCGAGCCAGCAACAATCTTAACAGAGACCTGACAGAAACCTTCATGAACAGGATTGAGGCGGTGGCCAACACCTCCTTTTACATTCGTTATTTGTATTCTTATTGGTTGAGTAACATTCACCATGGCTCTCTGATGTTGCATTACAAAAACCGAGGAGGGGTCAACCGAAGCGCCGATGCGGAAGCCTGGCTGCGTGAAAAGAGGAAGAGCGACTGTCTCAAGATCAACTCGAAAGACCAAACACACAGTGGGTTTTCGAGACTCCTTCAGATGTCTTCGTAAAGATCATAAACACCCGTCAGCCCTTGTTGGGAACAGGTCCTCTGCCAGATTGGTTGCGGGATCTTGCACACGGGTGTCACGGAATGGTGTGTTTGGACACGTATCAAGATAACCTTTACCTTTGGAGAAGTCTCGCCGTTCATCAAGGAGCCAGACACGACCGAAGCACCAAAAGGGCACAGGAATTGGCAAAGAGTTTTTATCAACTTGAAACTGTTCCACATGATTGACAAAAAACTTCACTTGATGAACTTGACAAAATTGAACGACATTTTAACCACGATAAGCCCTTCCCTGATTGGTTGGGGATTCGGGTTTATGAGCCTGAGAAACAAGGTGAAGAAATAGTTTGGTTTCTTCGTCGAAACCCCAACCCAAAACTCACAAACATTCTCACAATTGTTGTGTACGAAAGGCACGCGTTTGTTGTAAAGAAGATTGAGAGTTTGGGCCAAAACTACGTTTGTCATCACTGCCAAACAAGATCCACAAAAGCATGTCATCTGCAACGACACATCGCAACCTGTTCTCGAGGAAAAACCGTGGTGGTATGCCCCAACCAAAGAATCGGAAAACCGCAAACCGAGTTCGAGAAGGCCTTCTTTCCCAAATCAACCGACTCACCCGAAGCGATCAGATGGTTGGAACGACAAGCCCACCAACGAGGAATTCACATTCACCACGCCCAATGTGGGCACGGAGGCGAGCCGTGGATTTTGGGCCGCCCGGTGGATGGGTTTCACCCCCAAACCAAAACAGTGTACCAATACCAAGGGTGTTACTGGCACGGCTGCCCACGATGTTACCCCGACAGCGACACCAAAATAACAAAGGCCGGAAAAACCCGCGAAGAGCTGCACCAAGCAACACTGCAATGGACACAAAAACTCCGAACAGCGGGGTTCCGTGTGGTTGAAGCATGGTTGTGCCAAGTCAGGCAAACACAGGAGACGTTGCCCCCTGTTTTCACAAGAACCTATCCACACGCGATCATCTTTGACCTCAAGGCATATGGGGACAAAACCAAGAGGAAGACCCGACGCCCACACTCCACATTCAAACGTTCACAAACCAATCTGTTTCTCAATCGGCAACACACTCAAGCGCGAACCAACACACATCTGCGACAGAGACCCCAAAGAGCTGATTCACAAGTTTGTGGAGGAGATCGAACGGCGAGGAAAAGAATTCAGGAGGAAGTCAGAAGGGTTTTCATGCCAGACATTTTCGACTTGCTGCCCAAAGACCAACGAGCCAAAATCGCTGGGTGATGTGACGAAGTGCCCGTGCCGGGTTTCAACTCTGGCCGCTACGACTTGAATCTTGTGAAAGAGCATTGGGCGAATTACCTCGCTGAAATGACTAAAAGAGTGAGAGTGGCCAAAGATGCAAACAAATTAATGTTTCTGCTTCTTCCGAAGTTCTGCTTTCTTGAGATAATCAACTATTTGACGCCAGGAGTCCAGCTTACGGCTGTGAGGCGGTGAAGTCGGGGTTTCCGTATGAGTGGTTTGACGGCCCAGACAAGCTCGATTTTTCCGGTTTGACAGATCATCCCGAGTGGTATTCAAGTTTGAAAAGAAAAGTGGGTGTTGACGCCAGAGGACTGGAAAGGGTGTGTCCGTTTGTTCGAAGAAAAGGGAATGAGGACCTTTGCAGACTGGCTGTGGTATTACAACAATCTGGATGTCGCGCCGGGTCTCGAAGCGTTGGACAAAGTGTGAGCCTTCTACACCGAAAAGGGAATTGACATTCTGAAAGACGCTGTCAGCATCCCAGGAGTCAGCCTTCACTATTTGATGCAGGGAGCAGTTGAGCGAGGAGCAGAGCTGTGGAGCCCCTGCAAAGAGGCTTATGAAATGTTGAAAGGAACTGTGGTCGGGGGCCCGAGTCTTGTGTTTACCCGCCACCACAAAGTGGGGGTTACAAAAATAAGGTCGTACAAAGTTGACAAACCAAAACCTTGTGGCAAAATTTTCGGCTACGACGCCAGCACATTGTATTTGTCAACGATGGTGCAGGACATGCCCTGTGGGAAGGAACACATGATTTACATCCCCGACGAGCAGCGGGAAAGAGCGGCAGCAAAGTGTGCAGGAGGGTAAGGAGTTTGGTTTTGCAGAAGTTGATTTGAAAGTTCCCGAGGCGTTGGTCCCCAAGTTCGAGGAGATGTGCCCCTTCTTCATCAACAGACAGGTGCCACAGGAAGCTGTGCTGGAGCACATGTTGGAGTATCTGGAGCGCACCAGCGGAACCCGCGGGGATGGAAGAAAGTTGGTGGGGGCCCTGTTTGCAGAAAAAAAATGTTGGTCTACGCCAAACTCCTCCGTTGGTACATTGATCACGGAGAGGAGATCACCGCCGTTTACTGAAAGAAGATTTTCACCTGGTTCGTGGAGCGGGTAACTGAGGCCCGCCGAACAGGCGACACTGACAAGAGCAAAGCCCTATTGGCGGATGTGTTCAAACTCTTGGGCAACAGCGCGTACGTGAAGCTCATCGAGGCTTTGGAGAAACAAACCAATGCCATTTACACGAAGGATGACAAGGTCGTTGACAGAGCATTGAGAAGCTGCTTCTTCTCGGACCTTACGAGCTGGAAAGCAGGAAGCCGCGGATCACGATCCGAAGGCCGTTCCAGGTTGGCATCGCAGTGTATCAGCTGGCCAAACTCCGAATGCTCTAGTTTTACTACGACTTCCTGGACAAGTTCTTGGACCGCCGCGACTTCGAGCTGATCAAGATGGACACGGACAGCAACTACATGGCGATACATGGCGCAAAGTTGAAAGACGTTGTGAAGCCGGGGATGAGGGCCCAGTTAGAGGTGGAAAAGGAGCAGTGGCTTGCGTGGGACAAGTGGAGCAGCCGCGCCCCAGGGTTGTTCAAGCTGGAGTGTGAGGGTCCTCGAATGAATGCGCTGTGCTCGAAGTGTTATTACGTGGACGTCGACGGGGGCAAAAGCAAGTTCAGCACGAAAGGAATGAACCAGAGGCAAAACGCCATCAGGTGGGAGCGTTTCAAAAAGGTGCTGGAAGGGGAAAAGGACATGGCAACTAACAGGGGCTTCCGCATGCGAGAGGGGCGGATGGTGACTTACATGCAGCAGAAGCTGGGCCTGAGCGCGTACTACGACAAGCGGTGGGTGCTGCCAGACAGTGTTCACACAGAACCCATTGAGTTTCACCCCCCCCCCCGCCCTGAGGCGGGAAATCCCCACTAACCACGGTTGGTTGGGGGTAACTCGGTATTCGGAGGGACAACCATCAACTCTTCTCGCACGAAGCTGCGTTTCGGCCCGTCGGAAAGCTAATACATCAATGGCTGGTTTGGTTTCACCATGACCCTGTCCAGCGTGAGAATTTGCAGAGACCAGATTGGATCTGTGGCCCTTCTCGTACCACCTTCCAACTCCCCAGGCTGGAAAAGATAGCACACTTCCACGTCAGCAGGAGCCTTTTTTCGGCCGCATCAACAGGCCTGGAATACGGAGTTGCTGGCTGTGCGAAAACGGATTGTTTTCGGATCACATCTGTGGGCTCCAATCCTGTTAGCCGTGTGGTTCGGTTCTTGAGAGCAGCCACAACCCTGGGAAGCCTTGCCACCCACACAAAAGACCGCACACCCTCCGGCAGCCGCATTTCGACTGCGTACTGGTGCCCGAACAGACGTTCAGCAAGAGTGCGGTTGAAGCGTTCCACAATCGCCTGATCGCGGTGAATTTCAACATGCCCACGACGAATGCTCGTTCCGTGTGCCTCCATGACTCTGGAAACAACCCCCATGAACTCATGCCCCGGGTCCACCTGCAGCAGCTTTGGCCATTTGAGAGGCCCGCGCTTGTAAATCCTTTTAAAGGCCCGTTCCATTTCGTCAGAATTTTTCGAGGTCAGGGGCTCAGCTGTCTTGAAGCGGCTGACCACGTCGATCACAGTCAGCGTGTATTTGAACGTTTTGCGCCCCACCTGGTCGTGTGGCATGAAGAGCAGGTCGGCTTGGTGCACTGCGTTGGGTGTTGGCACGTCAAACTTCGGCCGAGGAACATGTCGCGGCGCGGGAAGAAAGATCTGCCAAAGTGCCTGCCTTTGCGACCACTGTTTTGCGACAGTTTCTGAAACCTTTGCAAGTTGGGCCAGTTTTTTCGCTCCGGCAAACCCTTTCCAATAACCTTTCGGGCTGTAGTAAATTTTCGAAAGGCGCCTTTCCTGCTTCGAGGGAGGTTTTTCCATTGAACCTATAAAACAGGGGGAAAGATGGCGAACGCGGCCGCGAACTCAAGGGTGTGCTGTGGGAAAAAATGGTTGAGGACCATGAGAATTTCCAACTTGTTTGTCAAAGTTGCCAAAGGGTTGAGAAGCTCGGCACCCCAACCAAAACCAGGGAGGAGGTGGGGTGGACAGCCAACCCTGTTTCATACACCCACCTTCGCAAAATTCTCAAGAAACATGAAATATTTGACGCTGTCAACACCATTTCGGATGGCAGGCGTGAAATCTGCGACCCGTCTCGTTGCAAGTTTTTGGAAGGCCTCATCCGCGAGTTTTTCTTTCCCAAGTTGGTGAATTTCGTTTGCTTTTTGTGCGATTACTTTCAAGCGGTTCCTGAAGGAGTTTGGCCACGCAAAAAAGACATTCTCGCGAATCTCTTTCCTGCCTTCGATAAAATTCACCCAGCAACGCGTCGCCGGGCAAAAGAAAGGTTCGATGGATGGTGGTGGGACTTGAACCGAACAACGTAATTGCGGACTTCACACCGCGTTTGACTCCACGTCAAATCACTCCACGACGAAACGTTTGGCGTATTTCGCCTTGATTTTTTCAGGAATTTCCATGCGGTGGTCGCTGACGAAGTCGTCAACCAGTTTCAGCCTGTCAAGAAAGGCTTTTTCATCGAGAGGCTTTTTCATCGAAAGGCTCCTTCCTGAGATGGAAGCGGATCGTGTCCAGAATTTTTTTGTATGCGATCCGAGCGAAGTTGGCCTCTCAGCCTTTTTTTTCGTAGTTTTTGAAGCTTACCACAGCTTTGGCCACAAGCCCGAAAGCAGTCAAAGTTGCAAACACGATCGGGTTCAAGGTAATACCTCCTGCAACTGCGGAAGAAACGATGGCCTTTCTCGCCACGACATTGCAAAACAGGTTTTTTCTTTGGAAAGAGTGAAAAAGCTTGTCGTTTCCCCAATGTTTCTTGTGGTAGAAAGCGTAAAGCTTCCTCAACATCTCGACGGTGTCCCGTTCAAGGGAGGGGTCGATGTGGTTGAAGTCGAACACACAGAGCTTGGGTTTGGTACCCGCCATTATACAAAGAAAGGAATTTTCATACAACAAACTTGACGGTCAGTCGCACTGTTGAGCCGGTTTTAAGGCCTGATGTTTTAAACGACAATCCTTTTGAGTTGGAGGGTATGAAAATTTCGCCAGATGGGTGGGGGGATCCAGTTGACCATTCACCAACTCCTCGTGAAATATTGAAAACATGGAGGGGGTGCAGGGGCCCTTTCCAAGCGGAGTAAACAACGAGCTGCCCGGCTCGTTCGAGATCGGGCATAAGGTTCAATTCAAGACGGCTGATGCGGTTGAAGAGGGTGAATGGGGCCCAAAATTGGGGCATGCTGAAATTGTCCTCTTGTGCGGGTGTGGCTGTAAGAAGGTCACTGTCGACTCGGCAAACCATTCCAGGCCAGACCACAGGTTTCAAAAACCGGATAGCCCCATTTTGGTACCTGAATAAAAGGTCGTCATTATTGTAAACAGCCCGGCCATTCAAATTCAAATTTCCACCCAACTTCGGCTCTTTGAGCAGGAAGCTGTTCATGTTAACATCACTTTGCATTGTGACCTCTCCATTCATTCCATCAAGCAAGGTTTTGTTCCCATCGACAACATAATGCCCGTTCAGAACCAAATCCTCTCCAAATTTTACGTTTCCAAGGGTAAACCCGCCCAGTTCCAAGTCGTTTTCCAACAACACGCCAAGGGGGGTTGCACGGAGCAGTTTTAGGGGGCCGCTGCGGACTTTTTTGAAATTCAAATCCAAGTCCGACCCCATTTTTGGATTCAAGATGACTTTTCCATTCATGTTTAAAGGAGCTTCCATGGCCACCATTCCACTGTCGACAGTCCAAAGTGTGTCAAAAACACCAGAGTCCGCGCAGGAAACGTACCCAGAAACCCCATAAACAACAAGTTGGCCTGTGGCTGAGCCAGAAGTCGAGCCGTGCAGATCTAAATAAATGTAGTTGTGGGTGGTGTCGCTCCACCGGTGGAACTGAACGAGGGTTTTTGTGTAGCTGCTGAAGGTTCGCGTGGTTTGGCTCGTGATGGAAATGACGGTGGCGCTCGCCCTCAAAGACATTTTTCATTTCTTCTTCTTCTTCTTCTTCTTCTTCTTCTTCTTCTTCTTCAGTTATTCAGTTCTTTATTTTTCTAATCAGTACTTTTTACAAATTCAACATGCCCACAGGTAGCTGATGCTAGTCTAGGTGGGTCATGTCTTAACTAAACAGGGTTGGTAGGCAAGTTTACAGGAATCAGAAAGATAAATGTATAAGTGTATAAATTATAAAACTAAGTTTGTGAGTTAATTAATACCACATGAGGAGAATGCGGCATATGCATATGCGGCATATGCATATGAGGAGAATGCGGCGGAGAATGCGGCGGAAAGTACTCAACCACGAGCGTGTAATACCCTTTCGGCAGCGGAAAGAGATTGAAATCGATCCCCGAGCGATCCACATAACCCTTCGTCGCCGCGTCCGTTTGGTTGACCGGCTTTTCGAGAGCGGCGATTTTGTGGCCCCCCACGTCGAGATTTCCTGTCATGGCTTGACTGCCGTCCCTTTTCAGGAAGTCCTTCAAGGAATTATCCACGTTATTTTTTGACGCCGCGTCAGGGTTGCCTGTTGGACCGTGCAAAGCGGTAATCCGTTGCTTCCCCATGTTAAGATCACTATACATCGGTTGCGAACCATCTCTATGGAGGAAATACTCATCCACATACTCTTTGTTAGTCGTGTTACTGAGTTCAAAGGGGGGGGGGGGGTGCAAGATTCACGATTCAAGATTGCATTGTTGTTTGCGTTCAAATCCTGTTGCAAAGTATCGCTTATTTTTGTTTGAGACCCTCATCCACATATTTTTTGTTGACGGTGTTGTGAGCGGGCGTGCTGGAATCGGCGTCTTTCAAATCTTGAATGGCATACCCAGCCATTTCCAAATCACCCCACGCTGGGCTAGTTCCATCGCGAAGCAAACACAGGTCGATTCTCGAGTCAACATAGCTTTTGTTTGTGGCGTCGAGAATGCCTGCTGGGTAACCCATGTTGGTGATGAGATTCTCTCCCATGTCCATGTTGCCCGTCATCGGAGCGCTTCCATCGAGTTGGGCAAAAGTGGCGGTAACATAACTTTCACTGACCGCATCAAGCGGGCCGGCCGGCGGGCCCAGATTTTCAATCGGGTGTCCTCCTGCGTCAATGGGGCCTGTCATTGGGGTGCTCCCGTCGATTCTCAGAAAAGGCCCTGTCGATGCCGCCGTCGCTCCGTGTCTTCTGGAAGTTCCGGGCCGTTTGGCAAACCACCCCATGCTATATTGTTTCGTCGAAATTTTTCTTTGCTGTCCAAAATGTGGTTTTTGGTCGCTTTCTTTCACCACCCATTGCCGGCAAAAGGTATGAGAAATATTGATTTTTAATTTCAACCTTATTGTATTTTTTGTCACTGCCGGTACGGCCAATTAGAGAGTGGAGTGGTGTAGGTACAAATGGCGACTGACGGTGTTACCCCATGCGCTGAGAGATCAAGGCTGCTTCTCAAGCACACAAAGTCATATTCAGACGCTTTGAGGAGCGTCGTTGGTGTCATTTTCGGGCACGCACGAAGTGATTTGGATGGAATACCATGTCCCGATAAACCACAAGATGAGATAATGGATATATACGTAATATCACATGAATTGGAAAAGCTTATTAGCATGGGGGTCGATCCGTATCATGTCGTTCAAATCTTGCCAAAAAAATACAAAGAGTTGTATTATAAAGCTGTTGGTGAGGCCGTTGGAATGATGATAAAGGATTTGAAACCAATAGTTCATGAGCTTGCTTCATCCGCAAACAACAACAGCGCCGAGGATTTTTTGGATGCCATGACCATCTTTGAAGAGGACCTTGGTAAGTTGACGACCGGTGCATAGAATGACCCTATTATATTGTTTCGTCGAAATTTTTCTTCGTCAGTTTTTGTGGTTTGTCAAAGTAAAAGAAGGAAAACTTCTTGTCAGTGGCGCGGTCCAACAGGTCAGGGGGCACCCCCAGCTCGTCGGCGATTCGTTTGTTTTCCCTCGGGAGGAAACTGAACAGACAGAAATGGCTGCAGTTGTCCCAGATGTTTTTGGGAACCTTGTAAGATGTCTGGGTGAGATAAATGACACTGCAGTTTCTGTGCCGGCCGTTGATGAAATAGTCGATGATGTCGTTTTGGTTCTTTTCACACACCAAGTCGTCAAACACGACGATTTTTTGGTTGTCGGGCGGGAGTTCTTCCAGCGGGACGATTTCGTCGCTGGGGGCCACGATGAACTTGTACCCCACCTTCGGGTCGATGTTTTCGGCAAAGTCCTGCAAGAACGCTTGATACTTGTTTTGGTGGAGATTTTTTGAAAAGAGTAAGACTTTGTCGAACTCCAACAGCTCGTAAAGCATGTGCAGCAGGATGTTCGTCTTGTCCGAATTGCTTGGCCTGCAGATCAACATCCTGAAAACGTCGGCGGGCATGGAGGGGTGCCCCTGCTGGAAACTGTTTGTGGCAGCGACGTCGGGATCATAATTTGGAATTTTCATTTTTTCCCCTTTATATACAGGCGGGAAAAGCGCCATGTCTTTGAAAAAATGGAGGCAACTGGCAGAGGCTGAAGCTGAAGTCGAGAAACAGGAGCAGAAGATTCGCCGTAAATACAAAACAAACAAAATCGCGAAAGAGTTTGGCCAGGTCGAGGCTGAAAATCTTCTTAAACCGGCCACAAGGAGGTTGGACCGAGGGATGCAGGCGCCTTTGGCAGAGGCGGCCAGACTCGACTACGCAATGGATGAGTTCGACTGAATCAACCCATTCGATTGTAATTATTTCAGGCTGGAGGCCGAAACGCCTCCTCCTACACCGCCGCTAATCCCCGAAGATGAGTTTTTTCCACCACCACCACTACCAGTAATGGAAGAGGCCAACGGTGATGGTGAAGATTCCATCCCACCACCACCCCTGCGCCAAACCTGGGAGGAACCGGTGGTGACCGGCTTGCTCAAAGGGTTAGGCGAATCTGTCCAATTACAAACAATCAACCAGCTCCTCACAAAATTTGGGGACCACCCCAACTACAGAGTGAAAAGTAAAAGTTCCCCATTCGACGGTTTTTCAGTGGCAGATCTTCAAAGAACCCAAGAAGAGATTTATGCCCGCCAAAGTTGGGGGAGGGGGCGGGAGGGGTTTTCACCATAACAGCTGTAAGAGGGAAAAAGGAGGCTCAAACGAACCCCACTAAAAGGAAGAAGAGCCCGGCCCACCACAGATTGGGAACTAGCTATTATGTCGCACCGGCCTGCGATTGAAACAGAGGATGATGATAAAGCACCAGACTTATGGCCTGAATGGGAAGACTGGGTGAAGGGCAGCGGCTTTGGCGCGTGGCGCGCAGCAGAAGAGACCGCCGACAAAATGATCGACCGCCTGTATGTGGGCCTCGGTTCGTTGCGAGCCCACAACTCTTCAACGAAACTCCACAAAGAGGTTTCGGCTTTGGTTGAGAAGCTCCTTCAACTTGGTATCACCAATAAATTCCAGGGGCGCAAAATTTTCAAAGATTATCATATCCGGAGGTGAAATGTTTCACCTGCTGTTCGACTCGAGCCTCGCGAAGCTGCAACGAAACGGCGCCAACCAGAAGTCGCACGACCTCCAGATCGTTTTCAAACCACCCATCATGCTCGACACCCAGTGAAACTACGAAGCGGCGCTCGACAGTCTCATCACCTTGAGCTACTCCTGGTACAACGCTGCGGCTGAATACAACAACACACTGAAATGGCAGAAGTAGGGGGAAGCTTGCACAGACCTCAACCGCGAATTGCAGACTTGCTCCGGGTTCGTCGACCCCTCTGCGGCGGACAAGAAGCACATCTTCAGCCTGTTCTTCGACTACCCCACCACCAGGGTTGTGATCCAGATGGCAACAGGGTACGAGCTCGACCTCTTGACGGGGGATCTCGGGAAACTGCTGGGCTTCGACAAGAAGGTTCTGAAAGACGCCACGACCTTCACCGGGGGACATGATCCCCGACATCACGCGAAGCGTCGACTGGGTGTTCCTGCGTTGCGACCTGATCACGCCGCGGGCGAATGATGTGCCAAGTGATGTACTGTTCTCCTTCTCCACAGCTAACCTTGAGGTCAGCTATCATTTCACAAAAGAGCCCCTCCGCCCCAAGTTCCACCCAGTCAACAGATCCCGAATCGACGCGGTGAGGATCCGAGTCACCAACGGGCGAAACACTGTCCTCGACCTCAACAACGCCGATGTGGCTTTGGATCTTATGATTCGTGAAATTTCCACATAAGTATATCCGCGTGAAAGCATAACATGAACTGACCGAGCGATAGGATGAAATTTTACGATGCACGCACCGGCCGGTACCGCTTCAGACACAAAAGGTCGGGTGTGGTCCGCGACACCCTCATGGCCATCGACAAACAGCTCAAAAAAGCGGCCGCGCCTGCCCTGTAAAAGGCCGCCACAAAGGCAGCTGAACAGGCAGTCGCAAAAGCAACTGAAGAGGGCTTAGGTGGTGACCGAAAAGGGCGGCAAAAAGATACGCCAGCTGCTGCAGAAACGAAAGGCGGGCCGCAAAACAGCTGCTCCAAGAAGGCAGGCGGCCTCAGACTCAATGGTGAAACTCAGCCAAATTTTTGCCAACCAACTGTAATCCTACCTTGAAACAGAAATTTGAAGAAAAACGTTTTTTGGTTTGTATACAGCGATGTTCAGGACACCCCGCTTACTTTAGAAGGTAGACTACCTCCAATTCAACCTGAACAGTCCACTCACGTTTCCGGGAAACGGGCAGGAGCAAATCAAAGGTGGGTTGGTGTTCGATATAAAAGACTGAGACGTCATTCTTGACTGGTACAACGCTTATTTCCGGTCGGAGTAAGAGCTGCAGGTCAAATCGAACGGGAATTTTATGGCCGTGGATGTGGCGTCGCCGCCGGTCAACGGCTCCTTCTCTCAAATTCGAGACTTGAAGGTGAAATCCGCAGGAAAAGTCCTTTACGAGGCCAACGGCGTTCACAAAGTCGTTTTCATCAAAAAGGCGCTGGAATACTCCGAGGACTACACACAAAGTGTGGCAAAAGATGAGTTTTGGTATCTCGACAACGACAACATAACTGTGACGGGTGCCGCCGCAACCAACATCGGGATCAGAGCGTGTGAGCTTCTTTCGCAGGGAGACCCCAAAAGACGGTCAAAACAATAATCCCTCTCAAAAGCTATTCGTTCTTCGAGGTGTTATCTGACAAACTTCTCCCTCCGATGCAGCTTCAGTTCGAAGTGTAGCTGTAGGACGACGCTGAAATGCTTTTCGGGGGTGCTGCTGCCGCCGACCAACAAAAGGTTGGCAGTGAGCTGCTGGACCAGCTTTCCTCAAAGGTGCGCCCCAACATCCGTTTCAAAACCGACAGACCTGATTGACGGAAGTGGTCTCCGTACCCCGAAGCACAATTATCGTGGAACGGGATTGGAAGTCCATGAATTGATTGGGAAACTGCCGGCGCCAACAAAAGGTTGGACCCTCCCCGGACAAAACTATTCCGGACCTTATAACCCCCTGGACCAACAACTGAGATTTGATCCTGAAACAGGTGAGATACTGGAAGTATTTCAGAAACCCACTGGTCCCATCGACGCGGTGGCAATGCAGGATAATGCTGATTACAGCAGTTGCGATTTTCGCGCGAAGAAGTACGGCGAGAATGAAAAAAAGTGCAAGCATGTTGCTGACCGAAAAATGGTGAAGTCTCTTGATGCGGGGGAAGAGACAATGGGGCTACGCGTTGGCCCGAAACACAATCAACATGAAAGAGAAACTTGGTTTGGTTGTTTGAGTCAAACCTCCTCGAAGGCTGACGTCACGCCACAGCTGTAGCGTTTTTACAGTCTGAGGGCACAAGGGCCTGATGACGTCACGCCACAGCTGTGTCATGACGTCACGAAACAGCTGTGGTGTTTTTACAGTCTGATGCACAATGACCTGACGACGTCACGCCACAGCTGTGTCATGACGTCACGACACAGCTGTGTCGGCTAAAAAACGTCAAGGAAAAACTTGGTCTTGGTGTTTGAGCTCATTCAATACTCGTCGGAATTCTTCTTCAACCTCTTCCTCCAACGTTTTTGAGGGGGTGTATAATTCACCTGCAAGGGACACCACGACCCAATACAGTGTGAACAGAAATGTGGCAGCCATGGGTACATGTTATCTATGATCCACTTTTCTTCAATATCCTCCATCTCATACCACTGACACAACACATGGTGCCTGTTTTTCAACCAGCAAGCCCAACAGCAGCTATTACGCTGGCAAAACATGCATTTCCCGCAGCTGGTGATGAGGGTGTAGCAGTCTTCAATTTCACAAAAAGGAGCATCGTCAAAAAACAGGAAAAGATCTTGGTGAACTCTTTTTTGGTCCTGAAGTTTCGCTGCAATCGTCTCCTTGAGAATTTTTTCCCTCAACTCTGGTGGGAGTTGGTTAACGGCTTCCAAGATATCCATATACCTTGGTGTTATCTTCAACATTCAAGGGGTCTTCAACAATCCTGTGCCGGCCATTTTTTTGCATACACAACCAACAAAAACCATGCATTCTGTCACAACGCCAGTGCTTATCGCACTTTGTGATTTTTGTCTCACAACCTTCTTTTTCACAATAATTCTGCTCCCATGCCTCACCAAAATAGTCGTCAACAAGTTTTACCCCACCCCATTTTATTCCGGTCAGCAACCTTTTGTTTGACCAGCTCGGAAACTATTTTCTTTCTCATCTGTAAAGGGGGTGTTATTGTTCAAAAGCCTATTTCTGCGAGGGTGCAAAAAATAATGGAAACATAAACCGAAACAAAGGAACCAACAGTTCTCCGTGCACCTACCCCCAACCCATTTTTTCGCGCTCCTTCAGCTGGTTTTTGATATGGTAGCGAAGGATTTTCTCTCGCAACTCAGGTGGGAGAGTGCGAATCTGCTCCATCAGACCCATTTATAACTCGGCGCAGATCTTCAATGGACTGTTGCCCAAAACTTTTCATCGAGCATCCACTTTTTCATATACTCTCTTTCAGCGGGTTTGAGGAGTTTAAAAACTTTGAAAGAAAAATCGCCACAGGTGTCGTGGATGTTTTTTGCATTCTTGATAAACCACCAAGGGGATTCATCCTTTTCCAACAAAATGCGCACATACAACATTGGTGCGAACTCCATGGAATTTTGTCCTCCTCTTTCAGCCATCTGTTTATTCTCAGAATCAACTTGCGCCTTATGGTGTGTCGTTTTGACCAATCCTGTACGATATGATAGCGCATTCGTCAATGAAGCGGGGTTTTCCTTTCGTTTTCAGAATATACTGCCATGGAGACATGTTGTTTTCAAGGAGCGCACAAACGGAACACATGGATACACAATGCATCGAATCTTTGGGCTCTTTTTCAAGCCACTTATAGATTTCTGCGAGAAGCCCGTGCCTTATCGTGTGGTGTTTCAACCACTCCGTCATCGCTCTCCCACACACACCCCTCTCTCTAATAGACCGGCTACTCTCTACACCACCCACTCCTGCTGCATCCCAACCTCAAACCATTCATCCCACACCCAAGCCGGAGGATCGTCCATGCCATCCCAAAAGGTTGGTGGGGCTCCGGTTATGAGACAAATATCCTCGTTGCAGCAAGTGCATTTCAAACAACGAAAGGAACTGAAGTTTTCAGGGACCACGTAGCGCACATGGTTGGGGTTTTTCTCCTCGGGGGGTGGAGAATATGGAGGTAATAGAAGAAGGAGGGGGCAGCGGTTTGAGTGGCTGCGGCAGAAATGGAGGGAGCGGTGCGAAGTAAAACCGCATAATTTCTTCCTTCGTTTCTTGCCAGCTCTGGCGGGGTAGCGTGCGAGGGGCCGGCACTGGTGGCCTCTTTCTGCGAGGCACTGGCCGCTTGCCTTCCATCAATCCTACCCCATACCCCCCTCTCTCTAATAGGGTGACTCCCGGTGCTTGGTTGTTTTTGGTTCTTGGTTTGTTTCTTTGGTTTGAGTGTTGTTTCCTGCTGTCTTGGTTGTTGCCTTCCCTTCAGAGTAGGGCTTCGCTCGTCGGGGTGCTGCGCTCCGGTTGAATTTGATCGACCCACCTATTACTACTTCCTGGGATGACGTCACCAGCCTGGTTTGACCCAGACTCCCTTTTACTCGGCCGTGCAAGAAATTGAATGAGACTTTGGCTGTCCATAAAAATAGGTCCGCAATGCGTACGTGTGTGGGATTTCATTCAAATTTGATAGGTTTGAATAAATGAGACAAACTGTTTTGTTTTGTTGTTATTCAGTCCCTTTTGCGCAGTAAGGTATTACAGTTATATGATTCGCGTTGTAAACTTCGAGAAGGGGAAAGCAAAAATTTAAGTTTTCAAAGAACTCGGGAAAAACTAACTTGAGGGGTTGTTTAATGTAATAATTGACGTTTCAAACACAAATGATTTTGTAAGAGCTAAAACTCAAGTCTATTTTAAATTTTTAAAAGCAACAATAGCAGTTACGGTTGAAATAGTAGCAATATTTTTGCGATACCCTTGTTGTGTTAGAAGTCTCTTTTGTGTACATTCAACAGATTCACTTGCAATTTTTTCTTCCGATACTGATGTTGGTTTGCTAGTCTATTTTGATACTTAAAGGAGCACTGTCACCGGTATATTTGCTGTTTTTGGTTCAATTCTGCCAAAATTACTGCCTTTTTCCTGTTATCGTGCAAAAAATGCTCCTACAGAATCAGCAATATGAATGCCAATGAAATTTTAGCAGGGAGAGCTAACCATGATAATTTTTTTGGTGATTTTTCAATGCATCGCTTGAAATTTTGAAAAAACTGGCAAGTTTTTTCAAATTTCAATCCATTTCCATCCTCGTCATCTTAGATGGAATACAGGAGTTTATAGTGTCAATGCAGTACTAATGTCATTGCAACAAAACTAGACCATCATTTTAAGGTTTCCACTGATGCATTGGCAGGTTTAAGCCTTTTAAAGTGATGGTACAATAGCGTGACACTGCCCCTTTAAGTTGGCTTGCCAGTCTATTTTCTCTACATTCAGCAGATTTACTTGCAACTTTTTCTTTCTGATACTGACGTTGGTTTCCCAGTCTCTTTTCTTTACAGATTCATTAACATTTTTATCTTCTTTTATACTTAGACTGACATGCTAGCCTTTTTTGTCTTGATTCAACAGATTCACTGGCACGTTTCTTTCTCTTGTTTTCGCGCTGTTGTGATAGCCTCTTTTGCGTTGATTCTTCACTTTCATTTGCTCTTCTCTTTTTCTCATATTCACGTCGAGAAATTAAGAGTTTGTCTCTGTAAAAACCACCCACTCAATTTCGCATCAAAAATAATTTCGCCTGAAACTCTGGTAACTGAAAGACTTTACCAAGGTTAGAATAAAAACAGATTTGGTTTGAATCGAAACGGTTTTTCGGTGGAGTTAGGAACCATGAAATATTCCGCCCGGTCAGCGCTCGTCGCAACGCCCACTAAAAGCATAACATTGGCATTTTTCGTGGCGCTGTAAAATATTTGATTCGGATCATCTAGCAGTGGATCGTACGTCAAATCACTTATTAACGTTTGCAGTTTTTCGAGAGACTAAAAGATTTTCTCTTGATTTATGTTTCAAGAAGAAATCAAGCGGATTACTAAACACTATCAATCGCTGTCGAACTATGGCTGGAAATGGCCTGGTTTCAAGAGCTACTTTTGAAAGTTTGGGACCTCGTTGTACACTCTAGTCTTGCACAGCCGAAAAGTGTAGTCCTTTATCGGCGAAAAGATGCAAAAACCCCTGAACATTTTCAGTACGAGCATTTTCATGTACGAGCAGTTGCGACTTTGACTCCTACAACAAAGTCAACATATCTCGGACAGAGTTTATCATGAGTACAGCTTACCTGCTTCCCAACAGGGGTTTTTATATTTCCACCTTCAGCTATTTCCCAAGACTTTCAATCACTGAATCGAACGGCAGTTCCAGTAAATAGGTGGTTATTGCTCTCGAAATGGAGAATGAAACGGCTTTTATCGAGTTTCTTGTAAGCAAACCTGGAGCCCGATTCCACGGCCACATTTTGTGATAAACATTCCAGCAAAACATCTTTTCAGAGCTTGGTTTCTTCGTGAATCAGTCAATTAACTTTCCAAATCTTGTATTAAGGAGAAAAACGGGATATGAAGGCTTAAATATTTTGAAGAAACTGTCGGGACAATTTAGATGGTAGGAACACGAAGGGTTTACCGAAACGAGGAAATATAGAATACGGAATCCGGAATTCGGAATTCAGAACCCGAAATTGAAATCTTGGAATCCAAACTTGAACCTGGAGTGCGGAGATCAGAAAGAGCTCACACAGAGGAGGTTATTTGAAACCAAATTTATGTTTGTACAAATGATCGAAGTCTTAACCAATCTCAACAAATCTTTTTGAAGATGATATTGAAAATTGGCGTCAAAATGTTCCTGTTTATTTTAAGATATGAATAAAGGGCGCTAGTTTCTGAAAAATCTGTGGTGCTGTATCGGTGTGGGAGTGAAACAAGAAAATTTGGTTTATCAACGGAGTTAACAAAGTAAATTGATCACCGTAAAGGGATTCAAAAAGCTGACATTACGAGCGTTATTTCTTTGTCAGAGTGAAGGGTTTATTGTTTTCGATTTTCCTCCTCTGAGAACAAAAGCGCTAGACACTTGAGGCTTGGTTACGTGCACGTTATGCTAAATATGGTAAGTAGCTGGCTTGACGTATCAGTACAAAAATTACAGTTTGTAGCAATCTCAAGAAAAAAAAGTGTTGCGTGCAACAATGTGTGCAATGTCACTGCGTGTGTCGGGTCCTTCATTCTTTATTGACTGAGTGAAAACAAAATTATATTGAAAGTGCTGACCAACTAAAGACGAGATTCGACTTTGGTAGACGCCCATTTAATGCCCCATGCATATACAAGCATTGCAATAAAAAGAGAATATATTACCTCATTTGTAAATACCCTTAGAGAATAGAGTTCTAGTTTCATTGTCTACCAGCATATATAAAAGGGACATCGCTTAAAACATGCTAGTTGTTAAAAGTGTCTATATCGTCTCCTGGTTTTTGGTGGTTCTGATATGTACATAAGGAGTAGATAGCTGTTCAAAAAGGTTTTTTCGAATTCCGCCGTGTTTTTGCCCTGAAATCGTCGTTCAAATTTCCAGCTTGAGCCACGCCCATCAAGCTTGACCGAGCTAGTAAGGGGCATGGGTATATTCCTGATCTGACGTCACAAACTGCTTTGCATGCATGTTTACAAAGACTTAATGTGATGCAAATCAGTTTGTGACGTCAGATCAGGAATAGACCCACGCCCCTTACTAGCTCGGTCAAATTTGATGGGCGTGGCTCATGCGGAAAATTTGAACGACGATTTCAGGGCAAAACCACTGCGGAATTCGAAAAAATTTTTTTGAACAGCTATCTACTCCTTATGTATATACCAGAATGACAAAAAAAAAATAGAAGACGATATAGACACTTTAAAGAAAAACTATAAACTATGACGAAGTTCACATCTTTCCTTCTAAGCCTTTTTAAAATATAAACAAGTAGTTTTACGAGAAGAAGAATGCTGTTTACTAGTTGCAAATATCTCTTTTTGTTCCAGAGATATTCAAGTTTTTAAAATATGCAAATTAGCTGAGTGATTACCGAATTTGGGATCTGCTCGTTTTGTTGGGTCGTAATATACCCGTGAGTGGTGAGTATAGGAGAATGAATATATGAAATCCAGCTCCCAGATGGCTTGTTAGCTCAGTCGGTAGAGCGCTGCACTGGTATCGCAAAGGTCGTCGGTTCGAATCCCGTACAAGCCTGAACTTTCAGGCTTTATTTTCACTACTGCTCAAGTAGTGTTCATAACTGCGATGATCAGTCATACATTAAATCATTAATCTGCAGTTCAAATATATGATTTTCATATATTCATTCTCAATAATAATAATAATAATAATAATAATAATAATAATATTTGCCCCGATTTGCTCTCAATCAATAGGGTACAACGTTGAAGCACATATCCCATCAAAGTTTTTAGTCCGTTAAAGATTGCTGGAAACTACTTTTTGAATCTACACTTTTATGTACTATATAATGACCTCAGGGCTCCTATTGTTAGCAGAGATGCTTTGTAACCTCCCTGAAGTCTTGCCTCTTTATTTTGCTTTTAAATAAAGGTTTCTGTCTCTCTGTACTAAAAAGTAGAGTGGGAAAAAGACACTTATTTTTTGCATCCTATCTACTTATTTAATAGAACAGACTGGCTTCATAGAGCCTTCTTTAATGAGCCTTTACACTGAGGCTTTATATATCTCGTCTGCCTCGAATCTCTTAGTTTGGAGTAATGCATGGCGATAACTGCGAGATTAGAGAATCGCTCTTCAGACATATTTGGTCCAGAGCAGGTCTTGATCCGTTTCACGAGCTAGTGAAAACGACCACTCAGCTTCTGCACTTGTTATCGGTAGGGTGCAGGCAATTACCAGAACGTGACGTACGTTCAGTCGAAAAGCACATTCACCGCAAGCACAGAGTGCTAATGAAAGGTTGTTTGAAAGCTCCCTATCTGTTGACTGCCAGAGTGTTTCCTATCTATACCGCTCATTTCCAAGGGATTTGGGAAACGGAATGTCTCTATTCCAGTACAACATAACTTCTAGTTCATCGTGTAGCTGCAGTGCCTTATTTACACCTTTTGCCCTTCTATCAGGCGTAATGATATTCATATTCATGAGATTGATTATAGACCTATCTCAATTCTCCCTACTTTGTCAAAGATTTTGGAGAAAATAGTCTACAAGCAACTGATGGCTCATCTAGAACGTCATAGTCTACTTTTCGAGTACCAATTTCATTTCCGTTTGAACCGCTCAACGGAACTAGCTGTTACTTACTTCACTGATCTCATTAGAAAGGAGGCCGACAATGGAAAGGCAACGGGAGCAGTTTTTATTGACTTCTCAAAGGCATTCGATGCCATCAGTCATTCTGTTCTATTAAGTAAACTGTACCGTTATGGCGTATACGATATGGCACTACAATGGTTTACGGATTATTTATTTCTCCGCAAGCAGATCGTTCAATTTAATGGTGTCCTCTCTGAACCAAATCCAATTAACACTGGAGTTCCTCAAGGAAGTATTCTTGGGCCTCTCCTTTTTCTCATCTTCTTTAATGATGTGCATGGTCCTCTTCGTCATTGTAGGATAATTACTTATGCTGATGATACAGTGATTTTTACATCCTCAAGTGATATCGATGTGTTACAAAGCAACCTTTCCCAGGACCTAGATAATCTCTCTAACTGGTTTCGTGATAATGAACTTATCCTTAATCTGAAGAAGGGTAAATCCGAGGTGATGCTGTTTGGTACCGGAAAACGGTTAAATTTGTTTCAAGGCTGTGAAGTCAAGCTATCGGTCAATGATTCTCCCATCAACACCACTACATGTTATAAATACCTCGGCGTGCATCTGGACCCGACACTTACTTTTGAAACGCATTTTAAAAAAATGTACAAGGCAGCAGGAAGAGTTAACCTCTTACGGCGCATCCGTTCCAGCATTGATACTCTTAGTGCCCAACGAATTTATCAATCGATGATTATGCCAATATTTACGTATTGCGGTTATAATAGTCTTGGATGGTCAGAGTCCTGCAAACGCATATTCCGCTCCATTGAGACCCGAAGCCTCGAAATTATTTCCCCAAAATGCAGTCCGCAGAACTGTGATCTTCGATTTTTAACAATTGACAACTTTTTACAAAAGAGATCGTGCTGTTTTGTATTTGACTGCCTTAATGGAACTGCATGTTATCCATTTAAAGATTACTTTCAACGATTACATCATAACGCTCTAAACACTAGAAACAATGGGAAAACAGTAAAACTACCAAAGGTCAAACTGGATTTTGCGCGCCGTAGTTTTTATTTTTTAGGTGCTTCGATTTTTAATTCATTGCCGTTAAGTTTAAGAAACATTAATTCTTGGATGATCGTTACTTGTAATTTCTATGATAGTTTTGGATGGTTTTTTAAGTTAGTGCATTTTTTGCTTTAATATCTACTTTTTTATTATTAGTTTTTTAATTCTTAGTCAGCAGGACCCTGCTGATAACAGTATTTTGTACTGAAGGGTTATCCTGGGTAAATATTCCATTTATTAAAATAAATAAATATTCCATTCCTTTGAGATGTTTCTAAGAGAAGGCCAGTGACCGATATTGTGGTCTTCTTTGGGATCTTCGAAAACTCCGACAATCCTTATTCTACGGGTTTTGTTTGGAATTATACAGTTAAAACGGCAAAACAGTTTGTGTGCGTTCATATGCAATGTACATGTACTTACAATTATACATGTATAATGGTAATAGGACCGAGTGGAGTCCAATTCGGTCTGTAATCATACGAGTGATTTAAAAAATCACAAAGAGTCCGATTTGTTAATCACGAGTATGATTACAGACCGAATTGGACGACACAAAGTTCTGTTACCAATTAATCAAAACTGTGACAAAATTTGAGAAACGAACTAGCCATCGGTTAAGCGTTAAACAGTTACACGTAGTCATGGATTCTGAAAAAACATAATAGTCTACTCAACAAAATGCACGACAACAGCGCGCGCAAAATGACGCGTACTGTCCAATTACAGAGGCATGACGCGTAAACTGTCCTATTACACTGTTCAATTACAAGCATGACGCGTACGCTGTCCCATTAGTGCTCAAATCGGACTGCTGATAACCAATCGCGTTCGAGAATTTTGTTATAGTTTTGATTAATATATATATTGCAGAAAATGTGTGAAATTGTCTCCTCGGACCTTACCATCAAAGGCCACACTATGTATGTGCTGTGCAGTAAAAATATGTGTTCCCAGTGTGGTTGGTTCAGTGGCCAAGTGGTTAAGGCATCCGACCGGTAATCTGGAGACCCGGGTTCGATTCCTGGCTGAGCCACATTTTCACTTAGTTGTGTTGATTTCTGTTACCAAATTAACCTTGTCTGTTTGTATTTCTCAGAAATCCCTAATGAATCGCCATCCAAGCGGGAATAGGCTGGTGATCCTAAGTAATTAAGGCAATCATTTGCTAATATATCCCCTCCCTACCTTACTGTACTATATATATATATATATATATATATATATATATATATATATATATATATATATATATACAAATCAAAAAAGAAAAGAAAAATCAGAACCATTAATAATATGCTAATTTAAAAAGCTGTGTCTTGAGTTTCTTCTTAAAGATTGCGATACTAGGACTACACTTGATGTCCATAGGTAATTTGTTCCACATACAGGGAGCACTAACCGAGAACGCTCTGGACCAACAGGTTTTGGTTTGATATGATGGCTGGCAAAAAAGCAACTTGTCGGCAGATCTAAGATTTCTCATAGGAATGAATGTATGGGGGGTGCAACCTCTACCCTCTCGCTGGATCTGCCCCTGTATACTAAACAGGAACATTTGAGGCCAGTTTTCAATATTATCTTCAAAAAGATTTTTTGGGGTTGGTAAACAGTTCGATCATTTGCGGAAACATTAATTTGGTTTCAAATATCCTCCTCTATGTGAGCTCTTTCTGATTTCCGCACTCCAGGTTTTAGATTCCAGATTCCTGGATTTCAATTTCGGATTCTGAAATCCGGATTCCGGATTCCGGATTCATCATTTGCTATTCCACATTACCTCGTTTTGGTAAACCCCTCGTATTCCAACGACTGGCTGATCGACAAGGTGACAGTTTCATCAAAATATTTAAGCCTTCAAATCCCGGTTTTCTCCTTCATACAAGATTTGGATAGTTAATTGATGGAATGTTTATCACAAAATGTGGCCGAGGAATCGGGATCCAGGTTCGCTTACAAGAAACTCGATAAAAGCCGTTTCATTCTCACGTTTCGAGAGCAATAACCACCTATTTACTGGAACTGCTGTTCGATTCAGTGATTGAAAGTCTTGGGAAATAGCTGAAGGTGGAAATAAACCCCTGTTGGGAAGCAGGTAAGCTGTACTTATGATAAACTCTGTCCGAGATATGTCGACTTTGTTGTAGGAGTCAAAGTCGCAACTGCTCGTACATGTGTTGTTACAAATGACCATAACTTTAGAAATACTAAAAATGTACAAGGGTTTTTGCATATTTTCGCCGATAAAGGACTACACTTTTCGGCTGTGTAGACTAGAGTGTTCAACGAGGTCTCAAACTGTCAAAACTAGCTCTTGAAGAAAGGCCATTCCCAGCCATAGTTCGACAGCGATTGATAGTGTTTAGTAATCCGCTTGATTTCTTCTTGAAACAATAATCAAGAGAAAATCTTTTAATCTCTCGCAAAACTGCAAACGTTAATAAGTGATTTGACGTACGATCCACTGCTCGATGATGCGAATCAAATATTTTACAGCGCCACGAAAAATGCCAATTTTATGCTTTTAACAGGCGTTGCGACGGGCGCTGACTGGGCGAAATATTTTATGGTTCCTAACTCCACCGAAAAACCGTTTCGATTCAAACCAAATCTGTTTTTATTCTAACCTTGGTAAAGTCTTTCAGTTACCTGAGTTTCAGGCGAAATTAGTTTTGATGCGAAATTGAGTGGGTTGTTTTTACAGAGGCAACCTCTTAAGAGGCAGTCCCGCTAAGGCCGGGTACAGACGAGCAAGTTTTTCTTGACAAGTGTCATTGACAATTTTTATTTGCTCCTATTTATGAACGACAAATTTTCTTTGACAAGTTTTGCCTTCACAAGTTTTATTTGCTGGTGTGAACGAGCGAACAAGTTTTCTTTGGCAAGTATTCACGGTAGCCAGCAATTCAATTACACAGCGGACAACATTTTATTTGACAAGTTTTCCTTGTCGACCCGTATAGACGAACAAGTTCTGCAATGTGTCAAGTTTTTCCTTGACAAGTCCACTTGTTCAAAAACTAGCATGCTAGTTTTTGAATAAGTGCACTTGTCAAGGAAAAACTTGACAATTTTACCTTTACACACCAGCAAATAAAGTTTGCCAAGTCAAAACTTGTCAAGGAAAACTTGCTCGTCTGTAACCGGCTTTTTTTTTAAGCCGGCCTCTCGACTTGGCGACCAACAAAAGTTTTCCTTTATTTTTTTTACCATGAAAAGGGTTTGGTACACATGTTTAAAACATGCTATAATTATTTTCCAATTCTTTATTTTTGCGCCGCCACAGACCCAAATTGAATTTTGGCTCACCTGCCCGAACTGATTATTTCATAGATTTTGTCAAGCGCGCTCTGACTGCAAATATCTAGCTCACTGAATTCTATTTTGCTACAAGTTACAAGGTGTATTCAGTTAGTTCAGAGACAAAATATAGGAACTTACTAAAAAATCTTACGCATTCCAGCGTGATTAGAAGACACCCTTCTCTTGAGCCTTAATTTGCATATCGAAAACTAACCAAATGAAAGGAAAGAAATCTCAAAAGTTTGGTCTAAATCTTGATAAAAAACCTCATCAGAGCAACGTCTATACTCCAATTAACTGGTGTATCGCTTCAAACTGGCGGGTATCACCTTAGCTTCCACACACCACGAGCTCAAATCCATGTGTTTACATAATTATCGTTGGTGTCAAAGTCATTTGCATAATTCTTAAAATTGGCGAAATGGTATTTCTTCTACCGTTCAGATTCTTTTACTGGCCTTCTAAACAATGGGTCTTAACTTCCTTTAATGATTGTATGCAATAGAAATCTTGTGTTGCGGTAAAACGTTGCATAAACGTGATCAGTCGTTATGGGTTGCGAGACCCACAAAGTAAACATTGGCGGTTGTGAGTAGTCTATTGAATAAATTTCGTTAATTCACGTTGTAAACCACGAGATGTAAAATATCAAATTCTAAAGGTTAAAGTTTTGTAATTTGGTAGTTGTAGATATTATATGCATCTTGAGGGGACACACAAACATAAAATACATTATGCTAATAAAGTTAAAGTTAAAGTTTTGCAATTTGGTAATTGCAGATATTATATGAATCCTGAGGGGACATATTAACATAAAATACATTATGCTAATAATTTTGAAACAACCACATGCAAACATACACTCACGGCCTGTCCACTGAGAAAATGCTTTGAATGCTTCCAGCAAACACAAGCGACCCGATTCAATGGCACTACTTTCTGTAATTTCTTTCCATCATTGATGGTTTTCATGCGGCTACGGTCTGCAACGTTTCCAAGCTGCAAACTCAACATCGCGGACCGTTATAACTTCGCCTGGTGTCTTGCGTTACATTGAACGTGACTATGCTAATTGGTTTGTTTGTTTGTTGTGCTATGGGATGGGAGGGGAGGGAGCAAAATGTGGGAGGGGATGGAACAAATAAATAAATAAGAAAAAGTTCTGTTTTTTCAATACATGTATAGATAAGTATCTAATCGGTGAATAGCAAAAAAAAAAAAAAAAAAAAAAAAAAAGGGATTCCAGTCGATCACTCTGTGTCCAATAATTATAGTGAACACTAACATGACGCGACTATACAATTGTGGGGTAGGAGTGGCCTGGAGTGACTGGCAACTACAGATGTATGGGCTTTTTTTTATCGGCATAATTAGCATTTTTCGCTTTTTCAGATACGGTATTGATTATACAGTAATTTGTGGACACGAGTCTTTTTTTTAAGTAGTACCTAACCTTTGTCTTTTGCAACTCAGTGGATAATATACAATGAAGTACACTTTTTAAGGGCACAATATTTTTTAGACTTTTCTGCTTATTCCTATTCCTTACTCCTATTCTGTCATAGAATAGGTGGATTAAAGATGAAAGTGATCTGCACACAGCTTGTCGCAGAATAGTCTGGATGGAGCAACTGAACCTATCTTCGGCAGGCCGCGCAAAGCCTGCATAGAATGCGCTGGAAAAGAAAATGGAACTGGGCAAGCGGACGCGCGCGCTAGCTTACTCCCGTCCCGTCGCTCCGCTCCCTCTCGTCGCACTCCGTTCTCTTTCCTCTCGCTTTTCCTCTCTAGATATACAGCTAGGGGATAATGTCAGATTGCTAAACCTTATTTCTGTCATTTTTGAGCGAATCTGCGTTTTCAGTCTTCAGCGAACAAGCAAAAGAATCTTTCAGCGAGCTGCACTTGTTATGCTCCTCTCGGGTTCAGACAATTTCTAGTTTTTAAGTAAAATGTCACAAAAAGAGGTAAATACCCCGTCCTTCATAGCCTGCGTGACAGGCGTAGAAAGTGGATGGGAAGGAAGGGAAAAGGCAGAGGGGAGTATCTCTCTCCCTGTCCCTCCCTCCCTAACCCCTTTCTATGGGCTTCTACGCCCGCCACGGAGGCTACGTCTTTGAGTATCACTTTGAAAATTTCCAGTTGAGAATTGAACGCTCCATTCTAATTAACATCGCGGTCCCCGCAATCAGTGCCAGGAAACAGCAGGAACCCCCCTACCCCATTCCTCGACCATTATTTTAGTTTCCTTATAGTGCCTGTAACCCTAAAAATCTTTTTTCGCTCAATAAAATCTTTGTATGGAACTGAGAAAAATGCCGGCCGCAAAAAGTTTTGAATTCGTTTAAAACCGCGATTTTTTATGATTTTTTAAAGAGTGGGAAAATAGCCCTTTTTGAAAACACGACCGAGCCGCAGAATCATTGAAAAGGGTCTGGGAACAATGTAATTTGTGACGTCATTCCAGGCCATTGATCGCTTTCTTGTTCGGAACTGTTATTGCTTCGGAATGCCAGATACTGATCCGCTATTTTTGGTTGTAGAAACGGGCCAAACAAGATTAAGGGTTTATCATTGCACCCAGTATGTTTTGAAACGGCTGTCGATCCAAAGAAACGCAATAGAAAAACAAATTGGGTCGACTTTGTCAAAATCAAAGCGTGTTCATTGGAAGCCCACGAAGAACTCGGCAGTACAATGTGTGAATATGTTTTTTGTCACGTCTTTCACTCACTTTGTATTTGTAAAATTTTGCTGGTTTCCAAGAGTGCGTTCCTCTTAAATATCTCTCTGCGTCTCATTTTATTCAGAGGAGGCAAGACGCACTGGCCCGCTTGTGTCCGCTTGTTGGTCGAACACGAGCAAAAGCGTGGAAGAAAATGCAAGGAATCAGCATATTTGTCCACCACCGTTAGTCGCTTTTACAATTCAGTTCAAGTTTTCCCTCCATTTCATTGTGAGCCAGCCATTCTTCGTCTGCTATCGCCTCATTGGCATAGACATCTCCTGGCTCCTCGTCATGTAAGTTTTCTTGTTCGCTCGCTGATTTGATGAACCGGTACCCTTGACTTCTAATTTGTACTCGACATCCGGCCGTTTCTGCGGCCTCGAGCTAGAGCTAGAGCTAGAGTCAAAGCCAGTATTGCTGGACGACATTGTGAATAGATTTGATAATCCAATTTTTTTTTAGTCAAACAAATGTTCTTTCGCCAAAATACTAAACCCTGAAAACGCTTGATCCCATACAGTATAAACCAAAGCGACGCGACGCAATATCCTGGAAAGACGTCACTAGTCCCATTCTCCCATTTGCTCGGTCGTGAATTAAATGGCGACCACTTTAAAAATTCAACAGAATTAAAAAAATTTTGCGGTATTTTTCTCAGTTCCATACAAAGGTTTAATTGAGCGAAAAGAAAAAAAAAACAGATTTTTGGGATAATAGGCACTTTAATAGGAACTCGTTCCCAATTTCGGCTTAAAATGTAAGTAGTTCGCACTCCAATTTTCAGCTAGCTTCCCACGCAGTCGTGAGAGCCGGCTAATTTCAGCACCTTCTTCGCTTGTCATCGTTTCTCCATACAACATAACCCTTTTCCAACCGCTTTTCAAATCTCCTTTCGAGTTCTGTTTAACAATTCCAGATTACGGATATTAAACTCTTTACCTTTAAAGCAGATCTAGTAGTAAGTTTCATTTGATTGGATCTTTTTCTTTGACCTGTACATGTCAACATGTGTCGTAGCCTTTGCACAGTTGTGCCGGTCGGGACGCTAATACCCCACATCAAGTTTGTGTTCGATATATTATTTGGAGACAGTGTGATGGACTAAAACAATATTGAAGGAATTCCTTTTTTTGCTATTCACCGATTAAATACTTGTCTATACATGTATTGAAAAAACAGAACTTTTTCTTATTTATTTGTTCCGTCGCTTCCCACATTTGCTCCCTCCCCTCCCATCCCATAACACAACAAACAAATCAATTAGCATAGTCACGTTCAATGTAACGCAAGACACCAGGCGAAGTTATTCTTGTTGGTTATAACGGTCCGCGATGTTGAGTTTGCAGCTTGGAAACGTTGCAGACCGTAGCTGCATGAAAATCATCAATGATGGAAAGAAATTTGCAGAAAGTAGTGCCATTGAATCGGGTCGCTTGTGTTTGCTGGAAGCATTCAAAGCATTTTCTCAGTGGACAGGCCGTGAGTGTATGTTTGCATGTGGTTGTTTCAAAATTATTAGCATAATGTATTTTATGTTAATATGTCCCCTCAGGATTCATATAATATCTGCAATTACCAAATTGCAAAACTTTAACTTTAGAATTTGATATTTTACATCTCGTGGTTTACAACGTGAATTAACAAAATTTATTCAATTTGTGGGTCTCGCAAGCCATAACGACTGATCACGTTTATGCAACGTTTTACCACAAGATTTCTATTGCATACAATCATTAAAGGAAGTCAAGACTTATTGCTTAGAAGGCCAGTAAAAGAATCTGAACGGTAGAAGAAATACCATTTCGCCAATTTTTAGAATTATGCAAATGACTTTGACACCAACGATAATTATGTAAACACATGGATTTGAGCTCGTGGTGTGTGGAAGCTAAGGTGATACCCGCCAGTTTGAAGCAATACACCAGTTAGCTGGAGTATAGACGTTGCTCTGATGTGGTTTTTTATCAAGATTTAGACCAAACTTTTGAGATTTCTTTCCTTTCATTTGGTTAGTTTTCGATATGCAAATTAAGGCTCAAGAGAAGGGTGTCTTCTAATCACGCTGGAATGCGTAAGATTTTTTAGTAAGTTTCTGTATTTTGTCTCTGAACTAACTGAATACACCTTGTAACTTGTAGCAAAATAGAATTCAGTGAGCTAGATTTTTGCAGTCAGAGCGCGCTTGACAAAATCTATGAAATGTACACTTTCGATCGCTATCAGTTCGGGCAGGTGAGCCAAAATTCAATTTGGGTCTGTGGCGGCGCAAAAATAAAGAATTGGAAAATAATTATAGCATGTTTTAAACATGTGTACCAAACCCTTTTCATGGTAAAAAAATAAAGGAAAACTTTGTTTGGTCGCCAAGTCGAGATGCCGGCTTTTAGCGGGACTGCCTTTTAATCGTCTTTTCTTTATGTCTGCTGTTTCATCTGAACACTTTCGTTTTCTGTTTTGTTTTATGTTATTTTCATCAGTCAAAGTCAACTGTTCATTCTTCTGTTCAAGTTGACAATCACTGATAGAGACACCTTTAATTTTAAAAGGAACAACTCCTGTTTGTAAGCAAGACAGTTGCAAATATGATACAAGGATTTCAAGGCCTTCAATACTGAGCAAAGTACATTTCCCAAATGAATGGGGCATGCGATAAAAATCCTTTGCATGAGAGTCAAAAATTTTAAAGCTTTGTTCAAAAATTTTAAACACTGCAACTGTATTGATACCAGCAGTTAACAAACAACAATTGTAGTTTAGTCTCGACGTTAAAAATACTTCTATCAGTGAATTTTGAAGAGACATGTATGGACCATTACTAACTTCCAGCTCATGACTCACTGTATAAACTTTGTCGTAAAGTGAAACGATACATGGAACATCAGTTAACAGCAAAAGGTCATTTGCCTGTACAGAATATCTTATTGAAATGTATAGATTATTTCCAATGGTCAAAATATTATTCAAAGTGGAAGATGTCCACACAATTATATGTTATATTTGATGGTAAATAATAGCAGTAAGAGACCTTGCTACACATTGGTTAACAGTATTTTCACCGAACAGTGCTTCATTTCCTTGACTGTAGTCGGCAGATACTGTTCTCTTTGGGTTAATGATGTTAAATATTGTTGGGGCGGGATTTTCCTGTACATCATTTGCTTGCTTTATAAGCAATGGAATATACACATTGTAGCTCATCATTCGTGTAAACCAAAACATCACTTCATTCCACATCATGTACTGTCCAACAACTTGTTTCAAAGTCGGCAAAAAAAAAAAACACGCTTAAATAAAACATTATGAGTATTATATTCCAAAAACGATCCTTAAAACGGAATGAGGCATCCTTTGTTTTCAAGAAATTGTCATAAGTGCCGATCCTTGACCGGAATTGTTCATTGGAGATACCCATAAGTTTGAGTCAAGTTCAGTGCAAGTAACAGTTTCTTTTAGTTTGTAACACTTTGAGACACATGTGAGACACTTGTGAGACACTTGTGAGACACATGTGAGACACTTGTGAGATAGTCTGAGACAATCTGAGGCTTTCTGTGCAACCCGCACAGATAAATTCAAGCCGAAAAATATTGGCTTGCGAAATTTATAAAAGCTGGCACAACTTGCACCCAATCGAAAGGTCGAAGGCGATGACTGTTAGCTTGTGAATAAAGCCAAACAGCTCCTGTGACAAAACGATCTTCTGCTATAAACACCTGAAGAAGTAACGGAAGAAAAGTCTCAGATTAGAAACAACGAAGGTAAAAAAAAAAAAAAAAAAAAAAAAAAAACGCGAACGTAATCGGTTTTCGTCCCTCAATTGGAATATTTTGAAGCCAGAATTTCAACTTATAAGAAATTAAGACTTAAATATACTCAACGAAAACGTCAAAAAGGAAAACGACTTCTACTTACCTTGTGAACTAAAGATCTTCATGTGCCAGCTAGAAACAGTCCTGCTGATTGCCTGTTTCTGATTGGACACCGTTTAACAATAACCGATTCAAAATACGTACGGTGGTGGGGAAGTTTAATAAGTTATTATTTAACGGCGTCCAATCAGAAAAGTGGCAATCAGCAGGACAGTTTCCAGCTGGCACATGAAGATCTTGCTACGCATTTCGATCACTTGATTTTAAATTTATTCGAGGGCTAGTTCGGGACCGCTTGGGCGGATTTTCGATCGAGAGGCACGGGAAGAAGCCTGAATGTTTCGGCTTTTATGTTGCGTGGTTTGGAAGCTGAGCGATGCGATTTTTTGGGAAAAATCGCCTCGGCGCTGGCTTGGTGCTGGAGCTGTTCAAAGGTCTTTCCACCCTTTTCGTTTCTTATGAGGCACAGTAGGCGGCGAAGACAAAACCCGACAAAATCGCTTAAAATATCACTATTGAGGCAAAAGGACGACATTACACCACAGGTAAGACAATTTAACTTTTATTTAGCGTTGTTCAATACATATATTTAGCCATTCGTCGCTAGAGCATGAAACATACGGCAAATCCCATACATTTACTATAAAATAACAAAGGGTCACACAAACAGACTGCCTGGGTTCCCTGTGATCTCAGTTACTTTTGAGCACATCGAAAATCGACCAAAAATCGTGAGGACGTTCTTGCCCCGAACCCTTCAATTGTAATATTAGTTGTGTCAGTAACAAAATTCTCGAATATGATTGGTTCTTAACAGCCTTTATTTGTGGCTTAATTGGCTGCTTGAGGTCCAAACTGTCCTATTTGAGCTCTCCAATTACAAACACTTGTAATCGGACAAACCAAATCGGACAGTTACCTTATTTGGGTTCTTGAAGTGGATATAAACCTCAAGAAACTGTTCGTTAATCTTAACAAACAAAGATGAACTCAAGAGAAATAGTGTCTGTGTAGATGGCAAGCACTACTGCATAACATTCAAAGGTTGAAAAGGACATATTTACCTTAGTTTTTATCTAAACTTGTGGTTTGTTGAATACTTAGTGATGATTATGCCATGTTGCCCTGAAGCTCTTAAGTGTGATTTGAAAAGCGTAACAGAACACTAGGTGGCACTCCCGTGATTCTGTGAGTTAGAGTGCCATGGCATTATTAACCACTAGTTAGAAGTAATCAGTTTTTTTGTGGCTAGTTAAGTGCTTAGTGATGATAATGCCATGTTGCCCTAAAGCTGTTAAGTGTGATTTGAAAAGCGTAACAGAACACTGAGTGGCACTCGCGCGATTCTGTGAGTTAGAGTGCCATGGCATTATTAACCACTAGTTAGAAGTAATCAGTTTTTTGTGGTATGTTAAGTACTTAGTGATGATAATGCCATGTTGCTCTAGAACTTCTAAGTGTGATTTGAAAAGCACAACAGAACACTAGGTGGCACGCCGTATTTCTGTGAGTTAGAGTGCCATGGCTTTATTAAAACACTCCTCAGATTCAAGCAGATTTTTGAGGTATCCTTTATCTACTGAACAAGTTCTTTTAATTCTCCAGTCCGTTTGTTCGCTGATTTTGTTTGTAGCAACTCTTGATTGCAAAGGTTTGCTGCTTCTTATGGCTAAGATTGATGATGAGGACTTTGTTCTTAGTGGACGTTGACTTGCTATTGAGTTCTGCCTTTTCTGTATGGCTTTGAGGGCCGGTAAGTTTATTGGGCTACCTCCTTTTGAGTACTTAATTAAAACCTTGTAAAAGTCCTAAGTGAACACATTGAACTGCAGCCATTGTTACCACAGACACTTGTGTATAAGCTGCACCCCCAACTCGCTTCGGCTTCTTAAAGTACCTCCATTGGGTCTTGATAAAACAGTTTGAATCCAGATAAAATTTATTCTCCTTTGATGTGAATCTTTTGGAATTTTCCTTCCTCTGCTGAAAAAATAAAAGATTGATACTACAATTATGGGAAAACAGTTATGACATGCAATCAAATATCTAGTTACAGCATATACAATGACAATAATTATTATAGTTGCAAAGGTCCAGTATTTAACTTTCTTTTTATATTTTCTCACACAGGCCTGTGATTGTGATTTAGGGAGGCACGAGGTTTGTTTTGGAGCACCTCCTTCAAACAAAAGCTAACATTGGAGGGTATGTAGCATTCAATATTACAAGACTACAATTTTTACTTGGATATACCTCACAAATTAATGTGATTTGGTAAGCTGAAGCCACTCTAAAGGCACTAAGGCCACGTGGTAGCGGGCATTACCCCTTAAATCTACCAAAGCAAAGATTGAGCCCAAGCATTAGCAGCCATGGACAGCTGTTTCGGCCTTGTTAGGCCTCATCAGCATGGCATAGCTAATGCTCAGGCTCAAGTACCCACATATCCATAAAACAAGCAGTGAAAACGTAAAGCTTGTGGGATGTGGCTGGAGTGACAAGGATATACCTCACAAATTAATGTGATTTGGTAAGCTGAAGCCACTCTAAAGGCACTAAGGCCACATGGTAGCGGGCATTACCCCTTAAATCTACCAAAGCAAAGATTGAGCCCAAGCATTAGCAGCCATGGACAGCTGTTTCGGCCTTGTTAGGCCTCATCAGCATGGCATAGCTAATGCTCAGGCTCAAGTACCCACATATCCATAAAACAAGCAGTGAAAACGTAAAGCTTGTCACTCCAGCCACATCCCACAAGCTTTACGTTTTCACTGCTTGTTTTATGGATATGTGGGTACTCGAGCCTGAGCATTAGCTATGCCATGCTGATGAGGCCTAACAAGGCCGAAACAGCTGTCCATGGCTGCTAATGCTTGGGCTCAATCTTTGCTTTGGTAGATTTAAGGGGTAATGCCCGCTACCATGTGGCCTTAGTGCCTTTAGAGTGGCTTCAGCTTACCAAATCACATTAATTTGTGAGGTATATCCTTGTCACTCCAGCCACATCCCACAAGCTTTACGTTTTCACTACAATTTTTACTTTACCAGTTCAGTCCAGTTTCTAGCAATAATTTTTTTTATGTTAACCAGTTAATTTGAGCGAATTTTTCGTAGTATGACAAAATTAAGAGAATATGAAGGAAAGTGTACAAATTGTCCGTAGTAATTTGCTAATCACCTCCGAGTTAACCAATCAGAGTGCGCGAAAAGCACTATTTCCTTGTGTGATATATACCAATCTTGGTTATTGTACTTTTCAGATTCAAAGGTTTGCGAGATGACCTACTGTGCATTCTTGATGAAGAACTGTGATCAATGTACCTTTGTGCTCTACATTGCGATATGAGAAATACTGAACAGCTATTAAAGAGTGTGAAGTTAAAAATTTCTGGGGATTACCTGGCATATTTCAAATATGTAAGCAACTTGAAGAAGTCACTGAAACAATTGCTTTGTAATAAAAAGGGCAAAAAGCTGCTAAATTTTTTAGTTACTAAAACAGATGGTACAGGATTTTTCGATCATTCCGGTAAAAACGAGAGAAGAGGGATACCTCAGAAGGTATTCCTTTTTTCTTCGAAAAATGTCCAATGGAAAGATCTGTTCCATTTGATTCACCACCGGAACAACCAGGTTTTCCATGCAAATGGAAGGCACCCCTAGTGTATACTTCCAACCTATAAAGTAATCTCCCTACAGTAAATGTACACAGTCTACAATTCTAATTCTACCCAGTTAATGTAGACAGTCTACATTTATGAATAGAACAAATTAAAAGAAAATTGCTTTTTGGACTGGATTTGAACCGGGAACTACCGCTAGTAGGAACGGCTTCTTACCACAAGACCACGGAAGAACAAGGCGATGGTAAGTTGTAAAACTAGATATTTAAAAAGAGTCTTGCATAGAATATCGCTGGTCTACAGTGATTAGGCCTAAGCGCTGATTTTAAACGGTTAGCTTTTTGTTGAGGTTTGGTGATTGACCTTTCCATTTACTTTGAAAAAATATTTTTCTTTAGCGAGTGTTATATAGGCTTACTACAGGGTGTAGAATCAGCGCATGAATTATATTATGTTAAAAAATTGAGTTTTGTTTAACCAGCGACGTGGCGGTCTAGTGCTTAGAAAAGAGGATTAGTCAGCAAAGAGTCGTAGGTTCGGGTCCTGTCCGAACATTGGTGATGGTCCTTTAACAACAAAAATGCTTACTTCCCAGAATTCCTTTCTGACTGTCAGTGCTAATAAATGTAGGCTCCCCACATTAACTGGGTAGAATTGCAATTGTAGACTGTGCACATTTACTGTAGGGAGATTGGGTTGATACTTCTCGGCGTGCGTCGCGTTGTCATGGCAAGGGTTGAAGTGAAACCGCTTGTGGCCTACCGATAGTAGTTCAGCAATAGCTTCAATTTTCTTCATTCTGCTTGGTGGGTAGTTTATTTGATTGGTATGATAAAAGATTTTAAACTGTGTATTACTCATAGTAAAACCATTTTCAGCATAAAATAACATTGAAAGGGGACTGGGAAAGAACGTGCTTAACTTTGAAGATTTCATCTCTTTGGAAACACGGTTACCTTGCTTTTCTTAAATTTGCATCATTCATAACCGAAAGTAGCGCTGCATGTTGGTATTATTAGTTTAATATTTATTTACTGACAGAACGGTTTCTGTAAGTGTCGAAAAATAAAAACAAAAGAAATTATCGTACCAATTAACCAAAAAATACGCAGAGAGAACAATAAGCTAATCAAATTACAAAGTAAAAACATGTTGCCGACGGCAAATGCGGAAAACCGTACTTTGATTTCATTCTCATTAGTTGAGAAATGGTGCGAATTTTGATACCCAATCAAAGAGCGAGCTAAATAAAAACAAAAACAAAGTCAAAACTGAAGTCATTGCTCTCTGCGAGGCTGCAGAGAACAATGACCATTTCAGCGTACAATAAAATTGAAAAGGGACTGGGACAGAACATGCTTAACTTTGAAGATCTCATCTCTTTGGAAACACGGTGACCTTGCTCCAACTGGCATGTTTTGACCAAAAGATTAGATTTATTAAATTTGCGTCTTTCATAATCATCTATGATTTCCCCTTGTTTTAGTTCTGCTAATTCCCAATTTGTGTTAAAAAATGGTCGCGCTTCATGTTGGTTAAACATTTGTACTTAATAATACTGAAGGAGCGGTTTAATAAGACCAAAGAAACTACTCTGTTCAATTACAAAGGACGCGAACAGAGCAATAAACAAAACATATTACAAAACAATTAAATGTAGCCGACGGCAATGTCCGAAAATTGCGCTTTGATTGTACTTCTCATTAGTTGAGAAAGTGATACGAATTTTGCTTACCAATCAAAGAGCGAGGTGTGAATTACTTTCGACACTAAACATAAAACTGCTGTATGTTCAAATCCAGGTTATTGTTCTCTGCGAGGCTGCAGGAATAGTTGGTCACAACGAAAACACGCACAATTTCTTGTTTGAAGGTAAGCCTGAGCTAGACTATTCTATTTTCTTCAGACATGAATCATTTTCCAACCTTACCTGTAATAAAAGTGGTATACAGCTGAACGTCGTTAAAAGTAGAAATAAAATATCGATATCCAGGGTACGTTAGAAGCGTTCACATTTCTAGAAGCGAAGCTGAGACCTGCTGCAAAATGTCAGTAATCACAAATTTTCATATCGGTTCTGTTAAGATTACTTCGAAAACTGCAGTAATTCTTGCTTGGGTACGTCTTCCTCAACATTTTGTTTCTACATCATAGTATCTAGATATCGGCAGTTATCAGGAAGGGATACAAGGACCTCATAGTCTGAATCGACTGACCGTCACACAGAAATATACTGATAACAGGGTGTGGCGTTATAATAGTAACATTTTATTC
The DNA here is from genome assembly GCA_016490735.1 of Pachyseris speciosa. Taxonomy (NCBI): domain Eukaryota; kingdom Metazoa; phylum Cnidaria; class Anthozoa; order Scleractinia; family Pachyseridae; genus Pachyseris; species Pachyseris speciosa. The sequence goes on from JAEMWC010000225.1 coordinate 353,980, forward strand.
CTTGCTGATGCAAACAGCTTTTCTCGTGATCGATCAGCATTCGCTTGTTCGTGTTGGATACCGAATGGATCAAATTAGTACGGTTAGGAGTAAATATGATAAACAAAAGTCCAAACGTTTAACTTAACATCATGTATACAGGGTAATAAGGATTATTTCCGTTCGTCAAAAAGGTTAGAAGTCATTTTTCTATGGAAATAAAAGCAATGCCGGAATTGTGGGTGGAATACCCATTTTATTAAAATTGTAAAGAATAATTCAATGCATATTAACGTGGCTAGCCTCACATACCTATGTTCCATGCCTGTCAAGGGACTCATCACAGACCTTTCGGTGTAGCCAACTTGAATATGTGTGTACAGGCTGTGGCATAATACTTGTAACAGTTTCCTTCTTTTAGTATCGAAAACATCTATATCGAGCACGCTTTTCTTACGTAGACTTTTTGTTTTGCATGCTTACATAAATCATTTTTGGATATGAATAAAAATGATCAATTGTCAGTAAAAAGTCCCACTTAACCAGCTAAATGCTTCCCTTAAGGATGAATACAGTTCTGAAATAAAAGTTGTTTTGCTTGTAAATTTTCCTTGAATTGATGCTTTATGAGGCGTAAACGTTCTGCGAGAAAAATATGTGAATACAGATGCTTAAGTTATTAAAGAGAAGGGAATCAAAGTGTACTCTGCTCGTATTATGCCACTGTGTTTGCATAGAACATGCATAACATAACTATTATTAAATACAAGTCGAATAGAATCGGCAGCCGCGCTTTCCCTTAAGGTCCTTAGTCTGATGTAAGGCATCCAAGAGAGTAACGAGAACACTCAATATAGTTTTACCCCCATTTGGAAATAAATTCATTTTAATCTGTGGGAAAACTGAGAAATGGTCTATTCTCAGTTTGTGCTGTGCGCGTATTAATGGCGTCTCTGATCGCATCAAGGGAACGCTAAAATCGTTTAATTATAATAAAAACAGGCAGCACTTAGATTTCGTCTTGTCAGTACTGTGGTATGACTGTGCCATTTTATCGAGAAGTTTCTGTTTTGGATTGAGCAAAATGCCAGATTTGCGATGATTTTGAAGCTGCACGCGCAGAAAAATGGCGCTATTTGAGTGGTCTATACTCTCGCAAGGCACGTTCGATTTTAATGAAAACTGGATGCGTGTGCTAAATAATAATTGTAGCGGAATCCACGTGGAGTAATTAATATTATTCATCAACGTCACAATGACAAACTTTGATATGGAACCTTTTTACAAGTTGCATTCGTTACGAAGAAAAACGTGAAACTTAAAAATGAACTGTTGCTTTCTATTCTATTGTCTTTTAAACAATTCACGCTGGATGTTAATTTGGACGGCCTCGGTCACTTTAAACTTGGCTGATTAACGATTGCCATATTTAGGGAAGGCTGCAGATACACAAACTCTTTCTTATTGAGTGAGTGATTTACTGGTTCCTCCGCTTTGTTGTTTACAATCACAAGCTTTCCAAAGGAGCAAAGAAAGAGAGTTTACAGTTAAGTTTAATTCATTCAAGCATATGTAATTGTTCTTAAAAGTCAATGTAAGAATGACCAATAATATTTTAGTATTATACAGAAATCTCAGCTAAAATGCTTTAAATCTAAAGAAGTAAGCAAGCTTGATAAATACCAACTTTTTCCTTATTTTGGGATACACGAAAATCAAGCTGGAGATTTCTTATTTCGATTGTCTGAAAGTTGCAGGTACATGAAAGGATATATTTTTCCTCTTCGTGTTGTGTTGTCATGACAAAAGTTGAGGCATAATGCCAAGGAAATCAGCTTTGACTATCCGATAGAAAGGCTACTCGATAAGTAAAGCAAAACTTCAATTCTGTTTTTGTAGGAATGTCCGTTCTGCTTGGTGGGTAGTTTGTTTAATTGGTAAGATAAAGGATTTTAAACTGCGTATAACTCCTAGTAAATCCATTTCAGCGTCAAATAAAATTGAAAAGGGACTGGGACAGAACATGCTTAACTTTGAAGATCTCATCTCTTTGGAAACACGGTGACCTTGCTCCAACTGGCATGTTTTGACCATAAGATTAGATTTATTAAATTTGCATCTTTCATAACCATGAATGATTTCCCCTTGTTTTAGTTCTGCTAATTCCCAATTTGTGTTAAAAAATGGTGCGCTTCATGGTGGTTAAACATTTGCACTCAATAATACTGAAGGAGCGGTTTAATAAGACCAAAGAAACTACTCTGTTCAATCACAAAGGACGCGAACAGCGCAATAAACAAAACATATTACAAAACAGTTAAATGTAGCCGACGGCAATGTCAGAAAATTGCGCTTTGATTGTACTTCTCATTAGTTGAGAAAGTGATACGAATTTTGCTTACCAATCACAGAGCGAGGTGTGAATTACTTTCGACACTAAACATAAAACTGCTGTATCTTCAAATTCAAGTTATTGTTCTCTGCGAGGCTGCAGGAATAGTTGGACACAACGAAAACACGCACAATTTCTTGTTTGAAGGTAAGCCTGAGCTACACTATTCTATTTTCTTCAGACATGAATCATTTTCCAACCTTACCTGTAATAAAAGTGGTATACAGCTGAACGTCGTTAAAGGTAGAAATAAAATATCGATATCCAGGGTACGTTAGAAGCGTTCACATTTCTAGAAGCGAAGCTGAGACCTGCTGCAAAATGTCAGTAATCACAAATTTTCATATCGGTTCTGTTAAGATTACTTCGAAAACTGCAGTAATTCTTGCTTGGGTACGTCTTCCTCAACATTTTGTTTCTACATCATAGTATCTAGATATCGGCAGTTACCAGGAAGGGATACAAGGACCTCATAGTCTAAATCGACTGACCGTCACACAGAAATATACTGATAACAGGGTGTGGCGTTATAATAGTAACATTTTATTCCTTGCTGATGCAAACAGCTTTTCTCGTGATCGATCAGCTTTCGCTTGTTCGTGTTGGATACCGAATGGATCAAATTAGTACGGTTAGGAGTAATTATGAAAAACAAAAGTCCAAACGTTTAACTTAACATCATGTATACAGGGTAATAAGGATTATTTCCGTTCGTGAAAAAGGTTAGAAGTCATTTTTCTATGGAAATAAAAGCAATGCCGGAATTGTGGGTGGAATACCCCTTTTATTAAACTTGCAACGATTAATTCAATGCATATTAACGTGGCTAGCCTCACATACGTATGTTCCATGCCTGTCAAGGGACTCATCACAGACCTTTCGGTGTAGCCAACTTGAATATGTGTGTACAGGCTGTGGCATAATACTTGTAACAGTTGGAAACTTGCTGATGCAGTTGCTTTTCGTATTCATTTCCTTCTTTTAGTATCGAAAACATCTATATCGAGCACGCTTTTCTTACGTAGACTTTTTGTTTTGCATGCTTTACATAAATCATTTTTGGATATGAATAAAAATGATCAATTGTCAGTAAAAAGTCCCACTTAACCAGCTAAATGCTGCCCTTAAGGATGAATACAGTTCTGAAATAAAAGTTGTTTTGCTTGTAAATTTTCCTTGAATTGATGCTTTATGAGGCGTAAACGTTCTGCGAGAAAAATATGTGAATACAGATGCTTAATTTATTAAAGAGAAGGGAATCAAAGTGTACTCTGCTCGTATTATGCCACTGTGTTTGCATAGAACATGTATAACATAACTATTATTAAATACAAGTCGAATAGAATCGGCAGCCGCGCTTTCTCTTAAGAGTCCTTAGTCTGATGTAAGGCATCCAAGAGAGTAACGAGAACACTCAATATAGTTTTACCCCCATTTGGAAATAAATTCATTTTAATCTGTGGGAAAACTGAGAAATGGTCTATTCTCAGTTTGCGCTGTGCGCGTATTAGTGGCGTCTCTGATCGTATCAAGGGAACGCTAAAATCGTTTAATTATAATAAAAACAGGCAGCACTTAGATTTCGTCTTGTCAGTACTGTGGTATGACTGTGCCATTTTATCGAGAAGTTTCTGTTTTGGATTGAGCAAAATGCCAGATTTGCGATGATTTTGAAGCTGCACGCGGAGAAAAATGGCGCTATTTGAGTGGTCTATACTCTCGCAAGGCACGTTCGATTTTAATGAAAACTGGATGCGTGTGCTAAATAATAATTGTAGCGGAATCCACGTGGAGTAATCAATATTATTCATCAACGTCACAATGACAAACTTTGATGTGGAACCTTTTACAAGTTGCATTCGTTACGAAGAAAAACCTGAAACTTAAAAATGAACTGTTGCTTTCTATTCTATTGTCTTTTAAACAATTCACGCTGGATGTTAATTTGGACGGCCTCGGTCACTTTAAACTTGGCTGATTAACGATTCCCATATTTAGGGAGGGCTGCAGATACACAAACTCTTTCTTATTGAGTGAGTGATTTACTGGTTTCTCCGCTTTGTTGTTTATAATCACAAGCTTTCCAAAGGAGCAAAGAAAGAGAGTTTACAGTTAAGTTTAATTCATTTAAGCATATGTAATTGTTCTTAAAAGTCAATGTAAGAATGACCAATAATATTTTAGTATTATACAGAAATCTCAGCTAAAATGCTTAAATCTAAAGAAGTAAGCAAGCTTGATAAATACCAACTTTTTCCTTATTTTGGGATACACGAAAATCACAGCTGGAGATTTCTTATTTCGATTGTCTGAAAGTTGCAGGTACATGAAAGGATATATTTTTTCTCCTCGTGTTGTGTTGTCATGACAAAAGTTGAGGCATAATGCCAAGGAAATCAGCTTTGACTATCCGATAGAAAAGCTGCTCGATAAGTTACGCAGAACTTCAATTCTGTTTTTGTGGGAATGTCCGTTCTGCTCGGTGGGTAGTTTGTTTAATTGGTAAGATAAAGGATTTTAAACTGTGTATAACTCCTAGTAAATCCATTTTAGCGTAAAATAAAATTGAAAAGGGACTGGGACAGAACATGCTTAACTTTGAAGATCTCATCTCTTTGGAAACACGGTGACCCTGCTCCAACTGGCATGTTTTGACCATAAGATTAGATTTATTAAATTTGCATCTTTGATAACCATGAATGATTTCCCCTTGTTTTAGTTCTGCTACTTCCCAATTTGTGTTAAAAAATGGTGGCGCTTCATGTTGGTTAAACATTTGCACTCAATAATACTGAAGGAGCGGTTTGATAAGACCAAAGAAACTACTTTGTTCAATCACAAAGGACGCGATCAGCGCAATTAACCAAACATTACAAAACAGTTAAATGTAGCCGACGGCAATGTCAGAAAATTGCGCTTTGATTGTACTTCTCATTAGTTGAGAAAGTGATACCAACGTTGCTTACCAATCACAGAGCGAGGTGAATTACTTTCGACACGAAACATAAAACTGCTGTATCTTCAAATTCAAGTTATTGTTCTCTGCGAGGCTGCAGGAATAGTTGGACACAACGAAAACACGCACAATTTCTCGTTTGAAGGTAAGCCTGTGAGCTACACTATTCTATTTTCTTCAGACATGAATCATTTTCCAACCTTACCTGTAATAAAAGTGGTATACAGCTGAACGTCGTTAAAGGTAGAAGTAAAATATCGATATCCAGGGTACGTTAGAAGCGTTCACATTTCTAGAAGCGAAGCTGAGACCTGCTGCAAAATGTCAGTAATCACAAATTTTCATATCGGTTCTGTTAAGATTACTTCGAAAACTGCAGTAATTCTTGCTTGGGTACGTCTTCCTCAACATTTTGTTTCTACATCATAGTATCTAGATATCGGCAGTTACCAGGAAGGGATACAAGGACCTCATAGTCTAAATCGACTGACCGTCACACAGAAATATACTGATAACAGGGTGTGGCGTTATAATAGTAACATTTTATTCCTTGCTGATGCAAACAGCTTTTCTCGTGATCGATCAGCTTTCGCTTGTTTGTGTTGGATACCGAATGGATCAAATTAGTACGGTTAGGAGTAAATATGATAAACAAAAGTCCAAACGTTTAACTTAACATCATGTATACAGGGTAATAAGGATTATTTCCGTTCGTGAAAAAGGTTAGAAGTCATTTTTCTATGGAAATAAAAGCAATGCCGGAATTGTGGGTGGAATACCCCTTTTATTAAACTTGCAACGATTAATTCAATGCATATTAACGTGGCTAGCCTCACATACGTATGTTCCATGCCTGTCAAGGGACTCATCACAGACCTTTCGGTGTAGCCAACTTGAATATGTGTGTAGAGGCTGTGGCATAATACTTGTAACAGTTGGAAACTTGCTGATGCAGTTGCTTTTCGTATTTATTTCCTTCTTTTAGTATCGAAAACATCTATATCGAGCACGCTTTTCTTACGTAGACTTTTTGTTTTGCATGCTTTACATAAATCATTTTTGGATATGAATAAAAATGATCAATTGTCAGTAAAAAGTCCCACTTAACCAGCTAAATGCTGCCCTTAAGGATGAATACAGTTCTGAAATAAAAGTTGTTTTGCTTGTAAATTTTCCTTGAATTGATGCTTTATGAGGCGTAAACGTTCTGCGAGAAAAATATGTGAATACAGATGCTTAATTTATTAAAGAGAAGGGAATCAAAGTGTACTCTGCTCGTATTATGCCACTGTGTTTGCATAGAACATGTATAACATAACTATTATTAAATACAAATCGAATAGAATCGGCAGCCGCGCTTTCTCTTAAGAGTCCTTAGTCTGATGTAAGGCATCCAAGAGAGTAACGAGAACACTCAATATAGTTTTACCCCCATTTGGAAATAAATTCATTTTAATCTGTGGGAAAACTGAGAAATGGTCTATTCTCAGTTTGCGCTGTGCGCGTATTAGTGGCGTCTCTGATCGTATCAAGGGAACGCTAAAATCGTTTAATTATAATAAAAACAGGCAGCACTTAGATTTCGTCTTGTCAGTACTGTGGTATGACTGTGCCATTTTATCGAGAAGTTTCTGTTTTGGATTGAGCAAAATGCCAGATTTGCGATGATTTTGAAGCTGCACGCGGAGAAAAATGGCGCTATTTGAGTGGTCTATACTCTCGCAAGGCACGTTCGATTTTAATGAAAACTGGATGCGTGTGCTAAATAATAATTGTAGCGGAATCCACGTGGAGTAATCAATATTATTCATCAACGTCACAATGACAAACTTTGATGTGGAACCTTTTTCAAGTTGCATTCGTTACGAAGAAAAACCTGAAACTTAAAAATGAACTGTTGCTTTCTATTCTATTGTCTTTTAAACAATTCACGCTGGATGTTAATTTGGACGGCCTCGGTCACTTTAAACTTGGCTGATTAACGATTCCCATATTTAGGGAGGGCTGCAGATACACAAACTCTTTCTTATTGAGTGAGTGATTTACTGGTTTCTCCGCTTTGTTGTTTATAATCACAAGCTTTCCAAAGGAGCAAAGAAAGAGAGTTTACAGTTAAGTTTACTTCATTTAAGCATATGTAATTGTTCTTAAAAGTCAATGTAAGAATGACCAATAATATTTTAGTATTATACAGAAATCTCAGCTAAAATGCTTAAATCTAAAGAAGTAAGCAAGCTTGATAAATACCAACTTTTTCCTTATTTTGGGATACACGAAAATCACAGCTGGAGATTTCTTATTTCGATTGTCTGAAAGTTGCAGGTACATGAAAGGATATATTTTTTCTCCTCGTGTTGTGTTGTCATGACAAAAGTTGAGGCATAATGCCAAGGAAATCAGCTTTGACTATCCGATAGAAAAGCTGCTCGATAAGTTACGCAGAACTTCAATTCTGTTTTTGTGGGAATGTCCGTTCTGCTCGGTGGGTAGTTTGTTTAATTGGTAAGATAAAGGATTTTAAACTGTGTATAACTCCTAGTAAATCCATTTTAGCGTAAAATAAAATTGAAAAGGGACTGGGACAGAACATGCTTAACTTTGAAGATCTCATCTCTTTGGAAACACGGTGACCCTGCTCCAACTGGCATGTTTTGACCATAAGATTAGATTTATTAAATTTGCATCTTTGATAACCATGAATGATTTCCCCTTGTTTTAGTTCTGCTACTTCCCAATTTGTGTTAAAAAATGGTGGCGCTTCATGTTGGTTAAACATTTGCACTCAATAATACTGAAGGAGCGGTTTGATAAGACCAAAGAAACTACTTTGTTCAATCACAAAGGACGCGATCAGCGCAATTAACCAAACATTACAAAACAGTTAAATGTAGCCGACGGCAATGTCAGAAAATTGCGCTTTGATTGTACTTCTCATTAGTTGAGAAAGTGATACCAACGTTGCTTACCAATCACAGAGCGAGGTGAATTACTTTCGACACGAAACATAAAACTGCTGTATCTTCAAATTCAAGTTATTGTTCTCTGCGAGGCTGCAGGAATAGTTGGACACAACGAAAACACGCACAATTTCTCGTTTGAAGGTAAGCCTGTGAGCTACACTATTCTATTTTCTTCAGACATGAATCATTTTCCAACCTTACCTGTAATAAAAGTGGTATACAGCTGAACGTCGTTAAAGGTAGAAGTAAAATATCGATATCCAGGGTACGTTAGAAGCGTTCACATTTCTAGAAGCGAAGCTGAGACCTGCTGCAAAATGTCAGTAATCACAAATTTTCATATCGGTTCTGTTAAGATTACTTCGAAAACTGCAGTAATTCTTGCTTGGGTACGTCTTCCTCAACATTTTGTTTCTACATCATAGTATCTAGATATCGGCAGTTACCAGGAAGGGATACAAGGACCTCATAGTCTAAATCGACTGACCGTCACACAGAAATATACTGATAACAGGGTGTGGCGTTATAATAGTAACATTTTATTCCTTGCTGATGCAAACAGCTTTTCTCGTGATCGATCAGCTTTCGCTTGTTTGTGTTGGATACCGAATGGATCAAATTAGTACGGTTAGGAGTAAATATGATAAACAAAAGTCCAAACGTTTAACTTAACATCATGTATACAGGGTAATAAGGATTATTTCCGTTCGTGAAAAAGGTTAGAAGTCATTTTTCTATGGAAATAAAAGCAATGCCGGAATTGTGGGTGGAATACCCCTTTTATTAAACTTGCAACGATTAATTCAATGCATATTAACGTGGCTAGCCTCACATACGTATGTTCCATGCCTGTCAAGGGACTCATCACAGACCTTTCGGTGTAGCCAACTTGAATATGTGTGTAGAGGCTGTGGCATAATACTTGTAACAGTTGGAAACTTGCTGATGCAGTTGCTTTTCGTATTTATTTCCTTCTTTTAGTATCGAAAACATCTATATCGAGCACGCTTTTCTTACGTAGACTTTTTGTTTTGCATGCTTTACATAAATCATTTTTGGATATGAATAAAAATGATCAATTGTCAGTAAAAAGTCCCACTTAACCAGCTAAATGCTGCCCTTAAGGATGAATACAGTTCTGAAATAAAAGTTGTTTTGCTTGTAAATTTTCCTTGAATTGATGCTTTATGAGGCGTAAACGTTCTGCGAGAAAAATATGTGAATACAGATGCTTAATTTATTAAAGAGAAGGGAATCAAAGTGTACTCTGCTCGTATTATGCCACTGTGTTTGCATAGAACATGTATAACATAACTATTATTAAATACAAATCGAATAGAATCGGCAGCCGCGCTTTCTCTTAAGAGTCCTTAGTCTGATGTAAGGCATCCAAGAGAGTAACGAGAACACTCAATATAGTTTTACCCCCATTTGGAAATAAATTCATTTTAATCTGTGGGAAAACTGAGAAATGGTCTATTCTCAGTTTGCGCTGTGCGCGTATTAGTGGCGTCTCTGATCGTATCAAGGGAACGCTAAAATCGTTTAATTATAATAAAAACAGGCAGCACTTAGATTTCGTCTTGTCAGTACTGTGGTATGACTGTGCCATTTTATCGAGAAGTTTCTGTTTTGGATTGAGCAAAATGCCAGATTTGCGATGATTTTGAAGCTGCACGCGGAGAAAAATGGCGCTATTTGAGTGGTCTATACTCTCGCAAGGCACGTTCGATTTTAATGAAAACTGGATGCGTGTGCTAAATAATAATTGTAGCGGAATCCACGTGGAGTAATCAATATTATTCATCAACGTCACAATGACAAACTTTGATGTGGAACCTTTTTCAAGTTGCATTCGTTACGAAGAAAAACCTGAAACTTAAAAATGAACTGTTGCTTTCTATTCTATTGTCTTTTAAACAATTCACGCTGGATGTTAATTTGGACGGCCTCGGTCACTTTAAACTTGGCTGATTAACGATTCCCATATTTAGGGAGGGCTGCAGATACACAAACTCTTTCTTATTGAGTGAGTGATTTACTGGTTTCTCCGCTTTGTTGTTTATAATCACAAGCTTTCCAAAGGAGCAAAGAAAGAGAGTTTACAGTTAAGTTTACTTCATTTAAGCATATGTAATTGTTCTTAAAAGTCAATGTAAGAATGACCAATAATATTTTAGTATTATACAGAAATCTCAGCTAAAATGCTTAAATCTAAAGAAGTAAGCAAGCTTGATAAATACCAACTTTTTCCTTATTTTGGGATACACGAAAATCACAGCTGGAGATTTCTTATTTCGATTGTCTGAAAGTTGCAGGTACATGAAAGGATATATTTTTTCTCCTCGTGTTGTGTTGTCATGACAAAAGTTGAGGCATAATGCCAAGGAAATCAGCTTTGACTATCCGATAGAAAAGCTGCTCGATAAGTTACGCAGAACTTCAATTCTGTTTTTGTGGGAATGTCCGTTCTGCTCGGTGGGTAGTTTGTTTAATTGGTAAGATAAAGGATTTTAAACTGTGTATAACTCCTAGTAAATCCATTTTAGCGTAAAATAAAATTGAAAAGGGACTGGGACAGAACATGCTTAACTTTGAAGATCTCATCTCTTTGGAAACACGGTGACCCTGCTCCAACTGGCATGTTTTGACCATAAGATTAGATTTATTAAATTTGCATCTTTGATAACCATGAATGATTTCCCCTTGTTTTAGTTCTGCTACTTCCCAATTTGTGTTAAAAAATGGTGGCGCTTCATGTTGGTTAAACATTTGCACTCAATAATACTGAAGGAGCGGTTTGATAAGACCAAAGAAACTACTTTGTTCAATCACAAAGGACGCGATCAGCGCAATTAACCAAACATTACAAAACAGTTAAATGTAGCCGACGGCAATGTCAGAAAATTGCGCTTTGATTGTACTTCTCATTAGTTGAGAAAGTGATACCAACGTTGCTTACCAATCACAGAGCGAGGTGAATTACTTTCGACACGAAACATAAAACTGCTGTATCTTCAAATTCAAGTTATTGTTCTCTGCGAGGCTGCAGGAATAGTTGGACACAACGAAAACACGCACAATTTCTCGTTTGAAGGTAAGCCTGTGAGCTACACTATTCTATTTTCTTCAGACATGAATCATTTTCCAACCTTACCTGTAATAAAAGTGGTATACAGCTGAACGTCGTTAAAGGTAGAAGTAAAATATCGATATCCAGGGTACGTTAGAAGCGTTCACATTTCTAGAAGCGAAGCTGAGACCTGCTGCAAAATGTCAGTAATCACAAATTTTCATATCGGTTCTGTTAAGATTACTTCGAAAACTGCAGTAATTCTTGCTTGGGTACGTCTTCCTCAACATTTTGTTTCTACATCATAGTATCTAGATATCGGCAGTTACCAGGAAGGGATACAAGGACCTCATAGTCTAAATCGACTGACCGTCACACAGAAATATACTGATAACAGGGTGTGGCGTTATAATAGTAACATTTTATTCCTTGCTGATGCAAACAGCTTTTCTCGTGATCGATCAGCTTTCGCTTGTTTGTGTTGGATACCGAATGGATCAAATTAGTACGGTTAGGAGTAAATATGATAAACAAAAGTCCAAACGTTTAACTTAACATCATGTATACAGGGTAATAAGGATTATTTCCGTTCGTGAAAAAGGTTAGAAGTCATTTTTCTATGGAAATAAAAGCAATGCCGGAATTGTGGGTGGAATACCCCTTTTATTAAACTTGCAACGATTAATTCAATGCATATTAACGTGGCTAGCCTCACATACGTATGTTCCATGCCTGTCAAGGGACTCATCACAGACCTTTCGGTGTAGCCAACTTGAATATGTGTGTAGAGGCTGTGGCATAATACTTGTAACAGTTGGAAACTTGCTGATGCAGTTGCTTTTCGTATTTATTTCCTTCTTTTAGTATCGAAAACATCTATATCGAGCACGCTTTTCTTACGTAGACTTTTTGTTTTGCATGCTTTACATAAATCATTTTTGGATATGAATAAAAATGATCAATTGTCAGTAAAAAGTCCCACTTAACCAGCTAAATGCTGCCCTTAAGGATGAATACAGTTCTGAAATAAAAGTTGTTTTGCTTGTAAATTTTCCTTGAATTGATGCTTTATGAGGCGTAAACGTTCTGCGCGAAAAATATGTGAATACAGATGCTTAATTTATTAAAGAGAAGGGAATCAAAGTGTACTCTGCTCGTATTATGCCACTGTGTTTGCATAGAACATGTATAACATAACTATTATTAAATACAAATCGAATAGAATCGGCAGCCGCGCTTTCTCTTAAGAGTCCTTAGTCTGATGTAAGGCATCCAAGAGAGTAACGAGAACACTCAATATAGTTTTACCCCCATTTGGAAATAAATTCATTTTAATCTGTGGGAAAACTGAGAAATGGTCTATTCTCAGTTTGCGCTGTGCGCGTATTAGTGGCGTCTCTGATCGTATCAAGGGAACGCTAAAATCGTTTAATTATAATAAAAACAGGCAGCACTTAGATTTCGTCTTGTCAGTACTGTGGTATGACTGTGCCATTTTATCGAGAAGTTTCTGTTTTGGATTGAGCAAAATGCCAGATTTGCGATGATTTTGAAGCTGCACGCGGAGAAAAATGGCGCTATTTGAGTGGTCTATACTCTCGCAAGGCACGTTCGATTTTAATGAAAACTGGATGCGTGTGCTAAATAATAATTGTAGCGGAATCCACGTGGAGTAATCAATATTATTCATCAACGTCACAATGACAAACTTTGATGTGGAACCTTTTTCAAGTTGCATTCGTTACGAAGAAAAACCTGAAACTTAAAAATGAACTGTTGCTTTCTATTCTATTGTCTTTTAAACAATTCACGCTGGATGTTAATTTGGACGGCCTCGGTCACTTTAAACTTGGCTGATTAACGATTCCCATATTTAGGGAGGGCTGCAGATACACAAACTCTTTCTTATTGAGTGAGTGATTTACTGGTTTCTCCGCTTTGTTGTTTATAATCACAAGCTTTCCAAAGGAGCAAAGAAAGAGAGTTTACAGTTAAGTTTACTTCATTTAAGCATATGTAATTGTTCTTAAAAGTCAATGTAAGAATGACCAATAATATTTTAGTATTATACAGAAATCTCAGCTAAAATGCTTAAATCTAAAGAAGTAAGCAAGCTTGATAAATACCAACTTTTTCCTTATTTTGGGATACACGAAAATCACAGCTGGAGATTTCTTATTTCGATTGTCTGAAAGTTGCAGGTACATGAAAGGATATATTTTTTCTCCTCGTGTTGTGTTGTCATGACAAAAGTTGAGGCATAATGCCAAGGAAATCAGCTTTGACTATCCGATAGAAAAGCTGCTCGATAAGTTACGCAGAACTTCAATTCTGTTTTTGTGGGAATGTCCGTTCTGCTCGGTGGGTAGTTTGTTTAATTGGTAAGATAAAGGATTTTAAACTGTGTATAACTCCTAGTAAATCCATTTTAGCGTAAAATAAAATTGAAAAGGGACTGGGACAGAACATGCTTAACTTTGAAGATCTCATCTCTTTGGAAACACGGTGACCCTGCTCCAACTGGCATGTTTTGACCATAAGATTAGATTTATTAAATTTGCATCTTTGATAACCATGAATGATTTCCCCTTGTTTTAGTTCTGCTACTTCCCAATTTGTGTTAAAAAATGGTGGCGCTTCATGTTGGTTAAACATTTGCACTCAATAATACTGAAGGAGCGGTTTGATAAGACCAAAGAAACTACTTTGTTCAATCACAAAGGACGCGATCAGCGCAATTAACCAAACATTACAAAACAGTTAAATGTAGCCGACGGCAATGTCAGAAAATTGCGCTTTGATTGTACTTCTCATTAGTTGAGAAAGTGATACCAACGTTGCTTACCAATCACAGAGCGAGGTGAATTACTTTCGACACGAAACATAAAACTGCTGTATCTTCAAATTCAAGTTATTGTTCTCTGCGAGGCTGCAGGAATAGTTGGACACAACGAAAACACGCACAATTTCTCGTTTGAAGGTAAGCCTGTGAGCTACACTATTCTATTTTCTTCAGACATGAATCATTTTCCAACCTTACCTGTAATAAAAGTGGTATACAGCTGAACGTCGTTAAAGGTAGAAGTAAAATATCGATATCCAGGGTACGTTAGAAGCGTTCACATTTCTAGAAGCGAAGCTGAGACCTGCTGCAAAATGTCAGTAATCACAAATTTTCATATCGGTTCTGTTAAGATTACTTCGAAAACTGCAGTAATTCTTGCTTGGGTACGTCTTCCTCAACATTTTGTTTCTACATCATAGTATCTAGATATCGGCAGTTACCAGGAAGGGATACAAGGACCTCATAGTCTAAATCGACTGACCGTCACACAGAAATATACTGATAACAGGGTGTGGCGTTATAATAGTAACATTTTATTCCTTGCTGATGCAAACAGCTTTTCTCGTGATCGATCAGCTTTCGCTTGTTTGTGTTGGATACCGAATGGATCAAATTAGTACGGTTAGGAGTAAATATGATAAACAAAAGTCCAAACGTTTAACTTAACATCATGTATACAGGGTAATAAGGATTATTTCCGTTCGTGAAAAAGGTTAGAAGTCATTTTTCTATGGAAATAAAAGCAATGCCGGAATTGTGGGTGGAATACCCCTTTTATTAAACTTGCAACGATTAATTCAATGCATATTAACGTGGCTAGCCTCACATACGTATGTTCCATGCCTGTCAAGGGACTCATCACAGACCTTTCGGTGTAGCCAACTTGAATATGTGTGTAGAGGCTGTGGCATAATACTTGTAACAGTTGGAAACTTGCTGATGCAGTTGCTTTTCGTATTTATTTCCTTCTTTTAGTATCGAAAACATCTATATCGAGCACGCTTTTCTTACGTAGACTTTTTGTTTTGCATGCTTTACATAAATCATTTTTGGATATGAATAAAAATGATCAATTGTCAGTAAAAAGTCCCACTTAACCAGCTAAATGCTGCCCTTAAGGATGAATACAGTTCTGAAATAAAAGTTGTTTTGCTTGTAAATTTTCCTTGAATTGATGCTTTATGAGGCGTAAACGTTCTGCGCGAAAAATATGTGAATACAGATGCTTAATTTATTAAAGAGAAGGGAATCAAAGTGTACTCTGCTCGTATTATGCCACTGTGTTTGCATAGAACATGTATAACATAACTATTATTAAATACAAATCGAATAGAATCGGCAGCCGCGCTTTCTCTTAAGAGTCCTTAGTCTGATGTAAGGCATCCAAGAGAGTAACGAGAACACTCAATATAGTTTTACCCCCATTTGGAAATAAATTCATTTTAATCTGTGGGAAAACTGAGAAATGGTCTATTCTCAGTTTGCGCTGTGCGCGTATTAGTGGCGTCTCTGATCGTATCAAGGGAACGCTAAAATCGTTTAATTATAATAAAAACAGGCAGCACTTAGATTTCGTCTTGTCAGTACTGTGGTATGACTGTGCCATTTTATCGAGAAGTTTCTGTTTTGGATTGAGCAAAATGCCAGATTTGCGATGATTTTGAAGCTGCACGCGGAGAAAAATGGCGCTATTTGAGTGGTCTATACTCTCGCAAGGCACGTTCGATTTTAATGAAAACTGGATGCGTGTGCTAAATAATAATTGTAGCGGAATCCACGTGGAGTAATCAATATTATTCATCAACGTCACAATGACAAACTTTGATGTGGAACCTTTTTCAAGTTGCATTCGTTACGAAGAAAAACCTGAAACTTAAAAATGAACTGTTGCTTTCTATTCTATTGTCTTTTAAACAATTCACGCTGGATGTTAATTTGGACGGCCTCGGTCACTTTAAACTTGGCTGATTAACGATTCCCATATTTAGGGAGGGCTGCAGATACACAAACTCTTTCTTATTGAGTGAGTGATTTACTGGTTTCTCCGCTTTGTTGTTTATAATCACAAGCTTTCCAAAGGAGCAAAGAAAGAGAGTTTACAGTTAAGTTTACTTCATTTAAGCATATGTAATTGTTCTTAAAAGTCAATGTAAGAATGACCAATAATATTTTAGTATTATACAGAAATCTCAGCTAAAATGCTTAAATCTAAAGAAGTAAGCAAGCTTGATAAATACCAACTTTTTCCTTATTTTGGGATACACGAAAATCACAGCTGGAGATTTCTTATTTCGATTGTCTGAAAGTTGCAGGTACATGAAAGGATATATTTTTTCTCCTCGTGTTGTGTTGTCATGACAAAAGTTGAGGCATAATGCCAAGGAAATCAGCTTTGACTATCCGATAGAAAAGCTGCTCGATAAGTTACGCAGAACTTCAATTCTGTTTTTGTGGGAATGTCCGTTCTGCTCGGTGGGTAGTTTGTTTAATTGGTAAGATAAAGGATTTTAAACTGTGTATAACTCCTAGTAAATCCATTTTAGCGTAAAATAAAATTGAAAAGGGACTGGGACAGAACATGCTTAACTTTGAAGATCTCATCTCTTTGGAAACACGGTGACCCTGCTCCAACTGGCATGTTTTGACCATAAGATTAGATTTATTAAATTTGCATCTTTGATAACCATGAATGATTTCCCCTTGTTTTAGTTCTGCTACTTCCCAATTTGTGTTAAAAAATGGTGGCGCTTCATGTTGGTTAAACATTTGCACTCAATAATACTGAAGGAGCGGTTTGATAAGACCAAAGAAACTACTTTGTTCAATCACAAAGGACGCGATCAGCGCAATTAACCAAACATTACAAAACAGTTAAATGTAGCCGACGGCAATGTCAGAAAATTGCGCTTTGATTGTACTTCTCATTAGTTGAGAAAGTGATACCAACGTTGCTTACCAATCACAGAGCGAGGTGAATTACTTTCGACACGAAACATAAAACTGCTGTATCTTCAAATTCAAGTTATTGTTCTCTGCGAGGCTGCAGGAATAGTTGGACACAACGAAAACACGCACAATTTCTCGTTTGAAGGTAAGCCTGTGAGCTACACTATTCTATTTTCTTCAGACATGAATCATTTTCCAACCTTACCTGTAATAAAAGTGGTATACAGCTGAACGTCGTTAAAGGTAGAAGTAAAATATCGATATCCAGGGTACGTTAGAAGCGTTCACATTTCTAGAAGCGAAGCTGAGACCTGCTGCAAAATGTCAGTAATCACAAATTTTCATATCGGTTCTGTTAAGATTACTTCGAAAACTGCAGTAATTCTTGCTTGGGTACGTCTTCCTCAACATTTTGTTTCTACATCATAGTATCTAGATATCGGCAGTTACCAGGAAGGGATACAAGGACCTCATAGTCTAAATCGACTGACCGTCACACAGAAATATACTGATAACAGGGTGTGGCGTTATAATAGTAACATTTTATTCCTTGCTGATGCAAACAGCTTTTCTCGTGATCGATCAGCTTTCGCTTGTTTGTGTTGGATACCGAATGGATCAAATTAGTACGGTTAGGAGTAAATATGATAAACAAAAGTCCAAACGTTTAACTTAACATCATGTATACAGGGTAATAAGGATTATTTCCGTTCGTGAAAAAGGTTAGAAGTCATTTTTCTATGGAAATAAAAGCAATGCCGGAATTGTGGGTGGAATACCCCTTTTATTAAACTTGCAACGATTAATTCAATGCATATTAACGTGGCTAGCCTCACATACGTATGTTCCATGCCTGTCAAGGGACTCATCACAGACCTTTCGGTGTAGCCAACTTGAATATGTGTGTAGAGGCTGTGGCATAATACTTGTAACAGTTGGAAACTTGCTGATGCAGTTGCTTTTCGTATTTATTTCCTTCTTTTAGTATCGAAAACATCTATATCGAGCACGCTTTTCTTACGTAGACTTTTTGTTTTGCATGCTTTACATAAATCATTTTTGGATATGAATAAAAATGATCAATTGTCAGTAAAAAGTCCCACTTAACCAGCTAAATGCTGCCCTTAAGGATGAATACAGTTCTGAAATAAAAGTTGTTTTGCTTGTAAATTTTCCTTGAATTGATGCTTTATGAGGCGTAAACGTTCTGCGAGAAAAATATGTGAATACAGATGCTTAATTTATTAAAGAGAAGGGAATCAAAGTGTACTCTGCTCGTATTATGCCACTGTGTTTGCATAGAACATGTATAACATAACTATTATTAAATACAAATCGAATAGAATCGGCAGCCGCGCTTTCTCTTAAGAGTCCTTAGTCTGATGTAAGGCATCCAAGAGAGTAACGAGAACACTCAATATAGTTTTACCCCCATTTGGAAATAAATTCATTTTAATCTGTGGGAAAACTGAGAAATGGTCTATTCTCAGTTTGCGCTGTGCGCGTATTAGTGGCGTCTCTGATCGTATCAAGGGAACGCTAAAATCGTTTAATTATAATAAAAACAGGCAGCACTTAGATTTCGTCTTGTCAGTACTGTGGTATGACTGTGCCATTTTATCGAGAAGTTTCTGTTTTGGATTGAGCAAAATGCCAGATTTGCGATGATTTTGAAGCTGCACGCGGAGAAAAATGGCGCTATTTGAGTGGTCTATACTCTCGCAAGGCACGTTCGATTTTAATGAAAACTGGATGCGTGTGCTAAATAATAATTGTAGCGGAATCCACGTGGAGTAATCAATATTATTCATCAACGTCACAATGACAAACTTTGATGTGGAACCTTTTTCAAGTTGCATTCGTTACGAAGAAAAACCTGAAACTTAAAAATGAACTGTTGCTTTCTATTCTATTGTCTTTTAAAACAATTCACGCTGGATGTTAATTTGGACGGCCTCGGTCACTTTAAACTTGGCTGATTAACGATTCCCATATTTAGGAAGGCTGCAGATACACAAACTCTTTCTTATTGAGTGAGTGATTTACTGGTTTCTCCGCTTTGTTGTTTACAATCACAAGCTTTCCAAAGGAGCAAAGAAAGAGAGTTTACAGTTAAGTTGAATTCATTTAAGCATATGTAATTGTTCTTAAAAGTCAATGTAAGAATAACCAATAATATTTTAGTATTATACAGAAATTTCAGCTAAAATGCTTAAATCTAAAGAAGTAAGCAAGCTTGATAAATACCAACTTTTTCCTTATTTTGGGATACACGAAAATCACAGCTGGAGATTTCTTATTTCGATTGTCTGAAAGTTGCAGGTACATGAAAGGATATATTTTTTCTCCTCGTGTTGTGTTGTCATGACAAAAGTTGAGGCATAATGCCAAGGAAATCAGCTTTGACTATCCGATGGAAAGGCTGCTCGATAAGTTACGCAGAACTTCAATTCTGTTTTTGTAGGAATGTCCGTTCTGCTTGGTGGGTAGTTTGTTTTAATTGGTAAGATAAAGGATTTTAAACTGTGTATAACTCCTAGTAAAACCATTTTAGCGTAAAATAAAATTGAAAAGGGACTGGGACAGAACATGCTTAACTTTGAAGATCTCATCTCTTTGGAAACACGGTGACCTTGCTCCAACTGGCATGTTTTGACCATAAGATTAGATTTATTAAATTTGCATCTTTCATAACCATGAATGATTTCCCCTTGTTTTAGTTCTGCTACTTCCCAATTTGTGTTAAAAAATGGTGGCGCTTCATGTTGGTTAAACATTTGCACTCAATAATACTGAAGGAGCGGTTTGATAAGACCAAAGAAACTACTCTGTTCAATCACAAGGACGCGAACAGCGCAATAAACCAAACATTACAAAACAGTTAAATGTAGCCGACGGCAATGTCAGAAAATTGCGCTTTGATTGTACTTCTCATTAGTTGAGAAAGTGATACGAATGTTGCTTACCAATCACAGAGCGAGGTGAATTACTTTCGACAATAAACATAAAACTGCTGTATCTTCAAATTCAAGTTATTGTTCTCTGCGAGGCTGCAGGAATAGTTGTACACAACGAAAACACGCACAATTTCTCGTTTGAAGGTAAGCCTGTGAGCTACACTATTCTATTTTCTTCAGACATGAATCATTTTCCAACCTTACCTGTAATAAAAGTGGTATTAGCTGAACGTCGTTAAAGGTAGAAGTAAAATATCGATATCCAGGGTACGTTAGAAGCGTTCACATTTCTAGAAGCGAAGCTGAGACCTGCTGCAAAATGTCAGTAATCACAAATTTTCATATCGGTTCTGTTAAGATTACTTCGAAAACTGCAGTAATTCTTGCTTGGGTACGTCTTCCTCAACATTTTGTTTCTACATCATAGTATATAGATATCGGCAGTTACCAGGAAGGGATACAAGGACCTCATAGTCTAAATCGACTGACCGTTACACAGAAATATACTGGTAACAGGGTGTGGCGTTATAATAGTAACATTTTTTTCCTTGCTGATGCAAACAGCTTTTCTCGTGATCGATCAGCTTTCGCTTGTTCGTGTTGGATACTGAATGGATCAAATTAGTACGGTTAGGAGTAAATATGAAAAACAAAAGTCCAAACGTTTAACTTAACATCATGTATACAGGGTAATAAGGATTATTTCCGTTCGTCATAAAGGTTAGAAGTCATTTTTCTATGGAAATAAAAGCAATGCCGGAATTGTGGGTGGAATACCCATTTTATTAAAATTGTAAAGAATAATTCAATGCATATGAACGTGGCTAGCCTCACATACGTATGTTCCATGCCTGTCAAGGGACTCATCACAGACCTTTCGGTGTAGCCAACTTGAATATGTGTGTACAGGCTGTGGCATAATACTTGTAACAGTTGGAAACTTGCTGATGCAGTTGCTTTTCGTATTCATTTCCTTCTTTAGTATCGAAAACATCTATATCGGCATGCTTTTCTTACGTAGACTTTTGTTTTGCATGCTTTACATAAATCATTTTTGGATATGAATAAAAATGATCAATTGTCAGTAAAAAGTCCCACTTAACCAGCTAAATGCTGCCCTTAAGGATGAATACAGTTCTGAAATAAAAGTTGTTTTGCTTGTAAATTTTCCTTGAATTGATGCTTTATGAGGCGTAAACGTTCTGCGAGAAAAATATGTGAATACAGATGCTTAATTTATTAAAGAGAAGGGAATCAAAGTGTTCTCTGCTCGTATTATGCCACTGTGTTTGCATAGAAGATGTATAACATAACTATTGTTAAATACAAGTCGAATAGAATCGGCAGCCGCGCTTTCTCTTAAGAGTCCTTAGTCTGATGTAAGGCATCCAAGAGAGTAACGAGAACAATCAATATAGTTTTACCCCCATTTGGAAATAAATTCATTTTAATCTGTGGGAAAACTGAGAAATGGTCTATTCTCAGTTTGCGCTGTGCGCGTATTAGTGGCGTCTCTGATCGCATCAAGGGAACGCTAAAATCGTTTAAACAGGCAGCACTTAGATTTCGTCTTGTCAGTACTGTGGTATGACTGTGCCATTTTATCGAGAAGTTTCTGTTTTGGATTGAGCAAAATGCCAGATTTGCGATGATTTTGAAGCTGCACGCGCAGAAAAATAGCGCTATTTGAGTGGTCTATACTCTTGCAAGGCACGTTCGATTTTAATGAAAACTGGATGCGTGTGCTAAATAATAATTGTAGCGGAATCCACGTGGAGTAATCAATATTATTCATCAACGTCACAATGACAAACTTTGATGTGGAACCTTTTACAAGTTGCATTCGTTACGAAGAAAAACGTGAAACTTAAAAATGAACTGTTGCTTTCTATTCTATTGTCTTTTAAACAATTCACGCTGGATGTTAATTTGGACGGCCTCGGTCACTTTAAACTTGGCTGATTAACGATTCCCATATTTAGGGAAGGCTGCAGATACACAAACTCTTTCTTATTGAGTGAGTGATTTACTGGTTCCTCCGCTTTGTTGTTTATAATCACAAGCTTTCCAAAGGAGCAAAGAAAGAGAGTTTACAGTTAAGTTTAATTCATTTAAGCATATGTAATTGTTCTTAAAAGTCAATGTAAGAATAACCAATAATATTTTAGTATTATACAGAAATTTCAGCTAAAATGCTTAAATCTAAAGAAGTAAGCAAGCTTGATAAATACCAACTTTTTCCTTATTTTGGGATACACGAAAATCACAGCTGGAGATTTCTTATTTCGATTGTCTGAAAGGCAGGTACATGAAAGGATATATTTTTTCTCCTCGTGTTGTGTTGTCATGACAAAAGTTGAGGCATAATGCCAAGGAAATCAGCTTTGACTATCGGATAGAAAGGCTGCTCGATAAGTTACGCAGAACTTCAATTCTGTTTTTGTAGGAATGTCCGTTCTGCTTGGTGGGTAGTTTGTTTAATTGGTAAGATAAAGGATTTTAACTGTGTATAACTCCTAGTAAAACCATTTTAGCGTAAAATAAAATTGAAAAGGGACTGGGACAGAACATGCTTAACTTTGAAGATCTCATCTCTTTGGAAACACGGTGACCTTGCTCCAACTGGCATGTTTTGACCATAAGATTAGATTTATTAAATTTGCATCTTTCATAACCATGAATGATTTCCCCTTGTTTTAGTTCTGCTACTTCCCAATTTGTGTGAAAAAATGGTGGCGCTTCATGTTGGTTAAACATTTGCGCTCAATAATACTGAAGGAGCGGTTTGATAAGACCAAAGAAACTACTCTGTTCAATCACAAAGGACGCGAACAGCGCAATAAACCAAACATTACAAAACAGTGAAATGTAGCCGACGGCAATGTCAGAAAATTGCGCTTTGATTGTACTTCTCATTAGTTGAGAAAGTGATAGAAATTTTGGTTGAATTTTGCTTGCTGGGAGGCTGCAGGAATAGTTGGACACAACGTAAACACGCAGAATTTCTCGTTTGAAGGTAAGCCTGAGCTACACTATTCTATTTTCTTCAGACATGAATCATTTTCCAACCTGTAATAAAAGTGGTATACAGCTGTGCGTCAGTAAACGTAGAAATTAAATATCAATACTGAAAGACGAGAGGTACCGCTCTCGTCGATATTCGAAAGAGGAGAAGAAGAGACAGAAAGGGGAGTGGAAGAAAAGGCTTCAGGAGGAGCGAAAAAGGAAAAGACGAAATGCAAAGAGAGGAAAGCCAGCTGAGATTTACGTGTCCGATGTGCGGCAGAACGAGATGGATGGGGCCTGTGATGATGATCTGGAGTGCGCGAAATTCCTGAATAACTGTACGAAGTTAAAATGTGACGTAGAATTGCTAGAAGATGAGGTGATTGGCGCAGTAAAAAAGAGAAAGATTGGTTTTATTGACTGTGAGGGAGGTCCAGAGGAACAGATCTTGATAGAGAAGACAAACCATTTTCCTGCAAATGCAATCTGAAATAAAGCAAGGGCATGAGCAGAGGAAAGAAAATGGCTGTTCTTACAAAGCTAAAAGGGACAGACATTCCCGTACAGAATCCAAAACATTTCCTCACAGAATCCAAAACCCTTGTATCGACAATTAAATGCACCACAAAAAATCAAGCAAAAAATCGATGCAGCAGTGCGTGCAATTCAATGCGCCAAATTGACCGGTCATTGATTGTCAAAATTTCTCAAGAACCAGTTGGGTGTGGAACATTTGGACAGTGTTTCCCTGCTTGGTACCATGGAAATATTAAAGCAGTCATTAAGGAAATGAAAAGGCGGAATGACATTTTGGAAGAGAGTCAATGATGTAAGCTTGAGGTGCTTCACTAGGCTAGTGTATTGCATAGCCTCGGCGATCATGCTGGGCTTCCTTTTCTTTTGGGAATTTGCACTGAACAGGAACCATACTGTTTAGTCCTTCAATTTCACGGCCATGGAGAGGAAAGCCTTACCCTTCACAAGGGAATCAGACAAAGACTACTAAAGAAAACAGTAACCGTTGGCGTATTTCAATGAGTTATTTGTTGTACTCTGGAATACATCCATGTCAAAGGGTTTCTGCATAACGACTTGAAATCTGACGTTTTACTTGACCCAAAAGAAGATGGATATCGTCCGATCATCATCGACTTTGGAAAAAGCGAGCCAATAAAGGAACAGAAGGAATACAAGCGAAGCTATGGTGCTGAGTGCATTGCACCGGAAGTCAAGAAAGGACACAAGCAAAGCCGGGCAAGCGATGTCCTTTCGTTTGGAAAAATGCTAGAAAGAGCGGTTCATAGCAGTTTCGAAAGTTTATTTTCAAACGTTATTTTTAAGGCAACTGCGTTTTCTCCCGCGCTAAGGCCTTCCGTTTCTATTTTTTCTATTCAAATAGCAAATGTACTTTGAGTATCGCTGGTAATTCGAAACATTCCCGTTAAACTCTTGAGAACGTTTCTATCGTACAGATAAAACCAGCAGAAACATTACGGTACAACACTTAAAAAAAAATTCAGTCACTAGTTCGGGTTGAAGTACTGAATTATTTTATAAATAGCCTTATCACTTATATAAATAACCTTTGATCATGTTCGGTATGTGGCAGATGTGGTCTGTATTAGCTGCGATAATTGGTGATATTAAATTTCGCAAAAACTGTCAAGTAATGAAGTGTGACTGATAGATAACATTGATTTAAGCAAGCCACGGGAGACTCGTAATGCTTTTTCCATCAACACTTTCTATTGTCCTCAATTTTACTGGGCATTTAAATCGGTCATTTCAAATGACCGAACTCTAGGTAACTAAGGCTTGCGGGTTCTCACCGCTGTATTTTCTATGGCATGGTATAAAATAGTTATGCAGCCCTTTCGAATGGTATACCTTGGAATATCCCACGAGTCACTTGTATTTTCTTGGTATACACACGAGTCTTTAGGCAGTGAACCCGACAGTAGCAAACATTACATCGTTGTATAACAATATTATCCACACTGATGTAGGCAAACAGAGTGGTTATCCAATGAGGGAAAAAAATCAAACACAGGTTTCCAGAAAACTTGCAAACTTAGAAGAGAAGCGGGCAGTTGTAACTGCTCTGGGAAATTCTGGTAGCTGAAAACCAACGAATGAGATCGCACGTGATATGCGCCAGACTTTGACTTTCGTTTAAAAGAGTCACAGTGATATAATAACACTGAAGTTAATCGTTATTTTGTAATTACGCCGGGACTTCAAAGTTGACTTTTACTGCCCTGGACGACGTCAGTAAAAAGCTGTATTGTTTTGTTGTTTTTTGAAACCACAACAGTTTCTCAGACACAGCGATGTGTATTATAATGACCATTAATTCTGGGAGAAAATTACCAACATTATATGAAAAATTTAAATGCAGGTGCATGACAAAATAGCTATATATAAAGTAATTCCACAATTAATCATTTCAGAAGTTCCACTTGCAGGGGCAAAACATATCTTCCCGCGATTTCAAACGCTTGCCATGAACACTTCTCTCTCATGTTCCTTACTGGGTTTCTATTTGAAGTTAAAGTTCTATTTCTAGATTTCAAGACCAGCCGTTTTGGGAGATTTTAGTAGGTATAACTAAATTTTCGTTTGAAAAAAATGTTTAATGATTTTTATGCAAAGAATAAAGATAATAAATTCCGTTTTTTTGTGAGACTTAGTAATTTATTTTATCTTGAAATCCGTTGGTGCTCATTGAGCCTGGCTGAGACAATCCACTGGCACTTGCTTCAGTAGTTATATAAAGTTCCGCCATGCAAAATGCAAATGTAAGTAGGGGCTGTAACATAGCGGGGCTTGCCACTTGCTTCAGTCATGTCCAGTAGTTATATTAAGTCCCGCCATGCAAAATGCAAATGAAAGTAGAGTGTTTAAATGAACAACGCGTTAACATCAGCCACTTAAGCATGGTGGGGGGACTATTTAAGACACCTGTATATAAAAACAACAATAGCAGTGCAAATTACAGCGTTTAGTATATAAAAAGCCACATTTTCACCGCAAGAATATACATCTAATATCTTCTTTCAAATTAGGCTAAATCGCGATATCAATAAACGTTACTCCACTTCAGTCGCGACCATTATCCCACCAGGGATAGTCGGCACGTACAAGTCGAAAAGGAAATTAACAAGACGATGTAGGCTATTGGAAAAAATACTAATGCAACGGCTGACATTAAATTCGTTAAGTGCCAAAATTTCTCTTTCTTTCTATTTATTGCTACGATCAGCAACATCCACACAGCAGGTTGTGTACAAACTGGTAGCTGCAACGAACGCACGATCGAACTTCTAACTGACCAATTAAACTTATCGAGAAAAGGACCATAATCAAAAAGGATAATCAATAATGACAACTAGACTTGGTGGAGTGCAATTTGGTCTGAAGTCATTCGCGTGATTTGAAATCACCAGTACGATTTCAGTCCAAAATTTGACGGCAAGAAATTCAATTACCCTTTATTACAACCATTTTGAAATCATTAAGTATTTTTGCTAATATTATTTGTTTTGTCCACTTCAGGAAACCTGGTTGTCAAAATTTTGATGGGCTAAAAAAGTGATGCGATCTAGAGCAAAAATGTGTGTAATTTGGGAATAAATTGCACTAATGCCTGGAGCCAATCAAATTCCAAAGATCACCAATGATTTCAAAATGGGCGCAATCAGAACGGAAAATGTAACAGTTTCGCTATCACTATTAACCTTTTAGGTTGGGAGGGTAACATCGCAATTAGATCAACTGAGCCAGACAATGTGTTATAGAGACGCTTTGTAAACTAAACCCAGTTATTACTTCAGATCAAAACGGAGCAATCAAGAACTTGGCCGCTTTTCCCTCGCCTACAAAGCACGCTGAAACGCATGTGCAATATGACATTGAAAACGGGCCTAAGGACGCTGAAGTATCGCAAAGTTTATGATTAAAAACGCTTAAGTACGGATACGGATGAGAAAGGATGTTAAATGACTAGAGATACGTAAGGACGCTTAGGAGTGGTTAGGGATGAGTAACGACGCAAACGTACGGCAGGGAATGACTGAGGATGCTAAAGTAATGCTAAGGATGAATAAGGACGCTAAAGTACAGCTAACGATGACTAAGAACGCTAAAGTACAGCAGAGAATGACTAAGAACGCTAAAGTACTGCTGAGGATGACTATGGACTGCTAAAGTTCAGCTAGGAATGACTAAGGACGCTAAAGTACAGCTATTAAAGGATGACTAAGGACGCTAAGTACAGCTAAGGATGACTAAGAACGCTAAAGTACAGCTAAGGATGACTAAGAACGCTAAAGTACTGCTGAAGATGACTAAGGACGCCAAAGTTCAGCTAGGGATGACTAAAGAAGCTAAAGTACAGCTAAGGATTACTAAGAACGTTTAAGTACAGCTAAGGATGACTAAGAACGCTAAAGTACTGCTGAGGATGACTAAGGACGCTAAAGTACAGCTAAGGATGACTAAGGACGCTCAAGTACTGCTAAGGATGACTAAGGACGCTAAACATACGGCAAACGATGACTAAGGACGCTTAGGGTACGGCTAAGAATGATTAAGGACGCCAAAGTATAGCTATAAGGATGACTAAGGACGCTTAAGTACTGCTAAGGATGACCAAGGACGTTAAAGTATAGCTATAGGGATGACTAAGGACGCTCAAGTACAGCTATGGGTGACCAAGGACGCTCAAGTACTGCTAAGGATGACCAAGGACGCTAAAGTACGGCCAACGATGACTAAGGACGCTTAGGGTACGCTAAGGATGATTAAGGACGCTAAAGTATATCTAGAAATGCCTAAGGACGCTAAAGTACGGCTAAGGATGACTAAGGACGCTAAAGTACAGCTGAGGATGACTAAGGACGCTTATGTACGGCTAAGGATGACTAAGGAGGCTAAAGTATAGCTAGGGATGACTAAGGACGCTAAATTACATCTAGGGATTACCAACAATGCCTAAGTACGGTTAAAGATGACAAAGGATGCTTAAGTTCTGCTACGGATAACTAAGGACGCCAAAGTACAGCTACGGAGGAATAAGGACGCTAAAGTACAGCTAAGGATACTTAAGGATGCTAAAGTACTGCTAAGGATACTTAAGGATGCTAAAGTGCTGGTAAGGATGAATAAGGATACTAAAGTACTGCTAAGGATGAATAAGGATGCTAAAGTACAGCTAAGGATACTTAAGGTTGCTAAAGTACAGCTAAGGATACTTAAGGATGCTAAAGTACTGCTAAGGATGAATAAGGCTGCTAAAGTGCTGCTAAGGATGAATAAGGATACTAAAGTACAGCTAAGGATACTTAAGGATGCTAAAGTACAGCTAAGGATACTAAGGATACTTAAGGTTGCTAAAGTACAGCTAAGGATACTTAAGGATGCTAAAGTACAGCTAAGGATACTTAAGGTTGCTAAAGTACAGCTAAGGATACCTAAGGATGCTAAGGTGCTGCTAGGGATGAATAAAGATGCTAAAGTACTGCTAAGGATGAATAAGGATGCTAAAGTACAGCTAAGGATACTTAAGGTTGCTAAAGTACAGCTAAGGATACTTAAGGATGCTAAAGTACTGCTAAGGATGAATAAGGCTGCTAAAGTGCTGCTAAGGATGAATAAGGATGCTAAAGTACAGCTAAGGATACTTAAGGATGCTAAAGTACTGCTAAGGATACTTAAGGATGCTAAAGTGGTGCTAAGGATGAATAAGGATACTAAAGCACTGCTAAAGATGAATAAGGATGCTTAAGGTACTTAACGATGCTAAAGTACAGCTAGGGATACTTAAGGATGCTAAAATACAGCTAAGGATACTTAAGGATGCTAAAGTACTGCTAAGGATGCTTAAGAATGCTAAAGTACTGGTAAGGATGATTAAGGATGTTAAAGTGCTGGTAAAGATGATTAAGGAGGATAAAGTACTGGTAAGGACTAGTGAGGATGTTTGAGTGTGGTTAAGGAGTAAGGAGGAGTAGACCTGGATAACTAAGAATGTGTGTCCGCCCAGACAAGTTTCTTTATTCAACCTTTATTCAAAAATTTCAGGTCCTGCAAAGAGGGTACCATCTCGCAAGACGTCTAACTAATAAATGAAAATAAATAAAAAATAATGATAGCCTTAATAAATATTCCCTACAAAAGATAAAATGAATCAAAATATCATAGCATTAATTATTATACAATATTAAAAATCGTCATTAATTAAAATGCTCAAATAAGACTTTTTTAAATGGTCTGCAGACTTAATATTAATAATTTCGCTTGACAGCGCATTCCAGTCCTTGACAGTTCTACAAAAATAACTATTCAGTATTTGGCAGTAGTTCAATAAACTTATTCTGGCTAGAGTTCCTTAAATGTCTTCTGCGCTTCATAACATAGCCTGGGAGAGTCAGGCCGCCATCACCATGGATTGTTTTATGGAATAAGGTTAGCCGCTAGATTGTTCTTCGTAGTTTCAGTGGTATCCAGTGTAACTCATTGAATAGGTTTGTAACTGTTCCAGGTTTCCGCGTATAACAATTTAAACGAAGCCTGCGGGTCTTCTTTGAACTCCCTCTATTTGTTTGACGTGCTTTTTCAAGTGTGGGTCCCAAGCTGAGCTGGCGTATTCCAGGTGGGGCCGCACTAGGGCTTTGTAAGCTGCCTCTTTCACTCCCTCGAGACAACTGCTCAGGTTTCGTCAGAGTAACCCGAGTGATCGATTGGCTTTCATTACTTTGTTATTTTCATGATGGCCCCAATCAAGGTTTCTAGACAATTCTACGCCTAGATAGGGGTGGTGGGTGACCGAATCTAACACTTTTCCCATGAGGACGTAGTTAGATACGAAAGGATTTTGCTTCCTCGATCTTTTTAGGACGTCCTCCTTACTGGGGTTAAGTTTCATATGCCATTTCCACGGCACTCTATTTTAGCGTTCCTCCTGTGTTTCGCCAACAGTTAAAAAGCGTTGCAGCAAGTCGTTTTTTGCTGAGGGCTAGCAAATGCACAATTATATTAAATTTACAGATGAACAACTTCAATTTACTGTTAGTGAGGTGGACTGGTTTGAAATCAGGATTCGGGAATAAAAAGCCTTTTGTGCTCTGTGTCTAGTGGTGTATGGCCTTGTCTAGCACTACATAGCTGTGCACGCCCCTGCTGTGTAGCAGTAAATCGCCTTGCATCGACGTATATAGGCTTTTATAGCCCTGTATAGCCCTGTATCGCCTTGTATAGCACTGTATAGCCCTGTATAGCCCTTTATACCATACCATAGAAAATACAGTCAATCAGAATGCAGGACAGCCGTTGTATATTCGTCAGTATTCCACCGAACCTTCCCATCGATCACTGCAATTCAACGGTATTACACCCAACCTTCCCATCGTGCGTTGAGATTTCCGCTCATGATGGCCTTGTTGGCCGCTGTATTTTCTATGGCATGATATTCCACGGTATACCACTCAAAAGCGTTGCATAACTAGTATGTATAGCCCTGTATAACCCTGTATAGCTTTGCATAGCCCTGTATAGGCCTGTTTAGCCTTGTGTTGCCCTGTTTAGCCCTGTATTTCCTTGTATAGCCCTGTACAGGCTTGTATAGCCCTGTATAGCTGTGTATAGCCCTGTATAGCCTTGTAAGGCCCTGTATAGCTGTGCATAGCCCTGTATAGTTGTGTTTAGTCCTGGTTAGCTCTGTATAGCCCTTTATACGCTTGCATAGCCTTGTAGCTTTGCATAGCTTTGTTTAGCCCTGTATAGGCTTGTATAGCCCTGTATAGCCATGTATAGCCCTTTATAGCCTTGTAAGGCCCTGCATAGCTGTGCATAGCCCTGTATAGTTGTGTATAGTCCTGGTTAGCTCTGTATAGGCCTTGTATAGGCTT